>JAJHSY010000141.1:600000-1117500 GCA_020800305.1 Porphyrio hochstetteri | reverse complement strand
GGTTGGATAATTAAGATTAAGGGGTATATTTCTGAGTCTTTTATATGGTTACCATGTCATGAAAGTGGTGGTGGGTGTTATTTTATTCATCTCTAGTCCCATTCTAGTGATAACAGGTATTGGAAATTACTGATGTTTTCCTGCATTGGGCATTGCTCATGCAGTAATGGAAACATTATAAGGGGCACTGATCTGTATCCATTGGAGGAATGAAATTTGTGTGAGTTGTCCATTACTATTAAAGATATAATTTCAGTACTTTGAGTTGTCAATGCAGAAATGATGGACTGTTCTAATAATCACAGAATCACAGAATCACAGAATCGTAGGGGTTGGAAGGGACCTCGAGAGATCATCGGGTCCAACCCCCCTGCCAAAGCAGGCTCCCTAGCTCATATTGCACAGATAGGCATCCAGACGGGTCTTCAATATCTCCAGAGAAGGAGACTCCACCACCTCCCTGGGCAGCCTATTCCAGTGCTCTGTCACCCTCACTGTGTAAAAGTTCTTCTGCATGTTGGTGCGGAACTTCCTGTGCTCCAATTTACAGCCATTGCCCCTTGTCCTATCTCCACAGACAACTGAAAAGGGGTTGGCCAATTCCCCCTGCATCCCATACTTAAGATATTTATAAACATTAATTAGGTCCCCCCTCAGTCTTCTTTTCTCCAGGCTGAACAGCCCCAGCTCACTCAGCCTTTCCTCATACGGGAGATGTTCCAGGCCCTTAATCATCTTCGTAGCCCTTCTCTGGACTCTCTCAAGGAGATCCCTGTCTTTTTTATCTCGGGGAGCCCATAACTGGACACAATACTCCAGGTAGGGCCTGACCAGAGCAGAGTAGAGGGGGAGGATCACCTCCTTCGACCTGCTGGCCACACTCTTCCTGATGCATCCCAGGATCCCATTGGCCCTCTTAGCCACCAGGGCACACTGCTGCCTCATGGCCAAGTTGTCATCCACCAGGACCCCCAGGTCCTTCTCCACAGAGCTCTTCTCCAGCAGGTCATCCCCCAGCCTGTACTGATACAGACGGTTATTCCTCCCCAGGTGCAAGACTCTACACTTGCTTTTATTAAACCTCATCTGGTTTCTCCCTGCCCAGCTTTCCAGCCTGTCCAGGTCTCGCTGGATGACAGCGCAGTGTTCCTGCGTGTCAGCAACCCCTCCCAGCTTTGTATCATTGGCGTACTTGCTGAGGGTGGATGCTATTCCCTCATCAAGGTCGTCGATGAAGATATTAAGCAGGACTGGACCAAACACCGAGCCCTGGGGAACACCGCTAGTCACAGGCCTCCATTCAGATTCTGTTCCACTGATCATGACCCTCTGAGCCCAGTCCGACAGCCAGTTCTCAACCCACCTCACTGTCCACTCATCTATCCCATGATCTCTCAGCTTTGCTATCAGGATGTCATGGGAGACAGTATCAAAAGCCTTGCTGAAGTCAAGGTAGATGACATCCACTGCTCTCCCTCCATCCACCCAGCCGGTGATGAGATCATAGAAGGCTATGAGATTGGTGGAGCACGATCTCCCCTTGGTGAATCCATGCTGACTACTCCTCATGACCTTCTTCTCTTCCAGTTGCTTGGTAATGGCATCCAGAACAAGCTGTTCCATCACCTTTCCAGGGACAGAAGTGAGGCTGACTGGCCTATAATTGCTAGGTTCCTCCTTCTTGCCCTTTTTGAAGACTGGAGTGATATATCACTCCAGGCTCTCCTCCAATCCTCAGGCAATTCTCCTGTTCTCCAAGAGCTGTCGAAGATGATAGCAAGCAGCTCCGCAATCACTTCCGCCAGCTCCCTCAGCACACGTGGATGTATCCCATCCAGCCCCATGGATTTGTGTGCATTAATCCCTTTGAGCTGCTCCTGGACCACCCCTACCTCAACCAGAGGGAAGCTCTTCATGATACACATTTACAATACTGGAAAATGTGGTGTCTCTGAAGCAAAGTGGAATGAGTGTTGTCCCCAACACGCCCCCTCTCCAGTTCTAAAATAAAAATACCTTAAGGCCCCTAGTCTTTAGAAGGGGGGAAATTTTCCCCTGTTCAGGCACCTCAAACTGATTACACAAAAACTGAGGCTCCAAAACCAGTAATTACTTCTGGACGTTTTGGTTTCTCAAAGTCTGTCTTCCACAGTGGTGGGTAAACATTTTTTATCCCAAGTTTTTGTCTCCCCGGAGTATTCCTCTTTATTCTTTGTTTTCTATTAAGCTATATGTAGTGTAGTTGTACACAAGGTGCTGGTGATGAAAAACACAGACAGTGGTTTGGTTTTGGAGCAGCTTCTTCTCTCTAGTTCTCTTTTATTATATATATATATATATTTCTTCTCCCGGCGCTCCTTTTATTCTCTCCTTTTACAAAAACAACCCTGCTAGCTGTTAGCCGATTAGGATTCACAGGATTCTTGCCACTTTGATGTTTATGTTCTCACACATTCTCTCAATTTTTGTGACTGTTTTCAGTCACATCCCACATGCATACAGCCAAGTGGTGTTCCACTGTAAATGCACATTCTTTCAAACATGAAAAGGCATTATCCCAGGAGTTAGAATACTCCCTTCAAATCCTTATCAGGATTGACTGACTCCACTTGTTCCCACCCAAGGTAAATATTGAATGGTTAGGAAAAGTAGTGTTCGTATGAAGTTGCATCATTGCTGCACTTGCATTGCTTCTTGCAAGGCTCATTCTGATATTCTGCTTGGTAATAGGATATAGAGCTGTCGTGGTTTTGCCCCAGCCGAGGGCCGCACCCCACACAGTCGCTTGTACTTTTAAAAGGAAGGGGGAAGGAAAGTTGGGGGAGGGGGAAAAGGGAAGGAAGAAAGGAGGAAAAGAAACCACAACCTAGAAACCAGAACCACGCAGGTTGGGATAAGGATAGTTTACTAAACAATAACAGAAAACTAGATATAACAATAACATAAGTTTAAAAGCACAAAATAGATGAAACTGGTGATACACAATGCAATTTCTCACCAAACCACACAACTCAGGCCGCACAGCTTAGAGCCGTCCCGGAACCCGACCGTCCCCAGAAACTGCACGTCCTGGCGTTGTCTCCTCCTCTTCCCCCCAGTCCCCCTTTATACTGAGCATGACATAACTGGCATGGAATATCCTCTTTGGCCAATTCGGGTCACCTGTCCTGGCTGCGTCCCCTCCTTTCTCATTAGTAAGGAAGTATGCAGAGCTGAGAAAGGTCCTTGATTGCCCGGCAACAATCAGAAACATCAGGGTGCTATCAGCACTGTTCTCATCCTAACACCCAAACATGGCATTCCATCCACTGCTAAAAAAAAATTTAACTCCATCATAGCTGAAACCAGGACAAGAGCCTTCACCTTTAGTTCATGGGTTCAAGTCTACCTCAAGTTAAGGATGACTAAAACTTCTTAAAGCTGTTCATTGTTCTTGGGGAAAAAGATGTGATCTTAGCAACATGGTGTCCATATTGACAGTTACTGCTCTTGGCAGGTTTCTTCCGCTGAAGGGATAGAGGAAAACACCACCTGTACTCCTACTCCATCCACTAACTGCCCCAGACCCCTGAAGTCCCTGTTGATAGCCTTCAGGCTTCTCTCAGCAATTCTGTCACTGCCAGCCTGAACTATCAGTAGGAGATAATAATCAGAAGGGCAAACCAGGTCTGGTAGTTTTCTGCTAATGTCCCGTTCTGCCCCAGGGAGGCAGAACGCTTCCCTATGGGTAGGGTCTGGCTGACATATGGGGCCCTCTGTTCCACTCAAAAGGGAGTCGCCTATGACAAGTACCCTTCTTTCCTTCTTGGTGGAGGCGGTCTTAGGCATGGAGTCGACTTCCTCACTCTAGACAAACTCCTGGGTGGGTCTTCCACCGCATCCTCACCTAACCACCGCCCCTCAAGCTGCAGAGCCTCAAACCTATTGTGCTAGGGCACCTGGGAAGGCGGAGCAGGCAGGCAGGGAGGTTACCTGCAACATCGAGCAGGGACCTGCTTCCATTCCTTCTTGTCCCTTAGGTCCCTTCCCTCTGCTCAACAGCAACAGGGTAAGGGATCCACCACTATTTGGGGTGTATTACCTCAATGCCTTTCTCGCAGGTGTGGCAGGGAGCTGCTCCACCAGTCTATCTCTTGCTCACGCTCCCTGATAGTCCTCAATCTCTCTGCCTCCTCCTCTAGCTCTGACACCAGGCTGAGCATATCATCCACCTGCTGACACATCATGCAGGTGGAATCTCTGCCACCCTCCGATGGCAGCAACAGGCTCAGGCACTCCCTACAGCTGCGTTTTTGGGCAGGCAGTCCACAGGCTTTTTGGCAAGAGCTTTCTGCCTAGTGGAGACCATGGCTGGCTTTCTTGCCAGGTAGGCAGCCGATAGGTGAGAGCTAAACTCCTGGGTGTGGAGGGACGCTCTGTCCTCCCTGCTCGCCCTGCCTGCTCCAACTGCCGCACAAACTGCCCTGCCGCGCTGCGCCCTGTTGTTTGCCCGTCCTGTCCTGCTGTTCATCGCACTCCCTGGGGGCTGCTCTTGTACGGGAGGGGGTTTGGCCGCCTTCGTTCTAGTCTCTGCCCCCGCTGAGTCAGAGCCGCCTGCCCTCAGGAGCTCTCTCTCGCCTGCTGGGGAGGGGAGCTTGGAAACCCTCTCTCTCCCTGAGCTTTTTGGGCTGTTTTAGTCGCTCCAGGAAGGACCGCCGTCATGATTCTCTGCTCTGAAGCTCTTCGCCTGGGTGCTCGGTTTTTCATTATATCTAATATATATCTACCTTCTTTTAGTTTAAAAACATTACCCGATATCCTATAACTACATGCCACTCTCCAGCTTTCCTGTAGGCCTCCTTTGGGTACTGGAAGACTGCTATAAGGTCTCCACAGAGCTTTCTCTTCTCCAGAATGAACAAGCCCAACTCTCTCAGCCTGTCTTTGGAGGAGAGGTGCTCCAGCCCTCTGATTATCCTCATGGCCCTCTCTGGACTCACTCCAACAGCTCCATGTTCTTCTTGTACTGGGGACCCCAGACCTCTATGCAGTACTCCAGGTGGGGTCTTATGAAAGCAGAGCAGAGGGGGAGAATCACCTGATTGTCGCGCTGCTTTTGAGTGCAGCCAGTGATACAATTGCCCTTCTGGGCTGCAAGCAGACATTGCCAGCTCATGTTGAGCTTCTTGTCCCCTAGTCCTTCTCCTCTGGGCTGCTCTCGATCCATTCTCCACCTAGGCTTTATTTCTGCTTGGAATTGCACTGACCCATGTGCAGGACCTTGCACTTGGCGTTGTTGAATTTCATGAATCCAGGTAGATGATGTCAGTCACTCTTCCCTTATCCACCAATTGTTGAACTTCACAGTCCCACCTCTCAAGCCTGTCAAGGTCCCTCTAGACAGCATCTCTTCCCTCCTTGGCCACTTGGCATTGGCTCTTTTCAACTTAGGGGAAGCTTCTAGCAGCTTGCTGCAAAAGCCACCCTGGTTGCCTCCCCGCTACCAAAACCTTGCCATGTAAACCCAAATGCATCCTCCCAGCTTACCTGTCCCAGCTTCCACCCTTGTATGCTTGTGTTTGGAACATAGAATCATAAAAAGGTTTGGGTTGAAGGGAACCTCAAATAACATCTAGTTCCAGTCCCCCCTGCCTTGGGCAGGGACACCCTTCACTAGATGTGGTTGCACAAAGCCTCCTCCAACCTGTTCCTGAACACTTCAAGGGATTGGGCAGCTACTGCCTCTCTAGGAAACCTGTCTCACCAACCTCATAGTAAAGAATTTTTTCCTTATATGTAATCTAAATCTACTGTCTATCAGTTTAAAGACATAACCCCGTGTCCTATCACTACATGCCATTCTAAACAATCCCTCTCCAGATTTCCATGTGCAGGACCTCGCCTTGTTGAACTTCATGAGGTTCGCACGGGCCCACATCTCAAGCCTGTCAAGGTCCCTCTAGGTGGCATGTCTTCCCTCCAGCGTGTCAACAGCATCACACAGCTTGGTGTCTTCGGCAAACTTGCTGAGGGTGCACTCAATCCCACCATCCATGTCACTGAAAAAAATGTTAAACAGTGCCGATCCCAGTACTGACCCCTGAGGAATGCCACTCGTCACTGATCTCCGCTTGGACATCGAGCCATTCTCCCCACCTCTTTGAGTGCGACCGTCCAGCCAATTCCTTATCCACCAAGCGGGCCATCCGTCAAGTCCACATCTCTCCAATTCAGAGACAAAGATATCGTGTGGGACAGTGTCAAAAGCTTTGCACAAGTCGAGGTAGATGATGTCAGTCACTCTTCCCTTATCTACCAATGCCGTAACCCTGTCACAGAATGCCACCAAATTCATCAGGCACAATTTGCCCTTCATGAAGTCATGTTGGCTGTCATCACCTCCTTATTTTCCATGTGCCCGAGCAGAGTTTCCAGGAGGATCTGCTCCATGATTTTGCCAGGCACAGAGGTGAGACTGACCGGCCTGTAGTTCCCCGGGTCTTCTTTTTTTCCCTTTTTAAAAACAGGGGTTATGTTTCCCCTTCTCCAGTCAGTGGGAAATCCACCGGACTGCCGGGACCTCTCAAATATGATGGAGAGTGGCTTGGCCACTTCATCCGCTAGTTCCTTCAGGACACGCAGATGCACCTCATCAGTTCTCATGGACTTGTGCACCTTCAGGTTCCTTAGATAGTCTCAGACCTGATCTTCTCCTACAGTGGGCGGTTCCTCATTCTCACAGTCCCTGCCTTTGCATTCTGAGGCTTGAACAGTGTGGCTAGAGCCCTTGCTGATGAAGTCTGAGGCAAAAAAGTCATTGAGTACCTCTGCCTTCTCCACATCCCGGGTACCTAGGTCTTCCATTTCATTCGGGGGGAGACGCCACATTTTCCCTCATCTTCCTTTTATCACTAACGTACCTATAGAAGCTTTTCTTGTTGCCCTTGATGTCCCTGGCCAGATGTACTTCTGTCAGGGCTTTAGCTTTCCTAACCTGATCCCTGTCTGCTCAGACAGTTTCTCTGTATTCCTCCCAGGCTACCTGTCCTTGCTTCCACCCTCTGTAGGCTTCCTTTCTCTATTTCAGTTTGTCCAGGAGCTCCTTGTTCATGCATGCAGGCCTCCTGGCGATTTTGCCTGACTTCCTCTTTATTGGGAGGTATCTCTTAGTAGTGTTAGATCTCAGAACTCTCAAAATTACATATGGAAAGATATGCATACACTCAGCATAAATCATTTTCCTATAAGGCTATTGTAATTCATTTTTTAGAAGAACGTTATTTTAAGGGTGTAAGGATCTTCACAGATTTAAATCTTACTGTATTAAAAAGTAAGAATGGGTGAATCTGGTCAATACAATATTATCTCAGGAAAAAGATGCTGGTAGCCTTCTATAATCTAGTATATTGGTATCATAGCAATACAAAAAATGAAAGGAAGGGGCTGGAAAATGAGTCAAGAGATGGGGAGAAATTGGCTCAACAGGAGGATGGGTAGACTACTGAGAGGATCTGGTGACAGCGAAATGAGCTGAGAACTAAAGGGGATCCTAGCACACTGGAGATGGCCAAATATTTGGAACATAGAATCATAGAGTCATAGGATAGGTTTGGTTGGAAAGAGCATCTAGTTCCAGCCTCCCTGCCATGGCCGGGGACATCATTTGCTAGATCAGGTTGCTCAAAGCCCATTGCAACCTGGCCTTGCACACTTACAATGATGGGACAGCCGCAATTTCTCTGGGCAACCTGTTCCAGGGTCTCACCGCACTCAGCATTTATTCGTTATATCCAATCCAAATCTATCCTCTTTCAGTGTAAAAACGTTGTCCCTTGTCCTGTCACTATAGGCTCTGGTAATAAGTCTCCATCTTTCTTACAAGCCCCCTTTATATATTGAAAGCTCTCCCCCGAGCCTTCTCTTTTTGAGACTCAACAACCCCAAATCTCTCAGCCTTCCTTCATAGGAGAGACATTACAGCCCTCTGATCATCTTCGTGGCCCTCCTCTGGACCCGCTCTAACAGGTCCATGTCCTGTGCTGGTGTCCCTAGAGCAGGACATAGGATTCCAGGAGGGGTCTCACAAGAGCAGAGTAGAGGGGGAGAATCACCTTCCTCAATCTGTTGGCCATGCTTGTTTTAATGCAGCCCAAGATAGTGTTGGCTTTCTGGGCTGCGAGTTGACATTGCTGGGTCATGTTGAGCTTCTCATCCACCAACACTGCCAAGTACTTCTCCTCAAGGCTCCTTTCAATCCAGTTGTTGAGTACCTCACCCTTCTCCATGTCAATTGTGCCCAGATCTCCTGCTGTCCTATTTGTTTTTGGGGGGAATACAATTTATTTTCCCTTCCTTTTCTGACTAACATACCTGTAGAAACCCTTGTTATAAGTCTTCATATCCCTTGCCAAATTTAGCTCTAGCTGTGCCTTAGCTTTCCTGATCCCATCCAAACATATCTGGGCAGCATCCATATATCCTTCCCAGGCTGTGTGCCCCTGCTTCCACTGCCTATGCATTTCCCTCTGGGGTTTCAGTTTGACCAGGCAGTCCTTACTCAGCCATGCTGGTCTCCTGCCTTCCTTGTTCAATTTCTTGCACGTGGGAATCAATAGTTCTTGAGGTCTAAGAAAATAGTCTTTACACAGAATCACAGAATAATAGGGGCTGGAAGGGACCTCTGGAGATCATCTAGTCCAACTCTCCTGCCAGAGCAGGATCACCTAGAGCATGCAGGCCTCCTGGCGATTTTGCCAGGTGATAGGTGATAGGACAAAGGGAAATGGCATGAAGCTGTACCAGGGCAGGTTTAGATTGGACATAAGAAAAAAATTTTTCACTGAAAGAGTTGTCAGGGCCTGGAACAGGCTGCCCAGGGAGGTAGTTGAGTCACCTTCCCTGGATGTGTTCAAAGAAAGGGTAGATGAGGTACTTAGAGATATGGTTTAGCTTAGGATGAGACTGGTTGGACTTGATGATCTTCAAAGGTCTTTTCCAACCTTGTGATTCTGTGATTCCCCTTCTCCAGCGTGGGGTCCTTCTCATGGAGGCAGTCCTCTGTGAACTTCTACATCAGTTCTTCATGAACTGCTCCAGTGTGGGTCCCTTCCATGGGGTGCAGACCTTCAGAAACAGATTGCTCCAGGGTGGTTTCCCTATGGGGTCACAAGTCCTGCTAGCAAACCTGCTCCAACATGGGCTCCTCTCTTCCAGGAGCTTGCTCCATCATGGGTTTCCCACTAGGTCACAGTCTCCTTCAGATGCCTCCACCTGCTCCAGCGTGGGGTCCTCCATGGGCTGCCGGTGGGATCTCTGCTCCACATCATCCTCCACGGGCTGCAGGGGGACAGCCTGCTTCACCATGGTGTTCTCCACAGGCTAAAAGGGAATCATTGCTTCGGTGCCCGGAGCACCTCCTCTCCCTCCTTCTTCACTGACCTTGGTGTCTGCCAAGTTTCTCACAGCTTCTCTGTCCTGGTTTCAGCTATGAAGAAGTTAAATTTTTTTTTTTTTTTAGCAGTGAATGGAATGCCATGTTTGGGTGTTAGCATGAGAATAGTGCTGATAGCACCCTGATGTTTTCCGATTTGTTGCCGGGCAATCAAGGACCTTTCTCAGCTCTGCATACTTCCTTACTAGTGAGAAAGGAGGGGACGCAGCCAGGACAGGTGATCCGAATTGGCCAAAGAGGATATTCCATGCCAGTTACGTCATGTTCGGTATAAGGGGGGACTGGGGGGAAGAGGGGGAGACAACGCCAGGACGTGCAGTTTCTGGGGCGGTCGGGTTGTCCGGGACGGGCTCTAAGCTGTGCGGCCTGAGTTGTGTGGTTTGGTGAGAAATTGCATTGTGTATCACCAGTTTCATCTATTTTGTGCTTTAAACTTATGTTATTGTTATATCTAGTTTTCTGTTATTGTTTAGTAAACTATCCTTATCCCAACCTGCGTGGTTCTGGTTTCTAGGTTGTGGTTTCTTTTCCTCCTTTCTTCCTTCCCTTTTCCCCTTCCCCCAACTTTCCCTCCCCCTTCCTTTTAAAAGTACAAGCGACTGTGTGGGGTGCGGCCCTTGGCTGGGGCAAAACCACGACAGTTATTTTGGCGCCCAACGTGGGGCACGAACGGTTGGGATAACGGTAGATCTGACCCTAACTATCGCAATTAAGATAAGCACTGTTGTTTAAGCAATCTCTGGTCACGATGTTGTGGTATTTATTTACAAGGCTGTGGCAGCAAAACCACCGCATGCTGTATACAATCCTGGCAGGATTCTTTACTCTCTCAGGTCTGTGGCTCCCGTATTTGTTCCCATACTTCATTATAGTGTATTTTATGATATCGGTCTATGATACAATAATATCGATGATCATGAGCTTAAGCTGGTACCTGTATGAGGTTTTGCTGTCCTGTCCATTCTTTGGACAGGGAGGGGTTAATAACAGCAGCCGGTATGGTGGGGGCACTGCTTTCTTTTCCTTTGGGCTAAATACAACAGCTCTTAGGGCAGTTTTTGAAAATCTTCAATATCTCTGGGATATTCAAACTAGCATTTTGCTATTGGTAGGTTTGGTGCAGATGGTTCAGTTTTTGTTATATATCAAGCATAGGTTTATGAATACCACTGAAGAGCTTTCTCCGAGACAGAATAATCACGAGTGGCAGGGCATGTGGCAAAGTATGGGCGAGTACCTAGGTACTTTCTCACGCCCGATGGTTTGGAATTTCACTCCTGAACAGTTACAAGACCCCGATCAAGTGACTGCATACCTAAGGAAAAATTGCTGTAGGTTTCCCAGAGATGGACACCTTACTGCACTGTGCTGGGCTCTGGCCACTATTTATCAAACACTGCTTGATAGCAGGCAGCACTGTCAGCACTGTCAGGGAGAAGGGAAAGGAAACAGACTGGCAGATACTATAGCTGCTGCAACCACTGGGGCTGACACTGCAGCTACTGCAACCCCTGTGACCGACACTGCAGCTACTGTAATCTCTACAGCAGACACTGCAGATGATCTGAAAAACCAATCCACACCAGTGTCTGTTGCTCCCGTACAAAAGAGGAAAGGCACAAAGAAATCAGTTCGTATAGTGACGGATAAGGATGATGATCAACCGGGATCATCTCGAGGATATCAGGATGAGGCAGAACCAGAGATTGTTACCCGATCCCTGACTCTGAGTGAGCTGCGTGAGGTTCGAAAAGATTTCACTCGCCACCCAAGTGAGCACATTATCACTTGGTTGCTCCGATGTTGGGATCACGGGGCCAGTAGTTTGGAATTAGAAGGCAGAGAGGCCAAGCAGTTGGGATCCCTAGCTAGAGAAGGAGGAATTGACAAAGCAATTGGGAGGAGGCCGGAAATCCTCAGCCTCTGGAGGCGACTACTGTCAAGTGTGAAGGAAAGATATCCCATAAAGGAATATATTACATGCCAGACACCTAAGTGTAACAGCATAGAGACATCTGTCCAGCACCTGAGAGAATTAGCTGTACGGGAGATAATTTATTATGATCTGGACAATTCACGGCTTCCCTCTGATCCCGATGAAGTCCTATGCACTCCAGATATGTGGCGTAAGGTTGTACGAAGTGCACCAGCAGGGTATACCAATTCACTGGCAGCAATTGACTGGGATGATACGAATCCGCCAACCGTAAATGAGGTGGCCTGCCGACTCCGGAAATACCAAGACAATGTTTCCCTCTCCGTCATTGCAGCAGTAGAGAAACTGGTTCAACGACTTGACAACAATGTGTCCAACTCCCAACCCGTATGGAGCAATGTTGCAGCTACTGGGAGAAAGCGTCCATCGTTCCAAGAGGGAGAATACACACCACGACGTACATTGTGGTTTTACCTGCTTGATCATGGAGAGGACATGAGGAAATGGGATATGCAGCCCACCTCAGCCCTTCGAGCACGAGTAAATGAGCTGCGGGGTAAAACATTCCCACAACGAGATTTTGCCAGGAAGAAGGCTGCACCAGTTTCTACTGGGCAGTTCCCTAGACCAACTGGAAGGCCTACCTATATGTCTGATGTGCCTGATCCTTTTGAAGGGACCTCTAAGTCCTTTATGCAACCAGTGGAAAATAAATATGATCAGCAGCAATAGAGGGGCCCTGCCTCCAGCCAGGTGGAGGAGAGGGATAATCGGGTTTATTGGACTGTGTGGATCCGATGGCCTGGCACATCAGACCCACAAGAGTACAAAGCTCTGGTGGATACTGGTGCCCAGTGTACTCTAATGCCATCGAATCATGAAGGGGTAGAACCTGTTTGTATTTCTGGAGTGACAGGGGGATCCCAACAACTAACTGTGCTAGAGGCTGAGGTGAGCCTAACTGGGAAGGACTGGGAAAAACACCCCATTGTGACTGGTCCAGAAGCTCCGTGCATTTTAGGTATAGATTATCTACGTAGAGGGTATTTTAAAGACCCAAAAGGGTACCGATGGGCTTTTGGAATAGCTGCTTTGGAAACAGAAGAAATTGAACAATTGTGTGCCTTGCCTGGACTCTCGGAGGATTCTGCTGTTGTGGGGTTGTTGAAGGGTGAAGAACAGCAAGTGCCAGTTGCTACGACGACGGTGCACAGACGACAATACCGTACTAACCGAGATTCCCTGATTCCCATCCATAAGCTGATTCGTCAACTGGAGGATCAGGGAGTGATCAGCCGAACCCACTCACCCTTTAATAGTCCCATATGGCCAGTGAGGAAGTCCAATGGAGAGTGGAGGCTGACAGTAGATTATCGTGGCCTAAATGAAGTCACTCCAGGTATGAGTGCTGCTGTGCCAGACATGTTAGAGCTCCAGTATGAATTGGAATCGAAGGCAGCCAAGTGGTACGCCACAATCGACATTGCGAATGCTTTCTTCTCGATCCCACTGGCGCCAGAGTGCAGGCCACAGTTTGCTTTCACTTGGAGAGGCATCCAATACACGTGGAATCGTCTGCCCCAGGGGTGGAAACATAGCCCCACCATCTGCCATGGACTAATCCAGAATACACTGGAAAAGGGTGATGCACCTGAGCACCTGCAGTATATTGATGACATCATTGTATGGGGCAACACAGCAGAGGAAGTTTTTGAAAAAGGAAACAGGGTAATTAAAATCCTTTTAGAAGCCGGTTTTGCTATAAAACGAAGTAAAGTCAAGGGGCCTACGCGAGAAATCCAGTTTTTAGGAATAAAATGGCAGGATGGGCGTTGTCACATCCCAATGGACATTATTAATAAAATAGCAGCTATGTCTCCACCAAGCAACAAAAAGGAAACACAAGCTTTCTTAGGTGTTATAGGTTTTTGGCGACTGCATGTCCCAAACTACAGTCTCATTGTGAGCCCACTCTACCATGTAACTCGAAAGAAGAATGATTTCCAATGGGGCCCTGAGCAACAGCAAGCCTTTGAGCAGATCAAACGCGAGATAGTCCATGCAGTGGCCCTTGGGCCTGTCCGGACAGGGACAGATATTAAAAATGTGCTCTACACTGCAGCTGGGGAGAACGGCCCGACCTGGAGTCTCTGGCAGAAAGCACAAGGGGAGACTCGAGGTCGACCGCTGGGGTTTTGGAGTCGGGCCTACAAAGGATCTGAGGCCAATTATACTCCAACAGAAAAGGAAGTACTGGCCGCCTACGAAGGGGTTCGAGCCACCTCAGAAGTGATTGGAACTGAAGCCCAGCTCCTCCTGGCACCCCGACTGCCGGTGCTGGGCTGGATGTTCAAAGGGAAGGTTCCTTCTACACACCATGCCACTGATGCTACGTGGAGCAAGTGGGTTGCACTAATTACACAGCGGGCTCGAATAGGAAACCCCAATCGCCCAGGAATTGTGGAGGTGATCACAGACTGGCCAGAAGGCAAAGATTTTGGGATGTCACCAGAGGATGAGGAGGTAACACGCGCTGAAGAAGCCCCACCCTACAACGAACTGCCAGAGAATGAGAAGCGATATGCCCTGTTCACTGATGGGTCTTGTCGCATTGTGGGTAAGCATCGGAGATGGAAAGCCGCTGTATGGAATCCTATAAGAAGAGTAGCAGAAGCCACTGAAGGAAAAGGTGAATCAAGCCAGTTCGCTGAGGTGAAGGCCATCCAGTTAGCCCTGGACATTGCTGAGAGAGAAAAGTGGCCAAGGCTCTACCTTTATACTGATTCATGGATGGTGGCGAATGCCCTGTGGGGGTGGTTGCAGCAGTGGAAAAAGAACAACTGGCAGCGTAGAGGCAAACCTATATGGGCTGATGACTTATGGCAAGATATCTCTGCTCGGTTAGAGAAACTTGTTGTAAAGGTACGTCATGTCGACGCCCATGTACCTAAGAGTCGGGCCATGGAGGAACATGAAAACAACCATCAGGTAGATAAGGCTGCTAGGATTAAAGTGGCTCAGGTAGATCTAGACTGGCAACGTAAGGGTGAATTATTCATGGCTCGATGGGCTCATGATACCTCGGGTCATCAAGGGAGAGATGCAACATATAGATGGGCTCGGGATCGAGGGGTGGACCTGACCATGGACGCCATCGCACAAGTTGTCCACGAATGTGAGACATGTGCTGCAATCAAGCAAGCTAAGCGGTTAAAGCCCCTTTGGTATGGAGGACGGTGGATGAAATATAAATATGGGGAGGCTTGGCAGATTGATTACATCACCCTCCCACAAACCCGCCATGGCAAGCGTTATGTGCTTACAATGGTGGAGGCAACTACCGGCTGGCTAGAAACATATCCCGTACCCCATGCCACTGCTCGAAATACAATTCTGGGCCTTGAAAGGCAAGTCCTCTGGCGACATGGTACTCCAGAAAGAATCGAGTCAGACAATGGGACTCATTTCCGAAATACTCTTATAGACACCTGGGCCAAAGAGCATGGCATTGAGTGGGTGTACCACATTCCTTACCATGCACCGGCCTCTGGGAAAATTGAACGATATAATGGACTTTTAAAAACTACACTGAAAGCAATGTGTGGTGGGACATTCAAGCATTGGGATACACATTTGGCCAAAGCCACGTGGTTACTTAACTCTAGGGGATCTACCAATCGGGCTGGCCCTGCCCAGGCAAAATTTCCACGTGCTGTAGAGGGAGACAGAGTCCCAGTAGTGCATATGAAGAGTGTATTGGGAAAGAGAGTTTGGGTCATCCCTGCTTCAGGCAAAGGTAAACCCATGTCTGGAATTGTTTTTGCTCAAGGACCTGGCTGTACTTGGTGGGTAATGCAGAGGGATGGAGAAGTTCGATGTGTACCTCAAGGGGATTTAATTTTGGGTGAGAATAGCCAATATAATTAATGAAGTAGAAATTGTAATAATTGCCAAATAACCCATTATTGTATATTTCATTATTGTTATGATTGCTGTATGTTGTACCATAGCATTATAGCTGGAGTCATACAAGTTAATGAAGAATGAGTGCCATGATGATGGAACTAAAGCCTGGCCTCTCAAGAACTTTTTTCTCCCTTTGAAAATAAACTCTGACCCACAGACTATGAGCATGGACCATGCCAGGTGTATCAGTCAAGAGCCTGAGATGCAGCATGCAACGAGCCAATGGAACATACAACTATCCTGAGAAACTGTTACGACAAATGGAGCCTGAAAATCATGAACTAAATGAACTCAACAACTTCAGAGGGATGATTCACAGACTGAGGGAATAAGATCTGTATGCACATATGTGTGCATACATGTGTACATACATATATGGGTGTGTGAAACACGAAACTGGTTGTACCCAAAGAAAATTGTTGGATCTGGTCATGACGTAAATGGTATGGAATAAGGGGTGGATAATGTCCTGGTTTCAGCTATGATGGAGTTAAACTTTTTTTTAGCAGTGGATGGAATGCCATGTTTGGGTGTTAGCATGAGAATAGTGCTGATAGCACCCTGATGTTTTCCGATTTGTTGCCGGGCAATCAAGGACCTTTCTCAGCTCTGCATACTTCCTTACTAGTGAGAAAGGAGGGGACGCAGCCAGGACAGGTGATCCGAATTGGCCAAAGAGGATATTCCATGCCAGTTACGTCATGTTCGGTATAAGGGGGGACTGGGGGGAAGAGGGGGAGACAACGCCAGGACGTGCAGTTTCTGGGGCGGTCGGGTTGTCCGGGACGGGCTCTAAGCTGTGCGGCCTGAGTTGTGTGGTTTGGTGAGAAATTGCATTGTGTATCACCAGTTTCATCTATTTTGTGCTTTAAACTTATGTTATTGTTATATCTAGTTTTCTGTTATTGTTTAGTAAACTATCCTTATCCCAACCTGCGTGGTTCTGGTTTCTAGGTTGTGGTTTCTTTTCCTCCTTTCTTCCTTCCCTTTTCCCCTTCCCCCAACTTTCCCTCCCCCTTCCTTTTAAAAGTACAAGCGACTGTGTGGGGTGCGGCCCTTGGCTGGGGCAAAACCACGACAACACTCTTTGGTAGTCATAGAATCATAGAATCATAGAATGGTATGGGTTGGAAGGGACCTCTATGATCCTTGGGGTCCCTTCCAACCCATGCCATTCTATGATTCTATGATTCTATGATCATAGAGTTCCAACCCCCCTGCCACAGGCAGGGACACCAACCTCCAGGCCTGGATCTACACAAGGTTGCCCAGGGCCCATCCAACCTGACCTTGAACACCTCCAGGGACGGGGCATCCACTACCTCTCTGGGCAGCCTGTTCCAGCACCTCACCACTCTCTCTGTAAAAAACTTCCCCCTAATATCTAATCTAAACCTTCCTTCCTTTAGCTTTAATCCATTCCTCCTTGTCCTGCCATTGTCTACCCTTTAAAAAAGTTAATTCCCCTCCTGTTTGTATGCTCCCTTCAGGGACTGGAAGGCTGCAATGAGGTCCCCCCGCAGCCTTCTCTTCTCTAGGCTGAACAAGCCCAGCTCCCTTGGAGGTCAGTGCCATGGGGCCCTAGTATTTCTTCTTGCAAAGTGTTGAATACTGCTCTTATCTATTTCCTGTTCGCCCTCACTAATACAGTGTAACCTGCTGATTTCCTCCTGTAGCTCCTCTAGCTGCTGCCTGAGTAACTCCACCAGAGCAGACCTTCACAGTTATGTGGGGTACAGACTTTACAGCCATCCACATGGACAGCAGCTTCCCTGGAAGGAAGCTCTGTCTGGGTGGCTGCCTCCACTCATCCCAGGTTAGCCTGGCTAGGTAGATGGTTCCTGGCTGCTGCAGAGCACAGCCCTCACTGGGTCTTTGCCACCATGCTTCTGATGATCCCAAAGCACTGCCTAATAAGCCTTTACTTAAACATCTTCCCTGAATGATATAAGGCTTTGTACATGAGTGTTATTTTCTTAAACATTCTCCAAAACCACAGACACAGCATAATGGTTAATATCAATAGAATTTCTAAGCTAATTAATAAGATCACAACGGGGTGTACCATAGCATTAAGGATTCCCGTTGCAGAAGGTGACCAACCAAAGAGAGTATCCCACCAATTATAATTCCCGTCCTTTTCTATTTTCTTTAAGACTTTCTGGATCCCTTCCATATCATGATGGACCGTAAGAAGAGTTTCCTGCCCCTTTTCTTTAATTTCCCCTAGTATATTTTGAAAATCTTTATGTTTTAATCAGTCTTCTATACTACTTATATTTAATCCTATTGGGACAGGAAGTATCCTCTGTGTTAGGGTAAGATTGGATCTTAAGAGTTGGTGAGTAGTTATTGGGGACGAGTAACTAAAATCACATCTTGTGATAGTAGTGTGTTTTTAAAGCTGCATTTGGTCAGGCCTCAAACTGACATGTTTTCTGATCTGTATCTAAACAAGTATCCTGAGCTATTATGGTATTTCTTTCACAGAGAAAGCCTTGATGTCCTCTCATAATACAGGATCCAAGGTCTACTGTTTGCCACTTATTGCCTGTCTTTTTGGCCCAAGTTCTATGTTCAAAAGGGGTCCCAACATGGTTAATCCCGAGGGCCACAATGGGGTGTATGGTAATTACTACCTCATTACGTATTGTTAATACAAAGAATCACAGAATCACATAGTCACAGAATCACAGAATCATAGGGGTTGGAAGGGACCTCGAGAGATCATCGGGTCCAACCCCCCTGCCAAAGCAGGCTCCCTAGCTCATATTGCACAGATAGGGGTCCAGACGAGTCTTGAATATCTCCAGAGAAGGAGACTCCACCACCTCCCTGGGCAGCCTATTCCAGTGCTCTGTCACCCTCACTGTGTAAAAGTTCTTCCGCATGTTGGTGCGGAACTTCCTGTGCTCCAATTTGCAGCCATTGCCCCTTGTCCTATCTCCACAGACGACTGAAAAGGGGTTGGCCAATTCCCCCTGCATCCCATACTTAAGATATTTATAAACATTAATTAGGTCCCCCCTCAGTCTTCTTTTCTCCAGGCTGAACAGCCCCAGCTCACTCAGCCTTTCCTCATACGGGAGATGTTCCAGGCCCTTAATCATCTTCGTAGCCCTCCTCTGGACTCTCTCCAGGAGATCCCTGTCTTTTTTATACCAGGGAGCCCAGAACTGGACACAATACTCCAGGTGGGGCCTGACCAGGGCAGAGCAGAGGGGGAGGATCACCTCCTTCGACCTGCTGGCCACACTCTTCCTGATGCATCCCAGGATCCCATTGGCCCTCTTAGCCACCAGGGCACACTGCTGGCTCATAGCCAACCTGTCATCCACCAGGACCCCCAGGTCCTTCTCCACAGAGCTCTTCTCCGGCAGGTCATCCCCCAGCCTGTACTGATACAGACAGTTATTCCTCCCCAGGTGCAAGACTTTACACTTGCTTTTGTTGAATTTCATTAGGTTTCTTCCTGCCCAGCTTTCCAGCCTGTCCAGGTCTCGCTGGATGGCAGCGCAGTGTTCCTGCGTGTCAGCCACCCCTTAACGCCTCAAAGGCGTTAACTGTATGTGTTGTGGTCATAGGTGAAGTTGACCATATTCCACCATGATTGAAGTTTTCTTTCCACTTCTGTAGCACTATCTCAAACCATCTTTCGGATTTCCATAGGAAATATGCCTTCCTCTCCTTCTCTTATTATGGATGCCGCTACCAATTGCATCCATAGTTGGGCTTGGATGCAGCTTAGGGCTAGGGCGACGTCATCCTGTAACCCACCTAATGCTTCAGTAATAAGTTGATGGTCCTTTATGTTTATTTGTTCCCACTTGGGAAGTACCTTTGATACCAACCATTGGTGTGCCCCTAATGCTAGTAATGAGGACCTTAATGGTTGTTGCAGTTTTGTTAAATCTGCTGTGGTAGCTGCTAGCTTGTTCATTATTACCTCTGAGTCTATTGAATTTAACACCCCAAGCCCTGTTCCTAACACTCCGGTTACGTCTCTTATTATTCGTTTCCCATAGATGTCTTCCCTCTTCCTTAACCAATTTGTCCATCCCTCATATGAGGTCTGTAAGAAGGGGAAACAGGATGGTTTTAGATCAGAGACATTGACTTGCAACACTTCTTGTTGTCCTGTGTTTTTGATTACGTATGGGCCAATTTTATAGATGTTGGGTTCAAGTTTGAGTATTTCGAATTTAAATGAGAGTCCAATAGTATTATTGACCCAAATACAGGTCACTCTTGTGGTCTGTGCTAGGGTGAAGTTATGCCAACAATCTTGTTCCTCAGAAGTACAGATCTTGGTGCTCTTATAGGTAGGAACAACTGATACAGTGATTTGGGATGCCCTTTTATGGGTGGTTCCATTAACCATTCAACATCCTACTCTGATTTCTTTCCCTATAGTCCCCTGAAGTTGACAGATTTCCTGTTCTATATCCCTGCTCCAATCTTCCCTCGTATATACTTGATTTCCATGCATAACCACGATAGACAGATTTAAATTTTCTTGAGCAGAATATTTTCCCATGGACCCAGTATACCCGATGTAAGCTTGAGACTATGGCCACTCAATATCCTCTTGGCCAAAGATTCCCTCCCAATTTTGAATTATGATTATGACCGTGAAAAACATAGTTTTCCAGATTGGACTTGTGTAACCTTCCATAGAGATTTAAGTGCTTTCTTAAATGCGCTATTGCAGTTTGAAAGTACGACCACACTCATCACAGCCACAATTGAGTCAAAACACAACAGTTACGAAATTCAGTGTTACTGCCCGCATTATTGTTCTAGATGGTTAGTACGGCTACCATTAAGAGATTAGGCTGAATTTTATATTTTCCTAGTTTCTTTTGTTTGATATTGTTTGGTGTGGTGCCCTTCCCATATGGTGGGTCCACAACCATTTTTGTTCACTTACTTGTTACCAACTTTGTTCCTACTCTCATTTGTCCGAATGAGTTTAAGTTTCAATCCTTTGTTGTCTGCAGTTACTTTCCATGAAGTTGCGGGGGCTTTCTTAATCCGGGTATGGTCAATCCAGGAGTTCTGTCCCTCGACATTGATTGCCGTGTAGGTGGTGAGGAAGACTTGAAAAGGTCCGGTCCACTGTGGTTCCAAGGTTCTTTCTGCAAAAGACTTAACACATACATAGTCCCCTGGTTGTATATCGTGAACAGGCCCACCCCTACTGCGTGTTCCCATTACATGCTTTTCAATTCTTTTTAATTGTTTGTTTAGTGCCACCATATAGGAAATCATTATTTCATCACCAATTTGTGAAGATGTTCCTTTTTGCACCCCGTAGGGTCGTCCATATAAAATTTCGAATGGGCTAAGCCCTTCTTTTGCTCTTGGTCTGGTTCGTATCTGTAGAAGAGCCAGTGGTAAAGACTGAGGCCAAGTTAGATTTGTTTCTTGACCCAGTTTGACAATCTGTTGTTTGATTAGATGATTCATTTTCTCTACTTGGCCACTTGATTGTGGTCGGTATGGGGTGTGTAATTGTGTCCTGGTTTCAGCTATGATGGAGTTAAATTTAATTTTTTTTTTTTTTTTTTTTTTTTAGCAGTGGATGGAATGCCATGTTTGGGTGTTAGCATGAGAATAGTGCTGATAGCAGCCTGATGTCTCCGATTTGTTGCCGGGCAATCAAGTACCTTTCTCAGCTCTGCATACTTCCTTACTAATGAGAAAGGAGGGGACGCAGCCAGGACAGGTGACCCGAATTGGCTAAAGAGGATATTCCATGCCAGTTACGTCATGCTCAGTATAAAGGGGGACTGGGGGGAAGAGGGGGAGACAACGCCAGGACATGCAGTTTTCTGGGGACGGTCGGGTTCGGGGACAGTTTCTAAGCTGTGCGGCCTGAGTTGTGTGGTTTGGTGAGAAATTGCATTGTGTATCACCAGTTTCATCTATTTTGTGCTTTTAAACTTATGTTATTGTTATATCTAGTTTTCTGTTATTGTTTAGTAAACTATCCTTATCCCAACCTGCGTGGTTCTGGTTTCTAGGTTGTGGTTTCTTTTCCTCCTTTCTTCCTTCCCTTTTCCCCCTCCCCCAACTTTCCTTCCCCCTTCCTTTTAAAAGTACAAGTGACTGTGTGGGGTGCGGCCCTCGGCTGGAGCAAAACCACGACAGTCATTTTGGCGCCCAACGTGGGGCACGAACGGTTGGGATAACGGTAGATCTGACCCTAACTATCGCAATTAAGATAAGCACTGTTGTTTAAGCAATCTCTGGTCACGATGCTGTGGTATTTATTCACAAGGCTGTGGCAGCAAAACCACCGCATGCTGTATACAATCCTGGCAGGATTCTTTACTCTCTCAGGTCTGCGGCTCCCGTATTTGTTCCCATACTTCATTATAGTGTATTTTATGATATCGGTCTATGATACAATAATATCGATGATCATGAGCTTAAGCTGGTACTTGTATGAGGTTTTGCTGTCCTGTCCATTCTTTGGACAGGGAGGGGTTAATAACAGCAGCCGGTATGGTGGGGGCACTGCTTTCTTTTCCTTTGGGCTAAATACAAAAGCTCTTAGGGCAGTTTTTGAAAATCTTCAATATCTCTGGGATATTCAAACTAGCATTTGCTATTGGTGGGTTTGGTGCAGATGGTTCAGTTTTTGTTATATATCAAGCATAGGTTTATGAATACCACTGAAGAGCTTTCTCCGAGACAGAATAATCACGAGTGGCAGGGCATGTGGCAAAGTATGGGCAAGTACCTAGGTACTTTCTCACGCCCGATGGTTTGGAATTTCACTCCTGAACAGCTACAAGACCCCGATCAAGTGACTGCATACCTAAGGAAAAATTGCTGTAGGTTTCCCAGAGATGGACACCTTACTGCACTGTGCTGGGCTCTGGCCACTATTTATCAAACACTGCTTGATAGCAGGCAGCACTGTCAGCACTGTCAGGGAGAAGGGAAAGGAAACAGACTGGCAGATACTATAGCTGCTGCAACCACTGGGGCTGACACTGCAGCTACTGCAACCCCTGTGACCGACACTGCAGCTACTGTAATCTCTACAGCAGACACTGCAGATGATCCGAAAAACCAATCCACACCAGTGTCTGTTGCTCCCGTACAAAAGAGGAAAGGCACAAAGAAATCAGTTCGCATAGTGATGGATAAGGATGATGATCAACCGGGATCATCTCGAGGATATCAGGATGAGGCAGAACCAGAGATTGTTACCCGATCCCTGACTCTGAGTGAGCTGCGTGAGGTTCGAAAAGATTTCACTCGCCACCCAAGTGAGCACATTATCACTTGGTTGCTCCGATGTTGGGATCACGGGGCCAGTAGTTTGGAATTAGAAGGCAGAGAGGCCAAGCAGTTGGGATCCCTAGCTAGAGAAGGAGGAATTGACAAAGCAATTGGGAGGAGGCCGGAAATCCTCAGCCTCTGGAGGCGACTACTGTCAAGTGTGCAGGAAAGATATCCCATAAAGGAATATATTACATGCCAGACACCCAAGTGTAACAGCATAGAGACAGCTGTCCAGCACCTGAGAGAATTAGCTGTACGGGAGATAATTTATTATGATCTGGACAATTCACGGCTTCCCGCTGATCCCGATGAAGTCCTATGCACTCCAGATATGTGGCGTAAGGTTGTACGAAGTGCACCCTCAGGGTACACCAATTCACTGGCAGCAATTGACTGGAATGATATGGATCCGCCAACCGTAAATGAGGTGGCCTGCCGACTCCGGAAATACCAAGACAATGTTTCCCTCTCCGTCATTGCAGCAGTAGAGAAACTGGTTCAACGACTTGACAACAATGTGTCCAACTCCCAACCCGTATGGAGCAATGTTGCAGCTACTGGGAGAAAGCGTCCATCGTTCCAAGAGGGAGAATACACACCACGACGTACATTGTGGTTTTACCTGCTTGATCATGGAGAGGACATGAGGAAATGGGATATGCAGCCCACCTCAGCCCTTCGAGCACGAGTAAATGAGCTGCGGGGTAAAACATTCGCACAACGAGATTCTGCCAGGAAGAAGGCTGCACCAGTTTCTACTGGGCAGTTCCCCAGACCAACTGGAAGGCCTACCTATATGTCTGATGTGTCAGATCCTCTTGAAGGGACCTCTAAGTCCTTTATGCAACCAGTGGGAAACAAATATGATCAGCAGCAATAGAGGGGCCCTGCCTCCAGCCAGGTGGAGGAGAGGGATAATCGGGTTTATTGGACTGTGTGGATCCGATGGCCTGGCACGTCAGACCCACAAGAGTACAAAGCTCTGGTGGATACTGGTGCCCAGTGTACTCTAATGCCATCGAATCATGAAGGGGTAGAACCTGTTTGTATTTCTGGAGTGACAGGGGGATCCCAACAACTAACTGTGCTAGAGGCTGAGGTGAGCCTAACTGGGAAGGACTGGGAAAAACACCCCATTGTGACTGGTCCAGAAGCTCCGTGCATTTTAGGTATAGATTATCTACGTAGAGGGTATTTTAAAGACCCAAAAGGGTACCGATGGGCTTTTGGAATAGCTGCTTTGGAAACAGAAGAAATTGAACAATTGTGTGCCTTGCCTGGACTCTCGGAGGATTCTGCTGTTGTGGGGTTGTTGAAGGGTGAAGAATAGCAAGTGCCAGTTGCTACGACGACGGTGCACAGACGACAATACCCTACTAACCGAGATTCCCTGATTCCCATCCATAAGCTGATTCGTCAACCGGAGGATCAGGGAGTGATCAGCCGAACCCACTCACCCTTTAATAGTCCCATATGGCCAGTGAGGAAGTCCAATGGAGAGTGGAGGCTGACAGTAGATTATCGTGGCCTAAATGAAGTCACTCCAGGTATGAGTGCTGCTGTGCCAGACATGTTAGAGCTCCAGTATGAATTGGAATCGAAGGCAGCCAAGTGGTACGCCACAATCGACATTGCGAATGCTTTCTTCTCGATCCCACTGGCGCCAGAGTGCAGGCCACAGTTTGCTTTCACTTGGAAAGGCATCCAATACACGTGGAATCGTCTGCCCCAGGAGTGGAAACATAGCCCCACCATCTGCCATGGACTAATCCAGAATACACTGGAAAAGGGTGAAGCACCAGAGCACCTGCAGTATATTGATGACATCATTGTATGGGGCAACACAGCAGAGGAAGTTTTTGAAAAAGGAAACAGGGTAATTAAAATCCTTTTAGAAGCCGGTTTTGCTATAAAACGAAGTAAAGTCAAGGGGCCTACGCAAGAAATCCAGTTTTTAGGAATAAAATGGCAGGATGGGCGTCGTCACATCCCAATGGACATTATTAATAAAATAGCAGCTATGTCTCCACCAAGCAACAAAAAGGAAACACAAGCTTTCTTAGGTGTTATAGGTTTTTGGCGAATGCATGTCCCAAACTACAGTCTCATTGTGAGCCCACTCTACCATGTAACTCGAAAGAAGAATGATTTCCAATGGGGCCCTGAGCAACAGCAAGCCTTTGAGCAGATCAAACGCGAGATAGTCCATGCAGTGGCCCTTGGGCCTGTCCGGACAGGGACAGATATTAAAAACGTGCTCTACACTGCAGCTGGGGAGAACGGCCCGACCTGGAGTCTCTGGCAGAAAGCACAAGGGGAGACTCGAGGTCGACCGCTGGGGTTTTGGAGTCGGGCCTACAAAGGATCTGAGGCCAATTATACTCCAACAGAAAAGGAAATACTGGCCGCCTATGAAGGGGTTCGAGCCGCCTCAGAAGTGATTGGAACTGAAGCCCAGCTCCTCCTGGCACCCCGACTGCCGGTGCTGGGCTGGATGTTCAAAGGGAAGGTTCCTTCTACACACCATGCCACTGATGCTACGTGGAGCAAGTGGGTTGCACTAATTACACAGCGGGCTCGAATAGGAAACCCCAATCGCCCAGGAATCGTGGAGGTGATCACAGACTGGCCAGAAGGCAAAGATTTTGGGATGTCACCAGAGGATGAGGAGGTAACACGCGCTGAAGAAGCCCCACCCTACAACGAACTGCCAGAGAATGAGAAGCGATATGCCCTGTTCACTGATGGGTCTTGTCGCATTGTGGGTAAGCATCGGAGATGGAAAGCTGCTGTATGGAATCCTATAAGAAGAGTAGCAGAAGCCACTGAAGGAAAAGGTGAATCGAGCCAGTTCGCTGAGGTGAAGGCCATCCAGTTAGCCCTGGACATTGCTGAGAGAGAAAAGTGGCCAATGCTCTACCTTTATACTGATTCATGGATGGTGGCGAATGCCCTGTGGGGGTGGTTGCAGCAGTGGAAAAAGAACAACTGGCAGCGTAGAGGCAAACCTATACGGGCTGATGACTTATGGCAAGATATCTCTGCTCGGTTAGAGAAACTTGTTGTAAAGGTACGTCATGTCGACGCCCATGTACCTAAGAGTCGGGCCATGGAGGAACATGAAAACAACCATCAGGTAGATAAGGCTGCTAGGATTAAAGTGGCTCAGGTAGATCTAGACTGGCAACGTAAGGGTGAATTATTCATAGCTCGATGGGCTCATGATACCTCGGGTCATCAAGGGAGAGATGCAACATATAGATGGGCTCGGGATCGAGGGGTGGACTTGACCATGGACGCCATCGCACAAGTTGTCCACGAATGTGAGACATGTGCTGCAATCAAGCAAGCTAAGCGGTTAAAGCCCCTTTGGTATGGAGGACGGTGGATGAAATACAAATATGGGGAGGCTTGGCAGATTGATTACATCACCCTCCCACAAACCCGCCATGGCAAACGTTATGTGCTTACAATGGTGGAGGCAACTACCGGCTGGCTAGAAACATATCCCGTACCCCATGCCACTGCTCGAAATACAATTCTGGGCCTTGAAAGGCAAGTCCTCTGGCGACATGGCACTCCAGAAAGAATCGAGTCAGACAATGGGACTCATTTCCGAAACACTCTTATAGACACCTGGGCCAAAGAGCATGGCATTGAGTGGGTGTACCACATTCCTTATCATGCACCGGCCTCTGGGAAAATTGAACGATATAATGGACTTTTAAAAACTACACTGAAAGCAATGTGTGGTGGGACATTCAAGCATTGGGATACACATTTGGCCAAAGCCACGTGGTTACTTAACTCTAGGGGATCTACCAATCGGGCTGGCCCTGCCCAGTCAAAATTTCCACGTACTGTAGAGGGAGACAGAGTCCCAGTAGTGCATATGAAGAGTGTATTGGGAAAGAGAGTTTGGGTCATCCCTGCTTCAGGCAAAGGTAAACCCATGTCTGGAATTGTTTTTGCTCAAGGACCTGGCTGTACTTGGTGGGTAATGCAGAGGGATGGAGAAGTTCGATGTGTACCTCAAGGGGATTTGATTTTGGGTGAGAATAGCCAATATAATTAATAAAGTAGAAATTATAATAATTGCCAAATAACCCATTATTGTATATTCATTATTGTTATGATTGCTGTATGTTGTACCATAGCATTATAGCCGGAGTCATACAAGTTAATGAAGAATGAGTGCCATGATGATGGAACTAAAGCCTGGCCTCTCAAGAACTTTTTTTCTCCCTTTGAAAATAAACTCTGACCCACAGACTATGAGCATGGACCATGCCAGGTGTA
Organism: Porphyrio hochstetteri; assembly: GCA_020800305.1. Classification (NCBI taxonomy): domain Eukaryota; kingdom Metazoa; phylum Chordata; class Aves; order Gruiformes; family Rallidae; genus Porphyrio; species Porphyrio hochstetteri. Next base: position 1,090,570 of record JAJHSY010000141.1, on the reverse strand, counting down.
TCAGTCAAGAGCCTGAGATGCAGCATGCAACGAGCCAATGGAACATACAATTATCCTGAGAAACTGTTACGACAAATGGAGCCTGAAAATCATGGACTAAATGAACTCAACAACTTCAGAGGGATGATTCACAGACTGAGGGAATAAGATCTGTATGCACGTATGTGTGCATACATGTGTACATACATATATGGGTGTGTGAAACCCGAAACTGGTTGTACCCAAAGAAAATTATTGGATCTGGTCATGACGTAAATGGTATGGAATAAGGGGTGGATAATGTCCTGGTTTCAGCTATGATGGAGTTAAATTTTTTTTTTTTTTTTTTTTTTTTTTTTTAGCAGTGGATGGAATGCCATGTTTGGGTGTTAGCATGAGAATAGTGCTGATAGCACCCTGATGTTTCCGATTTGTTGCCGGGCAATCAAGGACCTTTCTCAGCTCTGCATACTTCCTTACTAATGAGAAAGGAGGGGACGCAGCCAGGACAGGTGACCCGAATTGGCCAAAGAGGATATTCCATGCCAGTTACGTCATGCTCAGTATAAAGGGGGACTGGGGGGAAGAGGGGGAGACAACGCCAGGACGTGCAGTTTTCTGGGGACGGTCGGGTTCGGGGACGGTTTCTAAGCTGTGCGGCCTGAGTTGTGTGGTTTGGTGAGAAATTGCATTGTGTATCACCAGTTTCATCTATTTTGTGCTTTTAAACTTATGTTATTGTTATATCTAGTTTTCTGTTATTGTTTAGTAAACTATCCTTATCCCAACCTGCGTGGTTCTGGTTTCTAGGTTGTGGTTTCTTTTCCTCCTTTCTTCCTTCCCTTTTCCCCCTCCCCCAACTTTCCTTCCCCCTTCCTTTTAAAAGTACAAGTGACTGTGTGGGGTGCGGCCCTCGGCTGGAGCAAAACCACGACAGTCATTGCCAATCTATTCCTAGATGGTGGCTAATCTGTTGCACTATTTTAGACACAAAATGTGGTCCTCTGTCCGAGGACATCACTGCTGGGACTCCGAACCCAGGTATTATTTCTTGGAGTAGTACTTTGGTTACTTCCCGGGCCTTAGCAGTTCTGCACAGGAAAGCTTCTGGCCAGCCTGAAAAGGTATCAATTAGTACTAATAGATATTGATACCCCCCTTTTTCTAGGGAGTTCCGAGAAATCAATCTGACAGTGTTGCCCCGGACCATTTCATTTTCCGATCTTTCCAAATTTTGGCCCTTTTACAACTTTAGGGTTAGTCTGGAGACAAAGATCACATTGTTGAGTTACTTGTCTAACTGTAGTGTATAGGTTTTGCACTATTATGTTTCTGACAAGATCTTTATATAGGGCTTCTGCCCCCCAGTGCCTTTTTCTATGTTCTTCTCGGACTACTGACCATATCATGTAGGAAGGGACCACAGATTACCATGGCCTCCACCAGGCAGAGGGCTCGCCCCATTAAGAGTGTGGCGACCCAGACCGAGTGCCTGTCCAGGAGTGTGGTCTCCACTAGACAGAGGGCTCGCCCCGTAAAGAGTGTGGTGTCCCAGACTGAAGGCCTGCCCAGGAGCGTGGTCTCCACCAGACAGAGGGCTTGCCCCATAAAGAGCATGGCGACCCAGACCGAGAGCCTGCCCAGGAGTGAGGCTGTGCAAGACTCTGGCTGCAAGGAGTGCCTGAGCCTGCTCCTGCTGGCGGATGATGGCGGCAATTCCATCTGTGTGAGGTGTGAGCAGGTGGAAGATCTGCTTAGCATGGGGGCAGAGCTCAAAAGAAGAGGTGGAGAGACTGAGAAGCATTAGGGAGTGTGAGAGGGAGATTGATTGGTGGAGCAACTCGCTGGCATGCCAGAAGGAAAGTCACCCGGGAAGTTTTCCCAAAAAAATGATGGATCCCCAGCCCTATCAGGCAGAACGGGGAGAAGTGGGTGACCAGAAAGACGGAGAGGTTTGAAAGATAGTCCCGGCTCGGCACCGTGGGAAAACCTCCTTCTTGCCTACCTTGGTTCCCCAGGTCCCTCTAAGCAACAGGTTTGAGGTGCTGGAAGTTGAAGAGGAGGCAAATGGAAAGGTAGGGGACAATCCCCCTAATCACAGAATCACAGAATCACAGAATTGTAGGGGTTGGAAGGGACCTCGAGAGATCATCAGGTCCAACCCCCCTGCCAAAGCAGGCTCCCTAGCTCATATTGCTCAGATAGGCGTCCAGGCGGGTCTTGAATATCTCCAGTGAAGGAGACTCCACCACCTCCCTGGGCAGCCTATTCCAGTGCTCTGTCACCCTCACTGTGAAAAAGTTCTTCCGCATGTTGGTGCGGAACTTCCTATGCTCCAACTTGCAGCCATTGCCCCTTGTCCTATCTCCACAGACCACTGAAAAGGGGCTGGCCAATTCCCCCTGCATCCCCTGCTTCAGATAATTATAAACTTTGATTAGGTCCCCCCTTAGTCTTCTCTTCTCAAGGCTGAACAGTCCCAGCTTACTCAGCCTTTCCTCATAGGGGAGATGCTCTAGGCCCTTAATCATCTTCGTAGCCCTTCTTTGGACTCTTTCCAGGAGATCCCTGTCCTTTTTATACCAAGGAGCCCAGAACTGGACACAATACTCCAGGTGGGGCCTGACCAGGGCAGAGTAGAGAGGGAGGATCACCTCCTTTGACCTGCTGGCTACACTCCTCCTGATGCATCCCAGGATCCCATTGGCTCTCTTGGCCACCGAGGCACACTGCTGGCTCATGGCCAACCTGTCATCTACCAGGACCCCCAGGTCCTTCTCCACTGAGCTCTTCTCCAGCAGGTCATCCCCCAGCCTGTACTGATACAAACAGTTGTTCCTTCCCAGGTGCAAGACTTTACACTTGCTTTTGTTGAACTTCATCTGGTTTCTCACTGCCCAGCTCTCCAGCCTGTCCAGGTCTCTCTGGATGGCAGCGCAGTGCTCCTGCGTTTCAGCCACTCCTCCCAGCTTTGTATCATCGGCGTACTTGCTGAGGGTGGATGTTATTCCCTCATCAAGATCGTCAATGAAGATATTAAACAGGACTGGACCCAACACTGAGCCCTGGGGAACACCGCTGGTAACAGGCCTCCAGTCAGATTCTACTCCACGAATCACAACCCTCTGGGTTCGGTCCGACAGCCAATTCTCAACCCACCTCACTGTCCACTCATCTATCCCATGCTTTCTCAGCTTTGCTATCAGGATGTCATGGGAGACAGTATCAAAGGCCTTGCTGAAGTCAAGGTAGATGACATCCACTGCTCTCCCTCCATCTACCCAGCCTGTCATGAGATCGTAGAAGGCTATGAGGTTGGTCGAGCACGATTTCCCCTTAGTGAATCCATGCTGACTACTCCTCATGACCTTCTTCTCTTCCAATTGCTTGGAGATGGCATCCAGAACAAGCTGTTCCATTACCTTTCCAGGGGCAGAGGTGAGGCTGACTGGCCTATAGTTACTAGGTTCCTCCTTCTTGCCCTTTTTAAAGACTGGAGTGACATTGGCTATCCTCCAGTCTTCAGGCACTTCTCCTGTCCTCCAAGACCTGTCGAAGATGATAGAGAGCGGCTCAGCAATCACCTCCGCCAGCTCCCTCAGCACACGTGGATGTAACCCATCTGGGCCCATGGATTTATGTGCATTAATCCCTTTGAGCCACTCCTGGACCTCCCCTACTTGAACCAGAGGGAAATTCTTCATTTCCCAATCAGTCCTACTCTCATCCAGTGTCTGTGGGTCCCGGGGGGCCTTTGAAGTGAAGACCGAAGCAAAGGCGGCATTCAATATCTCCACTTTCTCAGCATCCCCCGTAACCAGGACACCCTCCTTATTCAGCAAGGGACCTACATTATCCCTGGACATCCTCTTACTGTTCACGTATCTAAAAAACCCCTTTTTATTATCCTTTATGTCCCTTGCCAGCTTAATTTCCAAGAGGGCTTTAGCCTTCCTAGTTGCATCCCTACAGGCCCTGACCACATTCCTGTATTCTTCCCAGGTGCTCAGACCCTTTTTCCACGATTCATAGATCTTCTGCTTCTCTTTGAGTTTGCTCAATAGCTCCCTGTTCATCCATGCAGGTCTTCTGCCTCTCTTTCCCCATTTCCTCCTCAAAGGGATGCATCGTTCCTGTGCTTGGAAGAAGTGCTGTTTGAATGCTAGCCAGCTCTCGCAGGCTCCCATCCCTTCAAACAGCGTAGCCCACGGGATAGCCCCCATTAAGTGGCGGAGGAGATCAAAGTTAGCTCTACCAAAATTCAGGGTAGCTATCCTACTTTTTGGCTTGCTTCTTCCACCCAGGATCATGAACTGAACCATTTCATGGTCGCTTTGCCCTAAGCTGCCCCCGACCTTCACTTCCCTAACAAGTCCATCCTTGTTAGTGAAAACAAGGTCCAGCAGCCGCCCTCCCCTTGTGGGCTCCTGCACCATCTGTAGCAGGAAATTGTCTTCAACACACTGCAGAAATTGTCTGGACTGCATACGACTGGCTGTATTGCTTGCCCAGCAAATATCTGGGTAGTTGAAGTCCCCCATAAGGATCAGTGCCCGGGAACTTGAGGCTACTTCTAACTGTTTATGGAATGCGTTATCTACCTGCTCCTCTTGATCAGGGGGCCTATAGCACACTCCCACAACAATGTCCCCCATACCGGTTTGCCCCTTGATTTTAACCCACAAGCACTCGACAGAAGGTTCATCCTTCCCCAGGTGGAGCTCAACACATTCTAGGTGCTCTCTCACATAAAGAGCAACTCCTCCACCTCGCTTCCCTAGCCTGTCTTTCCTAAAAAGCACATAGCCATCCATGACAGTGTGCCAGTCGTCCAGGTTGTCCCACCACGTCTCTGTGATTGCGATGAGATCATGGCCCTGCGACCGCACAAAGATCTCTAGTTCTTCTTGTTTGTTCCCCATGCTACGTGCATTTGTGTAAAGACAGTTCAGTGGTGAAGCAGATGTAGGTATCCTCAACGGCCCACAGCGAGATTTCTGACAGGGGACTGGCAAAAGTGGCTCCACGGAGGAGTACTCAGGGCAGTCCACAGAATTTTCCCTACTCTCACGTGGAAAAACGTCCCCAAGTCCACGACTGTGCTGTTGGTATTTACCTCTTCCCACCGTCAACTCCCGTTGTGTCTCCCGAAGCCTAACCCTGGCAGCCGCCTTAATATCCCCTTCCCCCTTCCTAACTAGTTTAAAGCACGATCGATGAGCCCTGCTATCTCCTGGGCGAGGATCCACTTTCCTTTATAGGACAGGTGAGCCCCATTAGCAGTACTCATGCCAGGAGCAGAGTACACCATCCCTTGGTTAAAGAATCCAAAGTTCTTGCGCCGGCACCAGCCTTTTAACCACACATTCAACTCGTGGGTTATCCTGTCCTGCTCTGAGCCAAGAGTGAGGAAGTCAGCTCCACGCCTCAAGATTGCCTCCACTAGGAAAGACAGAAAGGTGATTTTGGTTGGGGATTCCCTTCTCAAGGGAACAGAGGGCCCCATATGCAGACCAGACCCTACCCGTAGGGAAGTGTGCTGCCTCCCTGGGGCGCGGATCAAGGACATAACTAGAAAACTCCCGGATCTGGTTCATCGCTCTGATTACTACCCATTACTCATTGTTCAGGCAGGCAGTGATGAAATCTCTCAAAGAAGTCTGAGAAGTATCAAAAGAGACTTCAAGGGTTTAGGGAGGCTGACTGAGGGAGGGGGAGCGCAAGTGGTGTTTTCCTCCATCCCATTTGGGGCAGCGAAGAACACGAAGTGGGCTAAGAAAGCAGAGGTGTTGAATGGCTGAGGGGCTGGTGCCGCCTTATGAACTTCGGGTTTTTCAATCACGGGGCGGTTTACTCAGCACCTGGCCTGATAGCAGCGGACGGGTGCCACCTGTCTCCAAGAGGGACAAGAATCCTAGCTCAAGAGCTGGCAGGCCTCGTTGACAGGTCTTTAAACTAGTTAGGAAGGGGGAAGGGGATATAGTGAGGCTTGCTAGGGTAGAGCAAGTAGCCTCTAGCTTTATACTAGATTCGAAGGGTGAAGAGGGAGAAATTCAATGAGATAGAGAAGGGCTTGGGGATGCTGAAATCCTACAAGACTGTAGGGAAATACCTCTAAAGTGTCCCATAGGAACTTCTGGGGCCTCCTCAGAGGAGGTAGTATTGCTGACCCCCCTTCCCGAACCTTTTAATGTCCCTCTAGGAGGCAGTGGGGGAAAACTTCAGATTCCTCCCAGAGGTTTGAGGGAGGGCTTCTCAAAAAAGGTGGTGAGCCAGAAAGCCCAGCTGAAGTGTCTTCTGGCGGAAGAAGCTAAAGGCCAACGACACAGTGACGGACTTGGGAATGCTGCTCCATGTGGTAGTAGGGAAAATTCTGTGGATTGCCCTGAGGACTCCTCAGTGGAGCCACCATTGCCCATCCCCTGTTGGAATTCTTCCTGTGACCTGTTGAGGATACCTGCATCTCCTGCCTCCCTAAAGTGCCTATATACAAATGCAGGTAGCATGGGTTATAAACAGGAAGAGTTAGAGATCTTTGTGCGGTCACAGGGCCACGATCTCATTGCGATCACACAGACGTGGTGGGACAGCCTGGATGACTGGCACGCTGTCCTGGATGGCTATGTGCCTTTTTGGAAAGATAGGCTAGGGAGGAGAGGTGGAGGAGTTGCTCTTTATGTGAGAGAGCAGCTAGAATGTATTGAACTCCATCTGGGGAAGGATGATCCATCGGTTGAGAGCTTGTGGGTAAGAATCAAGGGGCAGGCTAATGTGAGTGACACTGTTGTGGGTGTGTACTATAGGCCCCCTGATCAGGAGGACCAAGTTGATAGCGTGTTCTTCAAGCAGCTAGAAGTAGCCTCGAGATCCCAGGCGCTGGTCCTTATGGGGGACTTCAATTACCCAGATATTTGCTGGGCAAGCAACAGGGGGTGTCGTACCCAGTCCAGACAATTTCTGCAATGTGTAGAGGACAATTTCCTGCTGCAGATGGTGCAGGAACCTACCAAGGAGAGGGTGGGTACTGGACCATGTTTTAACCAACAAGGATGGGCTCGTTAGGGAAGTGAAGGTCGGGGGCAGCTTGGGACAAAGTGACCATGAAATGGTAGAGTTCAAGATCCTGAATGGAAGAAGCAAGCCAAAAAGCTACCCTGAATTTTAGAAGAGCTAACTTTGATCTCTTCCGCAACCTAATAGGAGCTATCCCATGGGCTACGCTGTTAGAAGGTAAGGGAGCCTGTGAGAGCTGGCTAGCATTTAAACAGCACTTCTTCCAAGCCCAAGAACGGTGCATCCCTTTGAGAAAGAAATTGGGAAAGAGAGGCAGAAGACCTGCGTGGATGAGCAGGGAGCTAATGAGTAAAGTCAAAGGGAAGCAGAAGGTCTATAAATTGTGGAAAAAGGGTTTGAGCACCTGGGAAGAATATAGGGATGTTGTCAGGGCCTGTAGGGATGCAACTAGGAAGGCTAAAGCCCACTTGGAGATGAAACTGGCAAGAGACATAAAGGATAATAAAAAGAGTTTTTTTAGATATGTGAATAGTAAGAGGATGGCCAGGGATAGTGTGGGTCCCTTGCTGAACGAGACAGGTGTCCTGGTTACGGAGGATGCTGAGAAGGTAGAGATACTGAACGCCGCCTTTGCTTTGGTCTTCACTTCAAAGGCCCCTCGGTACCCCCGGACACTGGAAGAAAGTAAGAGAGTTTGGGAAATGAAGAGATTCCCTCTGGTTGAGGTGGGGGTGTTCCAGGAGCGTCTCAAAGGGATCAATGCACATAAATCCATGGGCCCGGACGGGATACATCCACGCGTGCTGAGGGAGCTGGCGGAAGTGATTGCTGAGCCGCTCTCTATCATCTTCGACGGGTCTTGGAGAACAGGAGAAGTGCCTGAAGACTGGAGGATAGCCAATGTCACTCTGGTCTTTAAAAAGGGCGAGAAGGAGGACCCAAGCAACTATAGGACAGTCAGACTCACTTCTGTCCCTGGAAAGGTGATGGAACAGCTTGTTCTGGATGCCATCTCCAAGCAATCAGAAGAGAAGAAGGTCATGAGGAGTAGTCAGCATGGATTCACCAAGGGGAGATCGTGCTCAACTAATCTCATAGCCTTCTATGATCTCATCACCAGCTGGGTAGATGGAGGGAGAGCAGTGGATGTCATCTACCTTGACTTCAGCAAGGCTTTCGATACTGTCTCCCATGACATCCTGATAGCAAAGCTGAGAGTGTATGGGATAGATGAGTGGACAGTGAGGTGGGTTGAGAATTGGCTGTCAGTCTGAGCTCAGAGGGTGGTGATCAGTGGAGCAGAGTCTGGCTGGAGACCTGTTACTAGCGGTGTTCCCCAGGGCTCGGTGTTGAGTCCAGGCCTGTTTAATATCTTCATCGACGACCTTGATGAGGGAATAGCATCCACCCTCAGCAAGTACACCGATGATACGAAGCTGGGAGGAGTGGCTGACATGCAGGAACACTGCGCTGCCATTCAGCAAGACCTCGACAGGCTGGAAAGCTGGGCAGGGAGAAACCAAATGAGGTTTAATAAAAGCAAGTGTAGAGTCTTGCACCTGGGGAGGAATAACCGTCTGTATCAGTACAGGCTGGGGTATGACCTGCTGGAGAAGAGCTCTGTGGAGAAGGACCTGGGGGTCCTGGTGGACGACAGGTTGGCCATGAGCCAGCAGTGTGCCCTAGTGGCTAAGAGAGCCAATGGGATCCTGGGGTGCATCAGGAGGAGTGTGGCCAGCAGGTCGAAGGAGGTGATCCTCCCCCTCTGCTCTGCCCTGGTCAGGCCCTACCTGGAGTATTGTGTCCAGTTCTGGGCTCCCCGGTATAAAAAGGACAGGGATCTCCTGGAGAGAGTCCAGAGAAGGGCTACAAAGATGATTAAGGGCCTGGAACAGCTCCCCTATGAGGAAAGGCTGAGTGAGCTGGGGCTGTTCAGCCTGGAGAAAAGAAGACTAAGGGGGGACCTAATTAATGTTTATAAATATCTTAAGTATGGGATGCAGGGGGAAATGGCTAGCCCCTTTTCAGTGGTCTGTGGGGACAGGACAAGGGGCAATGGCTGCAAGTTAGAGCATAGGAAGTTCCGCACCAACATGCGGAGGAACTTTTTCACAGTGAGGGTGACAGAGCACTGGAATAGGCTGCCCAGGGAGGTGGTGGAGTCTCCTTCTCTGGAGATATTCAAGACCCGTCTGGATGCCTATCTGTGCAATATGAGCTAGGGAGCCTGCTTTGGCAGGGGGGTTGGACCCGATGATCTCTCGAGGTCCCTTCCAACCCCTATGATTCTGTGATTCTATGATTCTATGTGGGGTTATAGCCCACCCTTCCTCATTATATGATCCCTTTAGGTAATTAATGAGTTTACGGTCTTCTTTCGTGTATTCTGGTTTACCTTCTAGAGATACTTGTCCATCAAGTATTAGCGCACCCTCTACCTTGATTGTTTCTCTTGTTTTGCTTCCCTGTCTGCCAGCTCATTTCCTCTTTCCAATTCTGTGCTCACTTTCTGGTGTGCCTTAATGTTCATAGTTGCCACCTTTTCAGGAAGTTGGACTGCATTCAGGAGTTTCAAAATTTCTTCTGCGTGTTTGATGGTTTTTCCTTGAGAATTTATCGGTCCTCTTTCTTTTCTTATTGCTCCGTGAGCATGTACCACCCCAAAGGCATATTTAGAGTCAGTCCAGATGTTTACAGTCTTTCCCTGGGCCTTCTCCTGGGCTCGGGTAAGAGCTATGATCTCGGCCTTTTGGGCCGAGACGTTGGCTGTTAGCGGTCCGGACTCTATTACCTTTTCAGAAGTAATAACAGCATATCCGGAATGTCGCTTTCCATTTAACATATAGCTACTTCCATGGGTGAACCAATGTTCGGCTCCGTCGATAGGGACATCTTTAAGATCCGTGTGACTAGAGTACGTGGCCTCAATCGTTTCCAAGCAGTCGTGACTCACTGGCTCCCCGATGTTTCCATCGAGGAATGAAGCCAGATTGATGATGTTTGTGGTCACGATTTCAACATCATCTTGTTCAACCATTATAGCTTGGTATCTCAGGAACCTCTGTGGGGAAAGCCAATGCCCTCCCTTTGCCTCAAGGACCGCGGATATAGTGTGAGAAACTAGGACAGTCATTTTCTGGCCCAGGGTGAACTTTCGGGCTTCTTGGATGTTTAGAATGACAGCTGCTACTGCCCTCAGGCAGCTGGGCCACCCTTTTGCAGCGGCATCCATCTGTTTGGAGAAGTATGCTACTGCCCGTCTGTACGGTCCCAAATCTCATGCCAATATTCCTCGCAGTGAGCCGAGCAGGGCGAGGAGTCCCTCCGGGAAATCCTGGGGCACGCCTTGGGAGTCCTGTTCCTTACCGGATCCTGCAGCCGAGCAGAGAGGGTCCCATCTGGGGTGCCAAACTGATGCCTCGAGAAGCCGGAATCAAAACTCACTAGCCTTGGTGACTATTAAGCAGGTATCCTTTATTGCAGCGCTGGGCACACAGGGGATCGCTCCTCCGAATGTGTGCACCATGTAAAGCCACATTTTTCATATTTATACAGATTAACTCTACATATTCATTATAATTTCTAAGAAAAGGCAGGGTTATGCAAATTATTTCCAGGAAGTCATTTGCATTAACTCCTCCCAGATAGAGCATGCTCAGTGACACTCAGGGGGTCTTCCGGCGGTCTTCAGGGATGAAGGCTGGACGTCTTCCTCTCTCTCAGCGCATGCTCTTTACGGTTTTCTCCATAGTTTCTAAAACACATTCCTGAGCTCAAAAACACATTCCTGCACAAACTAGTTAGGAACCCCTTTTAGCTGAAAACAAGATATACTCTGTCTCTTAATTGGTCGTTAGTCTCATTATTTATGACTCCCCATCTTCACTTTCTTTATCTTCAAGGCTGTTCCACTGTTATGGCTAAATTTTGTAGCTGCTCTCACGAAACAGCTCACATGGTTACAGCCATATTCTACTAAAATCCAAAACAAATCTATTCTTGAAACATGAAAAATCTTATATTAAAGTTATATTAATTGTCTCTTAAGCTACATCTACATCAATCTACTCAGCGTTATTACATTTCATTGAATCAGAAGACCGCCAAAATTTTTAGGCACGATTTGCCCTTAGTGAAGTCATGTTGTCTGTCACCAATCACCTCCTTATTTTCTGTGAGCCTGAGCAGAGTTTCCAGGAGGATCTGCTCCATGATCTCTCCAGGCACAGAGGTGAGACTGACCAGCCTGTAGTTCCACGTCTCTTCCTTTTTTCCCTTTTTAAAAACGTAAGGTTATGTTTCCCCTTTTCCAGTCAGCGGGAATTTCACTGGACTGACACAACTTCGCAAATATGATGGAGAGTGGCTTAGCCACTTCATCCGCCAGTTCCCTCAGGACCCGTGGATGCATCTCATCAGGCCCAATGGACCTGTGCAACTTCATGTTCATTAGATGGTCTCAAACCAGATCTTCCTCTACAGTGGGTGGTTCTTCATTCTCCCAGTTCCTGCCTTTGCCTTCTGAGGCTTGGCAGGTGTGGCCAGAGCCCTTGCTGGTGAAGACCGAGGCAAAAAAGTCATTGAGTACTCAGCCTTCTCCACATCCTGGGTAACCAGATCCCCTGTTTCCTTACGGAGGGGTCAACATTTTCCCTAGTCTTCCTTTTATCACTAACGTACCTATAGAAACTTTTCTTGTTGTCCTTGATATCCCTGGCCAGATTTAATTCTGTGAGGGCTTTAGCTTTCCTAACATGATCCCTGGCTGCTCAGACAATTTCTCTGCATTCCTCCCAGGCTACCTGCATTTGCTTCCAGCCTTTGTAGGCTGCCTTTTTGTATTTGAGTCTTTCCAGGAGCTCCTCGTTCATGCATGCAAGCCTCCTGGCCTTTTTTCCTGACTTTCTCTTTGTTGGGATGCATCTCTTCTGAGCTTGGAGGAGGTGATTCTTGAACACTAACCAGCTTTCTTGGGCCCCTGTGGCCAACCTAGTGGCTTTCTACAATGGAGTGACTACATCAGTGGACAAGGGAAGAGCAATGGATGTCATCTATTTGGACTTCTGCAAGGCCTTTGACACAGTCCCCCACAACATCCTCCTCTCTAACCTGAAGAAATATGGATTTGATGGGTGGACTGTCCGGTGGAAAAAGGAAGAAAGGGAAAAAGGAAAAAAAGGACAATGAAAAAGAGAAGGAGAAAGAAAGAGAAAGAGCAAGACAAAGAAAAAGAAAAAGTTTAAGACTACCACAAATTTCCACAACTGGACATGTGGATGAACGTCCAGTCTTTCGCAAGAGATGCAGAACTGCTACACTTGCTGATGTCTTAGTATCTGCAGTAAAATACAAGGCACATCCAAATAATATAGAATACACACAGTTGACCACTTTTAAAGAGACAATTGGGTTTTGTATAATTGTAAGTGAAGGTTTCTTATTTGGAGAATTGTAACAAAGTATAATTTTTAGTGGCCTCACCTCTACAATACGTGCCCTAAGTCTGTATTGTATGACTGCAAGTCAGTTAAATCTCTTGTATTTTTTCTTACTTGGAAGCTTATCTTCACCTGCAAAACAGGATAGCAACATTTTACTAGGGGCAAGTCCTGCCTGACCAATCTATTGGCTTTCTACAGTGGAGTAACTGCATCAGTAGACAGGGGAAGAGCTACGGATGTCATCCATCTGGATTTCTGCAAGGCCTTTGACATGGTCCGCCACAACACCCTTCTCTCTAAGTTGGAGAGAGATGGATTTGATGGGTGGACCGTTCAGTGGATAAGGAATTGGCTGGATGGTCGCATCCAGAGGGTAGTGGTCAATGGTTTGATGTCCAGATGGAAGATGGTGACAAGCGGTGCTCCTCAAGGGTCCGTACTGGGACCAGTGCTGTTTAATATCTTTATTAATGATATTGACAGCAGGATCGAGTGCATCCTCAGCAAGTTTGCTGATGACACCAAGCTGAGTGGTGAGGTTAATGTGCCAGAGGGACGGGATGCCATCCAGAAGGAGCTGGACAGGCTGGAGAAGTGGGCCCAGGTGAACCTCATGAGGTTCAACAAAAGCCAAGTGCAGGGTCCTGCACCTGGGTCAGGACAATCCTCGTTATCCATACAGGTAAGGAGATGATGTGCTGGAAAGCAGTCCTGAGGCAAAGAACTTGGGGGTGCTGGTGGATGAAAAGCTGGACATGAGCCACCGATGTGCATCTGCAGCCCAGAAGGCCAACCCCATCCTGGGCTGCATCAAAAGAAGTGTGGCCAGCAGATCAAGAGAGGTAATTCTGCCCCTTCTACTCTGCTCCAGTGAGACCCCACCTGGAGTACTGCGTCCAGCTCTGGAGCCCTGTGGCAGTTTGCCACTCCCCTTTTCAGCTGGACAGGGGAGAAAATATATATATTGTGAGGCTTAGGATTCGAGATAAAGACAGGGAGAGATCATTCCGCAATTACCGTCACAGGCAAAACAGACTCACACAGAATAAAGGAAAGAAAACTAATTTATTACACTACACCACACACCCAGTGAAACCAGAGTCGGGTAATGAGAAGTGCGACCAGATCTTAAAGCACCTCCCCCCACCCCTCCCTTCTTAGCAGACTTCACTTTAGTCATGATTTCGCTCCCTTCTTCCCCCCATTGTGACACGGGGAGGGGCAGGGACTGGGGGAGTGGGGGTTTCTGTCAGTTACTCCCGAGTTGTTTTCCTTCTTGGCTGGGGGGGGGGGGCATTTCTCACACCCTTCCCCTGCTGCACCGTGGGGTCCCACCCACGGGAGACAGTCCTCCACGAACATCTCCAATGTGAGTCCTTTCTGTCGGGGCGTCATCGCCTCACCAATTGCCTCAGCATGTCTCCCTTCCATGGGGTGCTGACCTTCAAGCCCAGACTGCTCCAGCCTGGTCCCCCCCCGAGTCACAAGTCCCCCAGCAAACCTGCTCTGGTGTGGGTTGGTCTCTCCACAGGCTGTAGATGGAATCTCTGCTCCCCGTCATTATCCATGGGCTGCAGGGGGACAGCCTGCTCCACCATGGTTTTTTCCATGGGCTGCAGGGGAATCTCTCTCTCCAGCACCTGCAGCACCTCATCCCCCCCCCTCTCCTTCTTCACTGACCTTGGTGCCTGCACAATTTCTTACATCTTCTGTCTCAGTTTTGCTTAGCTGCGCTGCCGAGATAGCTTCCGCAGGCAGCAGCTAGAGCTCTCTGCAAGCCCCAGACTATAAACATCGGCCGATTCAAGGCCAAAGTTGCTGCTGACCAGGGCTGAGCCAATCGGAGATGGTCACAGCGCCTCTGTGAATCACATATAGGAGAAAAAAAACAGCAAGGAAATGCATTTTGCCACTGGAGAAGGGGAGTGAGAAGATGTAACAAGCTGTGCAGACACCAAGGCCAGGCCCGAAGGAGAAGGGGAGGGGGGGAAGAATGAGGCTCTCCGAGTGCTGGAAAGAGAGATTCCCCTGCAGACCGTGGAGAAGACCATGGTGGAGCAGGTGTCCCCTCACAGCCCATGGATAAGGACAGGGAGCAGAGACATCTACGGCCTGTGAAGAGATTGATCCACGCCTCAGCAGGTTCGCCAGGGGACTTGTGACTTTGCGGGGGACCAGGCCGGGGGAGTCTGGGCCCAAACGTCAGCACCCATGGAAGGGAGTCCTGCTGAGAGGCCTGTGGTGAGGAGATGACTCCCTGGTAGAGAGGACTCACGCTGAAGGAGTTTGTGGATATGACTGTCTCGCGTGGGTGGGACCCCGCGGTGCTGCAGGGGAAGTGTGTGTGTGTGTGTGTGTGTGTGTGTGTAATGCCCCCCTCCCAGCTAAGACGGAAGACAACTCGGGAGGAATGGACTGAAAATCCCCATTCCCTGCCCCTCCCCGCGCCGTGTTGGGGGGGGAAGATGGGAGCGAATTTATGATTATAGTCAAGTGTGTGAAGAAGGGAGGGGTGTGTGTGCGTGGGGGAAGTCGAAGTGTTAAGATCTGGAGGAGGAAAGCAGCTTGTGAGGAATTGCCGGAACCCCACTCCCCATTCCCTGCCCCTCCCCGCACCATGTTGGGGGAGGGAAGAAGGGAGTAAAATCGTGATGAAGGTTTAAGTCTGCTAAGAAGGGAGGGGTGGGGGGAAGGTGCTTTAAGACCTGGCCGCACTTCTCATTACCCGACTCTGGTTCACTGGGTGTGTAGTTGTTGTAGTAATAAATCACTTTTCTTTCTTTTATTCTGTGTTGAGTCTGTTTTGCCCATTGCACTAATTGGAGAGTGATCCCTCTGTCCTTATCTCGAGTCCTAAGCCTCCCGATATATAATTTCTCCCCTTTTTCGGCTGAAAAGGGGAGAGAGCGAGTGGCTTTGGTGGGCATTTGGCCTCTAGCCAGGGCAAAACCACCACATCTTCTCACTCCCTTCTCTGGTGGCAAAATGCAGCTGCTTGCGGTTTTTTTCCTCCTAAATGTGATTCCCAGAGGCGCTGTGACCATCGCCGATTGACTCAGCCTTGGTCAACAACAACTCCGGCCTTGAATCAGCTGATGCTTACTCTCTTGGGCCTGCAGAGAGCTTCTAGCTGCTTCTTGCAGAAGCCACCCCTGCAGCCCCCCCTTCTCCACCAAGACCCAGCCACACAAAACTGCGACATAATCCTTCCTTTCCAAATAGAAGATAACAGCTATGATGATCTTCCTGTGTTATCATTGGCGTCAAGATTACTATTCTAACAAAAAGACTCTAACTTCACAGACTCACAGAACAGCTGAGGCAGGAAGAGACCTTTGGAGATCATCTAGTCCCAGCCCCCCTGCTCGAAGCAGGGGCAGCTACAGAAGCTTGCTTGGGGCCTTGCCTGTTCAAACTCACTCACTTTATATTAGATTATTTTACTTAAATTAGGCCAATCTACTTCTACATTTGATCTTGCTTGCTAAAGAAATCAGTATCGCTGGGTTCTATGTTAATGAGTTTCTCTGTAGGACTGGGGCCTTCAGCATGGCGTGGAATTATTGTGCAGGATATAACCAGGAATTTAGAAGATTCCCATACTGAAAAACATGGGCTACAAGTCGGGGGATAAAGGGAAGTCCAGCTTCTCCACTGACAACAAATTCTTTCTTGCAATTTCAAGTACATTATTTTGTCAGGAATTATTAGAGGCACCTCCACTTCACTAAAGGGTTTTACTAGTTTGACCAGAAAAATACTGCTCTCAGCATTCAAAATAATAACGGATCTTAGGGGAAAATATGCCTGCAAAGAACATTTCTATCAGACCTTTCCAGAAATAGTATATATTGGACATAAATCCAATCTTAAATTGAAGAGACCGACACCATTCTCAACAAATTCTTTGAAATTACCGGTTTTTTTTAAAAAGACTGTGACAGTTTATCAGTTAATTACCATACTATACAACTCAAACCAAATAAATGTTTATCATAGTTTAGCCCCAGCTGGTAACTAAGCACCATGCAGCTGCTCACTCACCCCTCCCCTCATAAGAGGATAGGGAGGAGAATAGAAAAAAACCACCTTATGGTCTGAGATAAAGACAGTCTAATAGGATAACAAAGAAAGATAATAATAATAGTAATAAAAATAATAACAAAACCAATAACAACAACAATATATATGTAAAACACGTGATGCACAAATGCAATTGACGTGCGGAAGGGAAAATAAGCCTCAGTGCCCAGACTGTTTCCAAGCAGCAGTTCTGCCTCCTAGGTAGCCTCCCCAGTTAGATATGGAGCAATTATTATAATTACACGTAAATTACTAACCAATTATTGTAACTGGGAGTGTATTACCTTGTAAAATTTGTGTATAAATATAGCAAAACTGCCAGCTTTGGATGTGCTTGATTTGTGGAAATCCCAGGCCTGAATAAAAGCAATATCGCCCCCGTGTGTGGGAATTGGCTTACTGCACACCGGGTAATGAATCCACTTTTTGGGTAACACTGGCACAAGACACTAGTCTCACCAGGAAAAAGTTCTCAACTATGAGCACATGGGAATCCCAGCATCCATAAGCACTCTCGTTGTAGAAATGAAAAAAAACCCCTAATTTTTCTGCAAGGTTTTGGGGGGGGGGGGGGGGGGGCTGCAGGTGTGGTCTCTTGTGAGACAAGATCGGGGCTGCCCTGTGCTGAACACAGCTGGTTTGACAGTGGACTCACCGCTGACCAAAGATGGGCCAATCAGTGTAGTTGGTGATGCCCCTGTGAAAGGGAAAAACGTTGCACAGGCAGGGAAAAAAGTGTGAGAAACAGCTCTAGGCACTACTTGTTTAGGGCTGCCACATCATGTCAGATCTGGCCTTTGTTTCAAAGGAATTCTCAAAGTTTTGGTCAGAGAACTACTAGAAAGATTGGCCTCTCAACGTGCTTGAGGAGGTTAACTTCTAATATGTCAAATATCAACAGGAAACATAAGCACTTATATGTTCTGTGATATGTCAGAATGATAGGCAGTGAGGAAGAGAAAGATTAAGAATTACCAAACACCGCTGTAGGAGAAATTCATATTGTAACTGATCAGCAGTGGTAATTTGTGACCAAGGAATGATCTGGCATGGAAGGCAAGAAGGCCCAATTGCAGAAGGGGTTAAACTGGCTGGAAACAGGAATGCTAGAGACAGAAGGACTCCCAGGTAAGGGAGTGAAGTTTGCTGATGAGATAAGAAATGCTGCAGCATTGCCTTGTAACAATCCTAGAATGCAAGTGCTCAGGAGCCACCTTTGGGCAGCAGAACTGGCTCTGGGGAATGAACCCAGTGCTGGGCCAAGGCACCCCATGCCTACAATTCATGGGACTGGTGCACGTGTATATAAGGAAAGGGCTCGTGAAGCATCTTTGCTTATGGCAGTAGGACTGTCCAATGCATTGTTCATTAATCATGTTGGGGTTTTTTATTTAAGCACAAACATGTGTTTAATCTGCCTCAAGGGATACAATAAAAATTCCCCAACACCACACATGTAAACTAAGTTGAACGTTCAATCAACTTTTATTCAAAGCACCTATTAATACGACAGCATATTTATTCTTCTGCTGTCAAGTCATGCCAAATTACAGCTTAATCTTATGAAGCACAGAACACCAGTATTTCTTGTATGCAATCACTTTTTAACAAAACAAGAGGCAGTCTTCCACCTCAGTTATTTACTTGTTATTTTACCCAAAATTTGTTAACTTACACAGAAGTACTTGAGCTGTCTGAATTTTTTCTACATCTAGATTTCGGTGTACTTGCCATACTGAAAGTAGTATTGTGCAAGTTGTCAAAATCATTACAGCTGACTGGGAAAATCAGTTCTATTGAATTAAGTTATGACTTGGATCTGCAACTGGCTGGTGATTAGTCTTGTGCCCTGTGAAATAGCACTCACAAGCAATTCCGAGTTATGACTCACAAGTACAACAGATTCATGCTCAAGACTAATTTTGGGATTAGACTATTTGTATGCAGCCCACTGAACAGTCAAAAGCACGTAACTGAGAAATTCTAAACCCACACCCATGAATTGCCAGGTAGTTTTACATAGGCTAACAAGCCTGAAATGATTACAAAGTGTTTAATTTTTTTAAAGACCAAAACTGAAGTGCATTAATACCTCATTTTAAACAAACCGGGTGAACACAACAATTGCAGTTTCTGCTGCAGAATTAGACTGCTTTTCTGAAACAGCTGTATGCATCTAGTCAGTCTGTATCAAGTAATTGAACATTTTTTTTTTCTTCTCACTTAAGAAAGAGGGAAAGTCTGAATTCTTATCTGAATTTCCTGACCTTCAATGAGAGGGTAGAGTTAAAAGCAAGTGGGTCAGTAAATATTACTTCTTAACATCACCTAAAGCAGTAGCTCAACTAAAGAGTTTATCCAATTTGGAAAAAAAAATAAATCTGTAGCATATTAGGAATCTCTGGTTGCCTTCCATGGACACTATTTTGCAGGTTATCCATGAATGTGAAACATGTGCCTCGATCAAGCAAGCCAAGTGGTCAAAGCCTCTGTGGTATGGAGGATGATGGCTGAAATATAAATATGGAGAGGCCTGGCAGATCGATTACATCACTCTCCTGCAGACAAGCCAAGGCAAGCGGTATGTGCTCACAATGGTAGAAACAACCACTGGCTGGCTGGGAACTTATCCTATTCTCCGTGCCACTGCCCGGAACACCATCCTGGGTCTTGAGAAGCAGTGTTCTGTACCTTCTTTTATTTAGGAAATATACAAATTCACACAGTTAACATAATCAAAACTGCCTTTGGAAGCCTATTTTCTGGTTATATAGTGAATACTTTTTTGCCATGTTTAACTGATAGCTGTGCTACGGTTAGTGAAACACAAAATTGGCATGTTATCCTGAGGTAAAGCAATAAGGTGGCTTTATGCACAGCAAGTATGGAGGCTTCTATTTGCTGATACTCATAGAGCAATACTTTCTAACTCAAGTGTTTGCTAATAGGAGATCTAAAATAGTTTAGTACAATTCAATACTCCCTTTATTAACAAAAGCAAGTGCCAAACCATTAAAAGGGTCCAAAAATATCTAAAAGAAAAATGTTACCACTTGTTTACTTTTGTCTAGACCTTGAAAGACTAATCATTTTCAGATAAACCCAACAATGTGCGCAAACGTTCCTAACATCATACATTAGGAATAACAAGTGCTACTCAAGCCAAGAGATTCTGCTGAGATCAAATAGAAAAACCCATAAAATAGCAAAATCAAGTCTCATATCTTGAGCAGTCGCAGTGAAGGTCCTGAACTATCTTACAATTTCCTGCATGAAGCAGTTTCCTCCCCTCTACAAGTTGAGATATCTAAGCTTTGCCTTCTGCCTTAGTGATAATAGGTAAAAATATACCAACATTAGGAAACTTGGTTCCATTTCTGCTTATAGTATCTTCAGACCTACCACTTAATATAGTGAGATAAATACTTTCCCTTTTGCCAGCCACCTTTGGCCACGTGTATCATTCTGCTAACACTGTGCAAGTGCTTCCTGGGAAAACGGTTTCAAATAAAGTTAACCTTGCAAAAATCTAGCTTCCCACAACATGAAGTTTGTCCATTCTGCATTATGCAGTTTCATATTTACAAGTTACTTAAAGTTTACATTTGTCTTCTACCTTACAAAAAAGTGCAACTCTCTCACCCCGTCTTATGGGGTGACAACATTCTTCATAAGTTCTACACAACAGCAGCCTATGATAAGTAAATAAGGTGCTTAGATTATGCCCAGGATCTAACTGGGTAAGGACCACCAAGTACCACCATTTTGTAAAGGCAGGCTCTGTTCCTATGCTACTGTCACAGTGGTGCCACAGCTAGGTTTGCAAGCTCAATAAGAGCCAATGCACCATGCATGCGTTCACGCTGTTCCTGGAGGCGGCGGTGAGCAGCTGAATGAGTGTTATTTTTCTCTTCATCATCCTCTTCATCATATTGAAGATATCCTCTTGGGTCCTGCTGTTCCTGATCCATTTTCTGGTTTGTTTTGCTTTTCAAAGAGGGAGCACGCTGTTCTCTAGTCTCCCAGTATCTACAACATCAGAGGTGGAGAATGCTTTTAAGTTATGTACAGTTTATGTAAGAACTATCATTCAAAGACAGCAAAGACCTTCCAAGTATTTTCTTGCACATGAGTAATCACGCCCCTCTTTCAACCCTTTTGTGGCACTATTTAAGCTGTCAGAAGCCTCCTTTATTCAGCATTTTAAGTGTAGAAGTGTCCAAGGGACATCTGATCCTTCACACAGATCTTTGTTTCATGGTATTCCCACCAGTCAGCTCTCCCTGTGCATACACGATTGTTGTTCCTCACATAAATGCAAATTCAGCAGTATGACTGTAACCCTAACATGGTATTAGCTAGTGTTGTTCAAGCAAAGAAATGCATGTAAGTAGAGAAGGAAAAACAGATGAGAAAGCCTCATGAGGAACTTTGTCTTAACCTGGAGTTAGCACTTTTTAAAGTTGTTAACAAGAGGCAAGGCTGGGCTGAATCATGCTAAAGGAACAGCTGGGTTTTGTTTGCAGGGTTTTTTGGTTGTTTGGGGTTTTTTTTGCCTCTAAGAATAAAACACTTTCTCAGGCCACTCTGTGTTTAAGTTTAGAAAGAGATCACACCATAAGGAAACTTACTTTGCTAGCCACTCAGCTGCAGCTTTATTGTCAGCTGTCTGGTTTTTACTCACTCTGACCATGAGTTCTTCCCTCTTCAGCCGGGCATATGGGTGTTTGGGGCAATGACGGTTTGCATGTGTGAATCTGCTCAAACAGCCTTAAAACCAAAAATATACCAATGAAGAACACATTAAGGAAAGCCATCAGCTGACATGTTAGCATGACATCCGTGAGACGAAGATGCTCCTGAATTCAACCTTCCTTACTCCACAAAAACCTGGATTCAGTTGAAAACAGCACACTAGGCACAAGGCCCATAACGTTCCCAATCGTTTACAATTACTGATAACCTGGCTTATATAATCAAGCATGCAATCCTTATATCTAAATTTGTGTGATTATGTACAGATTCTGTGTGGCTTCTCCCTTCCCTAGAAGCTACTCCAAAATTAAGATCCAAAGCTTTTATAGACTGCTGCCACGTGAGCATCCATACGTATATTCCCAGTACTAGACTGACACTGATTCTGAAAGCCACAAGTTATTCTCCCAGGGCTCACCATTCTCTGAGCAGATGAAAGGCTTTTCTCCTGTGTGAAGACGCTGGTGAGTTTTGAGTTGCCCACTCTGAACAAAGGCTTTCCCACAGTCTGGGTAGTCGCACAGATAAGGTCTTTCACCTTTAAAAACAAAACCACAACAAACAAACAAACAAAACCAGCCCCCACCCCACCCCCCCCAAAAAAAAAAGCAACCCCACCCAAAACAACCATAAACCACGCACACAGATTTATGAAAGCTGAATATAGAAGAGTCATACTATCCAGTGGTGGTCCTTGGCTTACACAAGCAAGCTCTTCTTTTGTGCACTCACACTTGTTGCATCTACTCAGAAAGCCTTAGTGCACTGGACAGCAGAGATACACTTTTACCCCAAACAGATGTTTAAAGTACATATTAAATGCTACTGGATGATACATTTTTTCCACAGAAAAATAACAAAATTGCAGGAACATGTTAAGGCAAAAATAATCTTGCACATTATTTAACTAATCTATACTCAAGTCAGCTTCTAGTATGTTGAAGTACAAGATAATTCTAGAAGGCATAAAAAGGATGGGCTGACAGCAGTTCAGAGAAATCATGGGCCTCGCTTTTTCCCCATCCATGAGAAGATTGGACATTCCTCCCTGTCACCATCCAGATTTTTTTGGACTGCAGTGGGAATTTGAGTGAGGCAGACAGAGCACTACAGCAACTGCAAGTAAGATGCCTCCTTATCAAGGAGGCATCCTTAGTTCTGTTCATTTTGGTATGTAAGACAGTGGCAAGCAATGTTACACACTGTTCTCCTCTGAAAACTTCTGCTTCAGCATGTAAGCAGAACTTAGTAGTGGCCAGGTTTCCAGAAAGGCTACGGTTTTGTAGTTCTGCACTACTAGCAGCACCTCATCATCTTTGGTATTAGAAAGGGCAGTTCCAGAGAAGAGAAGAATTTGGCAATGTTTTCCCTTTGAGCACTGCATCCTGCCTTTCAGAGAGTATAATGAAAGACTGTGTTTTGTTTGTTTAAGAACTTTTTTTTTTTGACATACAATTTTCCTAAAGCACTGAGAGAAGTCCTAGAACTGATACTTGCAGTTAGGTAGAATGAAACATACAGAGTACATTGTATAGATAACATCCTATAGTACGAGTAGAACAAGGTAAAGGCAAACAATTTAGTTGCAGTGGCAACCAGATATATTTTATCATCATTAATATGAACTGAACTAGGGTAAAATAACTGAGGTTAATGATATAGGCATGTATAAAGTTGGAGTTTCACTAGACTATTTGAAAAAAGCTGTAATGAATAAAAGGCTCCAGGCTCTGTGCTTTATGTTCTCACGGGGTGCGACCACGCGAATTGCCGCGTCAGCGCCCCACAGCGGCCACCGTGTGCTGCAACGACCGCACTACCACAGTACTGCATCCAGATCTGGGGCCTCCAATAGAAGATGTGGAACTGTTGGAGAGGGTACAGAGGAAGCCAAGATGATGATTAGAGGGCTGGAGCACCTCCTCTCCAAAGAGAGGCTGAGGGAGCTGGGCTTGTTCAGCCTAGAGAAGAGAAGGCTGCGGGGGGACCTAATTGCAGCCTTCCAGTCCCTGAAGGGAGCAGAGAAACAGGAGGGGAATCAGCTTTTTAAAAGGGTAGATAATGGCAGGACAAGGGGGATGGATTAAAGCTAAAGGAGGGAAGGGTTCGATTAGATATTAGGGGGAAGTTCTTTACAGAGAGAGTAGTGAGATGTTGAAACAGGCTGCCCAGAGAGGTGATGGATGCCCCATCCCTGGAGCTCTTCAAGGCCAGTTTGGATGGGGCCCTGGGCAAACTTGTCTAGATCATGCCTGGAGGTTGGTGTCCCTGCCTGTGGCAGGGGGGTTGGAACTGTGTGATCCTTGGGGTCCCTTCCAACCCAGACCATTCTATGATTCTAGACTCAAGCCAAGAGAATTCAGGCTGACTATAAAGAACAACTTCCCCATGCAAACTGTAACAAGAGGAATGGAGATAGTGGGTATTGCCTCTCTATCTCTCAAGAGAGGATGATTCGGTGGCAAGTTTACAAAGGTCTGCCATGTCACCACTCCTCAGAAATGACAACTAAAAGAAGGTAACATTGACTTACTAAGTCAGAAGAGTAACACCACGGTGAGTTCTTTTCAATTAAGTAGACTGTGTTTAATACACAAGTTCAACACCTATGTCAAGCTAATGAAATTAAAACATTTTGACCAGAAGGCATGAAGAATATAATGTTAATATTAGTATGCACAGATGTGGGGTTTTTTAGTCAGAAAACAGACAACAGGAGACAAGGCTTAATGTGTCTACAATAGTTCATGTATTATTGCAGAATACAGTCTTTTTGGAACATTAGGAAAACAAAAGGTGTATTTACTTGGTATAAAAACAGCATCTCCCTTTCAGTTCAAGCTCAGTTGGACATCAAGTGAATTGTTAAGTTACACTTTTAATGTATTATACTGTACAAGTTATCAGCCACTTTTAAGATACATTTTCCTCTTATAGCTATGCTTCGGCACCCGGGGGCATTGGTTGACAGCCAGCTGAATATGAGCCAAGAAGGCAAATAGCATCCTGGCTTGTATCAGAAATAGTGTGGCCAGCAGGAGTAGGGAAGTGATCATCCCCCTGTACTCAGCACTGGTGAGGCCACACCTAGAATACTGTGTTCAGCTTCGGGCCCCTGACTACAAGAAAGACATTGAGGTGCTGGAGTGTGTCCAAAGAAGGGCAATGAAGCTGGTGAAGGGTCTAGAGAACAAGTCTTATGAGGAGTGGCTGAGGGAACTGGGGTTCTCTGTCAGTGTTGCAGTTTTGCATGGTTGGGTGCTGGGAAAAGAACGGGGGTGCAGAAAATAGCTGCTGCAAGGAGCTGCTGGAATTCTCCGCAGCTCCAAAGTGTAAACAGTTCAAGGCCAGAGTCACTGTTGACCAGGGCCAAGCCAATGAGACATAGTCATAGCACCTCTGAGAATCACATATAGGAGAAAACAACCCAGAAGCAGCTGCATTTTGCCACCGGAGAAGGGAGTGAGAAGATGTAACGAGCTGTGCAGACACCAAGGCCGGGGAGGGTGGGGGAGGATGTGCCCCAGGTGCCAGAGAGAAAGATGCCCCTGCAGACCGTGGAGAAACCCCATGGAAAAGGCCGAGACCCCACCTGCAGCCCATGGAGGGGCTCCACGCTGGATGGAGCAGGTGGAAACATAGAGAAGACGCTGTGACCCTTACATTGAAGCAAGCCTCTGCCAGCACTTGCAACCTACAGAGATGAGCGAGAGAGAGAGAATTGTGCCGGAACAGGTTTGCTGGGGGGAGGCTTGCCGTGGAAGACTGGAGAGACGATGATACAAAGCTGGGAGGGGTGGCTGACACGCAGGAACACTGCGCTGCCATCCAGCGAGACCTGGACAGGCTGGAGAACTGGGCAGGAAGAAACCAGATGAGGTTTAATAAAAGCAAGTGTAAAGTCTTGCACCTGGGGAGGAATAACCGTCTGTATCAGTACAGGCTGGGGGATGACCTGCTGGAGAAGAGCTCTGTGGAGAAGGACCTGGGGGTCCTGGTTGATGACAGGTTGGCTATGAGCCAGCAGTGTGCCCTGGTGGCTAAGAGGGCCAATGGGATCCTGGGATGCATCAGGAAGAGTGTGGCCAGCAGGTCGAAGGAGGTGATCCTCCCCCTCTCCTCTGCCCTGGTCAGGCCCCACCTGGAGTATTGTGTCCAGTTCTGGGCTCCCCGGTATAAAAAAGACAGGGATCTCCTGGAGAGAGTCCAGAGAAGGGCTACGAAGATGATTAAGGGCCTGGAACATCTCCCGTATGAGGAAAGGCTGAGTGAGCTGGGACTGTTCAGCCTGGAGAAAAGAAGACTGAGGGGGGACCTAGTTAATGTTTATAAATATCTTAAGTATGGGATGCAGGGGGAATTGGCCAACCCCTTTTCAGTAGTCTGTGGAGATAGGACAAGGGGCAATGGCTGCAAATTGGAGCACAGGAAGTTCCGCACCAACATGCGGAAGAACTTTTACACAGTGAGGGTGACAGAGCCCTGGAATAGGCTGCCCAGGGAGGTGGTGGAGTCTCCTTCTCTGGAGATATTCAAGACTCGTCTGGATGCCTATCTGTGCAATATGTGCTAGGAAGCCTGCTTTGGCAGGGGGGTTGGACCCAATGATCTCTCGAGGTCCCTTCCAACCCCTGCAATTCTGTGATTCTGTGATTCTGTGATTTATTGCTGCCCGCCATAGCAGTGACCCACGGCAGAGCAGATGAAGAGATAAAGCCCTGTGGGAAAGGGATTCACGTTGGAGATGTTCGTGGAGGACTGTCTCCCGTGGGTGGGACCCCACGGTGCAGCAGGGGAAGGGGGTATGGAATGAATGCCCCCGCCCCGGCCGAGAAGTAAACCAACTTGCAAGGAACTGACCGAAGCCCCCATCTCCCAGTCCTTGCCCCACACCCCCCCCATGCTACAATGTGGGGGGAAGAAGGGAGTGAAATCATGACTAGAGTGAAGTCTGCTAAGAAGGGAGTGAGGGGGAGTGGTAGAGGTGTTTTAAGATCTGGAAAAGGAAAACAGCTCATGAAGAAGTAACCAAGAACCCCATTATTTTTTCCTAGTCCCTGCCCCCCTGTACTGTGAGCGAGTGGGAAGAACAGAGTAAAATCATGGCTAAAGGGAAGTCTGCTAAGAATGGAGTGGTGGGGGGAATGTGTTTTAAGATCTGGTTGCATTTGTTTTAAGATTTGGTCGTGCTCCCGCCTCCGGTTTTCACTGTTCTTTTTAGTGTAGTGTAATAAATTAGATTAGCTTTTTCTTTCCTTCACTGTGTTGAGTCTGTTTTGCCCGTATCGATGCTGATAGAATGATCTCTCCTTGTCTTTATCTTGATTCCTAAGCCTCTCGATATATATTTTCTCCCCTGTTCAACTAAGAAGGGCAGTAATAGACTGGCTTTGGTGGGCGTCTGGCCTCCAGCCAAGGCTAAACCACCACAGTCAAGAAAAGGAGGCTGGGGGAGACCTTAGAGCTATCTGCAACTACCTGAAAGGGGGTTGTAATGAGATGGGTGATGGTCTCTTTTCCCAAGTAACAAGTGATAGGATGAGAGGGTTATTTTTCTTAAAATTTGTTACTTACACAGAAGTACTTGAGCTGTCTGAATTTTTTCTATACCTACATACAATTCAGTGTACTTGCCATACGGAAAGAATTGTGCAAGTTCTGTTCGCAGCACTCCAGGTCACTAGTGCTCTCTAGGCTGCCTTTTATAGGCGTGGGGGTGGGTGCCATTTATCTGGCAATGCCCAGGCCTCATCAGCAGTAGTGTACCCTCAGCAGGTTTGCTGATGATACAAAACTGGGAGGAGTGGCTGGTACACCAGAAGGCTGGGCTGTCATTCAGTGAGACCCAGACATGCTAGACAGTTCGGCAGAGAGGAACCTAATGAGGTTCAAGAAAGGTAAGTGTAGGGTACTGCACCTATGGAGGAATAATCCTATTCACCAGTACAGTTTAGGGGTTGATCTGCTGGAAAGCAGTGCTGCGGAGAAGGACCTGGGAGTCCTTGTGGACAAGAAGTTAAGCATGAGCCAGCAATATGCCGTTTTGTCCAAGAAGGCCAGTGGTATCCTGGGGTGCATTAAGAAGAGTATGGCCAGCAGGTTGAGGGAGGTTATTGTCCCACTCTACTCAGCCCTAGTGAGGCCACATCTGGAATACAGTGTCCAGTTCTGGGTTCCCCAGTCCAAGAAAAACAAGGAACTACTGGAAAGAGTCCAGCAGAGGGCTACAAAGATGATTAGGGGACTGGAGCATCTCTCTTATGAGGAAAGGCTGACAGAACTGGGGCTGTTTAGCCTGGAAAAGGGAAGACTGAGAGGGGATCTGATCAATGCTTATAAATATCTAAAGGGCAGGTGTCAAGAGGATGGGGCCAGACTCTTTTCAGTGGTGCCCAGCAACAGGACAAGCACCAACTGGCACAAACTGGAATATGGGAAGTTCCATCTGACTATGAGGATAAACTTAATTACTTTGAGAGTGACAGAACACTGGAACAGGTGGCCCAGAGAGGTCGCAGAGTGTCCTTCTCTGGAGATACTCAAAACCCACCCGTAAGTGATCCTGTGCAACCTGCTCTAGGTAAACCTGTTTTAGCAGGAGGGTTGGACTCCAGTGGTCCCTTTCAACCCCTACCATTCTGTGATTCTGTGTAATCAGTATGCGCTTGCCCCATGCAGGTGGTGTATGGTGTATGGTAGATGGCTATGGCTATACACCTTTTTTTGAAAAGAAAATCTCCTATTGTTTTATTGTCAGTACACGGTGTTCTCAACTGGTAAGAGTCAGTTTAGATTGCGTCTTCAGATCACATTAATGGTAAGTTAAAAAGTTCATAGTCTCAGGTAATGTTCATTCTTCTAAGCAATTCATATTTAATTTAGCACCTTGCCTTTAATTACAACCCCCACAAAACAGCATTAGAATCACTGGACTCTATGTTAGTGTATGATCAAGCAATTGGACAGAGCTGTACATTATTTTAAACACATATGTGAAAGAGTAGAGCTGCTGACTCAGTGTGGCTTATCAGAGGGTCTAATACCAAAACAGGTATTTGTCCGTACACTCTGGACCCCCCTAGCAATATGCCGGTACCACAGGAGGCAGCAGCCCACAGGAACTCATCAGCAGCTCAAGCTCTATGCTTTGCTGAGTGTTCATTTCTTTTCCCAAATAACAAGTAATAGGACAAGAGGAAAAGACCTCAAGTTGCAATAGGGGACATGAAGACTGGATATTAGGAAAAATTTCCTCCCAGAAAGCACTGTCAAGCATTGGAACGGGCTGCTCAGGGAAATGGTTGAGTCACTATCCCTGATGTATAGACGTGATGCTTAGAGACATGGTTTAGTGGTGGACTTGTTAGTGTTAGGTTTACGGCTGGACTCGATGATCTATAGAATTATATAATCATAGATAGGTTGGGGTTGGAAGGGACCTTAAAGATCATCTAGTTCCAAGCCCCTTGCCATGGGCAGGGATACCTTCCACTAGACCAGGTTGCCCAAAGCCCCATCCAACCTGGCCTTGAACATTTCCAGGGAGGGGGCCTCCACAACCTCTCTAGGCAACCTGTTTCAGTGTCTCACTACTCTCACAGTGAAGATATTCCTAATATCTAATCTAACCTCCTTCAGTTTAAAACCATTACACCTTGTCCTATTACCACATGCCCTTGTAAACAGACCCTCTCCAGCTCTCTTGTAGGCCAACTTCATGTACTGGAAAGCTGCAATAAGGTTGTCCCCGGAGACTTCTCTTCTCCAGGCTGAACAAGCCCAACTCTCTCAGCCTGTCTCCATAGGAGAGGTGCTCCAGCCCTCTGATCATCTTTGTGGCCCTTCTCTGGACATGCTCCAACACTCCATGTCCTTCTTATGTTGGGGCCCCACAGCTGAATGCAGTATTCCAGGTGGAGTAGAGGGGCAGAATCACCTCCCTCGACCTTCTCGTCATGCTTCTTATGATGCAGCCCAGGATATGGTTGGCTTTCTGGGCTGCAAGCGCACATTGTCAGCTCACGTTGAGCTTTTCATCAATCAAGAACCTCAAGTCCTTCTCCTCAGTCTGCTCTCAATCAATTCCTGAAACAGTCTGTAATTGTGCTTGGGATTACCCTAACCCATGTGCAGGACCTTGCAATTGGCCTTGTTGAACTTCATGGGCTTTGCATGGACCCACCTCTCAAGCCTGTCAAGGCATCCCTTCCCTCCAGCATGTTGACCACACCACACAGCTTGGTGTTCTCGGCACACTTGATGAGGGTGCACTCAATTCCACTGTCCATGTCGCTGACAAAGATGTTGATCAGCACTGCTCCTAATACCAACACCTGAGGAATGCCACTCATCTCTGATCTTCACTTGGACATCGAGACATTGACCAAACCTCTTTGACTGTGACTGTCCAGCCAATTCCTTATCCACCAAGTAGTTCATCAAATCCATGTCTCTCTAATTCAGAGACAAGGATATTGCATGGGATTACACAAGTCCAGGTAGATGTCAGTCACTCTTCCCTTATCCACCAAAGTTGTAACCCAATCATAGAAGGCCACCAGATTTGTTAGGCACGATTTGCCCTTAGTGAAGAATGTTGTCTATCACCAATCACCTCCTTATTTTCCATGTGCCTGAGCATAGTTTCCAGGAGGATCTGCTCCATGATCTTTCCAGGCACAGAGGTGAGACTGACCAGCCTGTAGTTCCACGTCTCTTCCTTTTTTCCCTTTTTAAAAACGTAAGGTTATGTTTCCCCTTTTCCAGTCAGCGGGAATTTCACTGGACTGACACAGCTTCTCAAATATGATGGAGAGTGGCTTAGCCACTTCATCCGCCAGTTCCCTCAGGACCCGTGGATGCATCTCATCAGGTCCCGTGGACTTGGGAACTTTCAGGTTTAAGGATATTCTTCTGATCTTCTCCTACAGTTCTTCATTCTCACAGTCCCTGCCTTTGCATTCTGAGGCTTGGTCAGTGTGGCTAGAGCCCTTGCTGGTGAAGTCTGAGGCAAAAAAAATCATTGAATACCTCAGCCATCCCCATATCCTGGGTAACCAGGTCTCCGGTTTTCTTCCGGAGGGGTCAACGTTTTCCCTAGTCTTTCTTTTATCACTGACATACCTATAGAAGCTTTTCTTGTTGCCTTTGACGTCCCTGGCCAAATTTAATAATGTCAGGGCTTTAGCTTTCCTAACCTGATCTCTGGCTGCTTGACAGTTTAGCTGTACTCTTCTCAGGCTACATGTCCTTGCTTCCACCTTCTGTAGGCTTCCTTTCTGTGTTTGATTTTGTCCAAGCTTCTTTGATCTTATAGGCCTTTTTCAATCTAATTATATGATTCTATGGTTCAATTACTGTGTAAAAACTACTCAAAAGAAGAAAACAAAAGTCAGAGAAAAGGTAGTCAGAATTAAAAATACTACCAAGTATGGAACACTAAGCTCAGGAAATTTTTTTCATCTGAAGAAACTCTAACATCAGAACACAAAATATTTACTCTACATGCCTTTACTGTTCTATCCCAAATTATGGCTACTGTTACCCTATAAGAAAAATTTACAGAAAGACTTTCCTTTGATTGCGCTAACAGTCCCCGGGAGAAAAGTATGATTTATTTAACAATTGCAGTAAAGATATTAATAGGTTCAGGTGGGATTCTTTTTTGCTTTTTCATCTGCTTAATAACTGTTTGTCAGCTACTCACATCTTTCTTTTAATCTCTTCACTTACCGGTATGAGTTCTTTTGTGTGCTTGTAATGATTTTTCTCGTGGAAACACTCTGTTGCATATATTGCAACGTATTCTGCTAGAAGAATGCTCTCCTTCATTTATTAGGTCACGAACTGTATCTGCTCTTGGTCGGCCACGTCTTATCCCATCCTGTATTAAAAGAATTAAGAAACTGAAGTGCCATACTTTTCCATGTAGGCAGTCTAGCAAAGAACATTCCCCAAACAATCCAACCCCCAATAGAACCCACAAAAGCAACCATACACAGAATATTCTTAATAAGCTCAATAAAATTGAAGGATCTGCTAAAATATTACATAGGAAATCAGAAGTATTTTTATGAAAAAAAGAGAGAAAGATACACTAGAACTCATTTAGAATTACCCCCCAAAACTATTTTACAGATCTATAATGTAGGTATACCTGAAGATTAGTAAAAGAGCAGAATTGTGGAAATCATGTCTAAGCCTATCCAACAATATAGCTTATATTATTACAGGAGTCAGCAAACAGCAGTATGGAGTAGGTTGGTTTTGTGGGGGAGGTGTGTGTGCACAGGATGTGAAGTTTATGTAACATGGTGTGCATGGCATGCATGACGTGCATAATGTGTGTGCGCATGTGGTTCAAGATGTGCGCATGGGGGTGTAGTGTGTGGGGCGGATATTGTATGGGCAGTATGTGGTGGGCAAGAGCAGTATGTGAGTGTGGTGTGTGGTGCATGGTTATGTGTATGTGTGCTGTGGTTGGGTGAAGGTGTTATGTGGTTTCGATATCTATCATCAAACTTGAAAGTTAACCTGTATTACAATGGCTTAGCCCTGTATTACAATGGCTCCATAATTAAGGATGACTGTAGATAGTTGCTTGCTGGTTGCTAAGAAAAGGATCAAAGAGAATTGTTTAAAGGAACATCTGTAAAGTAGCTGTCCTGGAACACTCAAAACATCTAAGCAAGATATCTATACATGCGCAACCAGTTTGGCAGTGAAAACTGAAGTCCAGGCTACCCTAACTGAACTGTCCTCATTATAATACTAAAAACCACACCTATGGGTCAAGAACACCCTTGCCCAGGTGAAGATCCTTCCTTGATGCAGGCACAGTGACTGAAGATGATACAATAAATATTATAATTACATGTAAATTACTAGCCAACCATTGTAACTGAGAGTGTATTACCTTGTAACATTTATGTATAAATGTAACAAAAGTGCCAGGTTTAGGTGTGCTTGATTTGTGGAAATCCACCAAGCACCCAAGCCTGAATAAAAGCAATAAAGCCACTTTGTGTGGGAACTGGCTTATTGCACACCTGGTAATGAATCTGCTTTTCGGTCAACAGTGTGTGGTATGAGTGTGGGGTGTATGGTGTAGGGATTGCATGCCTGTGTGGGATACATGTGGTGGGTTGTAGGTAGGTGTGGGGTGTGTCAGGATTAGGTAAGGGGTGGGGATGTGGCCTTTGGGCTTTGGGAACATATGTTTTTTGGCTTTTTTTCTACTCCAAGGTCTTGAGCAGTCTGGACTATTTTTCATTCCACAGTTTTGGGTCATCAGGGTTGTTTTTTTATTTCAGAGCTTTGGGTTTTTGGAGATATTTTGGGCTACAAGCTTTTGGGTTTCCAGGTTTGGTTTTGTGGTGGTTTTTTTTTTAATTTTGGTTCCTGCTTTTTGGGTCATTTGAGGTTTATTTTCCTTCTGGGGTCTTGGAATTGTTGGGGGTTTGTCCTGGGTTCAGCTAGGAAAGAGTTAATTTTCTTTCTAGTAGCTGGTGCAGTGCTGTTCTTGGGATTTAGGATGAGAGCAGTGCTGATAACACACTGATGTTTTTAGTTGCTGCCAAGCAGTCAAGGACTTTTCAGCTTTTCATGCTGCCCTGCTAACAAGATGGTGGGAAGAGCACCCAGGAAGCTGGAAGAGGACATGGCCAAGACAGGTGACCCAAACCAACCAAAGGTGGTATTCCATACCAATGGCTCAGCATAAAGGAAGGGCTGTTGGGGGAGGAGCGCATGGGCTGATGGGGGAGGGCTCCAGGACATGTGGCTCAGGGAGGGTCCTGCTTTGGGATGGGTCTGAGCTGTATGGGCTGAGTTGTGCAGTTCAGTCAGAAACTGCATCATGTATCACCAGTTTTGTATATTTTGCTATAAAGTCCTGTTATTACTGTTTCTCCCTCCCTTTGCTGTCCCAGTAAACCATCCTTATCCCAACCCACAAGGTTTGCCTTTGTCTTCTCTTTTTTTTATTCCCACCCTATTTTTTATTCCCCATGGGGGGAAAGCGAGTGGCTGTGTGGTGCTCAGCTGCCAGCTGGGGCTAAACTACAGCAGGGTTTTATTCATTCCAGGGTCTTGGATTCTTTGTGTTTGGGTTTTGTTTTGTTTTTTCCTTATGTTCTGGAGTTTTGGGTTGTTTGGGTTGTTTGACTGTGGGGTTTTGGGTTGTTTAGGTATTTTTTGTTTCTGGTGGTTTAGTTTTCAGGTTTGGGGGGGGGGAGCTGGGGGTCTTATCTGGGTCTGGGTCTTTTTGGGTGAGATCTTTGGTTCTTGTATTTTGGGTGTTTTGGATTCTTGGGCTCTGGGATCTTGCAGTTCTGTGGTCTTGAGGTTGTTTGCTTCTAGACTTCCTGGTTGTCCAGGCTATTTTTTTTTTTTGTTCCAGGTTGTTGGCCATAGGGGTTAAGGTTGGTTTTGTTTGATTCTGGCCTTTTGGGTCACATGTTTTTTTCCCTTTTGGTTCTGGGCTTTTGCATCATCTGTTTTGTTGTTTGGGGTTGTTGGGTTTTTTTGTTTAGTTCCAGGCTTTTGAGGTATTTGTGGGGTTTTTTTGTGGAGGGTTTTTTTTTTCCTTTGGTTGGTTTTTTGGTTGTGGGGTTTTTTTTCTTCTTCATCCTGGTGCTTTGGTTTTGTGGTTGGTTAAACTTGACTGGATGCCAGGTGCCCACCAAGCCACTCTTTCACTCCCCCTCTTCAGCAAGATAGGGAGAGAAAATAAGATGAAAAGCTCATGAATCAAGATAAGGACACACTCACAGTGTTCCCCTGCTCCAGAGTAGGGTCCCACCCATGGGATACGGTCCTTCACAAACTGCTCCTGTCAGCAGCTGTTCCCACAATCATTTCAAACCACAGGAAGCTGATACTAGCAGTGGCAGTTGCCACCTGCTGTGAGGAGTTGAGGCTTCTGAGGTCCCTAGGGCTGTCTGAAGGAATTTCTGGGCCCTCTTTCAGCTGTCTGTTTGGGGGGGGGCTGGCAAACTGGAAGTAAGTTTCACAAGAGGGGTGGGTTAGAGTTGGGTAATGCTGGCTGTTCATGCAGCCAGTTCAAGCAGCGTGAAGCTGCATATAACTGGCTCCTAGGGAGCACAAATGACCAGGGTATGCAAGCAGCTTGGGTTGGCAGTTCTTGCTGGAAGGGCTGCATGCTCTGCCAGTTTAACTCAGAGGTTTAGCCTACCTCATTCTGCAGTGAAATAAAATGTAAGTATTCCATTCTAACTGTGGCACTGACAGAGTGCACGGCAGTTCATGTGGATGTACATGTGGGGAGGGCTGCACACTGCTTCCTGCTCTGCTGACCCACAGGCTTAGGCTGCAGTCCCAATGGTCACCCTAGCTAGCTGTTGGCTGTGCAAGCCTACCCAGCAGCTCGAGGTCTCCAGGGAATTAGAAGAGCTTATTAGGCAATGCTTTGAAGTTGTCAGAAGCATAGTGGTAAAGACACGGCAAGGGCTGTAGTCTACAGCAGACAGGACTCAACTACCTAATCAGGCTAGCCTGGGACAAGTGGAGGAAGCTGCTGTCCAGGTAGAGGGCTGCAAAGACTGTACCCACACTCCTGGGTGGAGGAGGGTGCAAGCTCCACCTGTGCAAGGTGCGCTCTGGTGGAGTCACTCAGGCAGCAGGTGGAAGAGCTACAGAAGGAAATCAGCAGGGGATGCTGTATTGGGGAGGGGGAACAAGAAACAGAGTTTATTTGAGCCATTGCAAAAAGAAATACTATGGTCCTGTGGCAATGACCTTTGAGAATTATCAGGCAAAGAGCACCAACAGCAAACAGACAGCACCTTGGAGCAGGAGGTGGCTGCAAAAGGTAGCAGCGAGTGCTAGTAGTAGATGACTTTGCTGAGATGCACGGAGGCATGCTCATCTGCCAGCCTGATATAGAGTTTGCTGCTTGCTAGGAGCCAAGATATGTGATGTCACAGAGAGACTGCTACAATTGGTTAAAAGCGCAGATTACTATCCCCTACTTCTTTTCCATGTGGGCACCAATGATATGGTAAAGCATAAGCTGGGAAAGACTTTAGAGCCCTGGGGGTGCAAATGAAAGGGACAGGGGCCCAAGTGATCTTCTGTATTGACAGTCAGGGATAGGAGTGAGGACAGAAGTTGACACACCATGCAAATCAATGCATGGCTTTGTGGCTGGTGTCATTGCGCCAGACAATTGAAAAGTCCTTGATTGCTTGGCAACAACTAAAAACATCCCTGTGTTATCAGCACTGCTCTCAGCCTAACTCCCAAACAGGACATTCCATCTGCTGCTAGAAAGAAAATAAACTCTGTCCTGGCTGAACCCAGGACAAACACTGAGAGACATTCTATGATTTATGACTGTGCCCCATAGCAGTGACCCACGCTGGGGCAGCTGGTGAAGAGCTGAAGCTTTGTGGGAAAGGACTCATGTTGGAGAAGTTCATGAAGCACTGTCTCTCATGGGTGGGACCCCACGCTGGAGCAGGGCAAGGGTGTGAGGAATGCCCCTCCTGCTAAGAAGGTAAAACATCTTGTGATGAACTGACCGAAACCCCCATTCCCCGTTCCCCCATTCCCCCATCCCCATTGTGCCACCCTGGGAGGGAAGGGAGAAAAATCATGAATAAAATGAAGTCTGCAAAGAAGGAAGGGGTGGGGGGAGGTGCTTTAAGATCTGGTCGCACTTCTCATTACCCGACTCTGGTTTCACTGGGTGTGTGGTGTAGTGTAATAAATTAGTTTTCTTTCCTTTATTCTGTGTGAGTCTGTTTTGCCTGTGACGGTAATTGCGGAATGATCTCTCCCTGTCCTTATCTCCACTCCTGAGCCTCTCAATATAGAATCATAGAATGGTATGAGTCGGAAGGGACCCCAAGGATCACAGAGCTCCAACCCCCCCTGCCACAGGCAGGGCCACCAACCTCAGGCCTGGATCTACACTAGGTTGCCCAGGGCCCCATCCAACCTGGCCTTGAACACTTCCAGGGATGGGGCATCCACCACCTCTCTGTTCCAGCACCTCACCACTCTTTCTGTAAAAAACTTCCCCCTAATATCTAATCTAAACCTTCCTTCCTTCCTTTAGTTTTAATCCATTCCCCCTTGTCCTGCCATTGTCTATCCTTTTAAAAAGTTGAATCCCCTCCTGCTTATAAGCTCCCTTCAGGTACTGGAAGGCTGCAATGAGGTCCCCCCACAGCCTTCTCTTCTCCAGACTGAACAAGCCCAGCTCCCTCAGCCTCTCTTCGTAGGGCAGGTGCTCCAGCCCTCTAATCATCTTCGTGGCCCTCCTCTGAACCCTCTCCAACAGTTCCACATCCTTCTTGTATTGGGGGCCCCAGATCTGGACACAGTACTCCAGATGGGGCCTCACAAGGGCAGAGTAGAGAGGGACAATCACCTCCCTGTCCCTGCTGGCCACCCCTCTTGTAATGGAGCCCAGGATTCCATTGGCCTTGCGAGCTGCAAGAGCACACTGCTGGCTCATGTTAAGTTTCTCATCCACCAGAATCCCCAAGTCCTTCTCAGCAGGGCTACTCTCAAGAAGCTCTTCTCCCAGTCTGTATCTATGTCTGGGATTCTTCTGGCCCAAGTGCAACACCTGACACTTGGCAGTGTTGAACCTCATTAGGTTCACCTGGGCCCATCTCTCCAGCCTGTCAAGATCCCTCTGGATGGCTTCCTTTCCTTCTAGGGTGTCGATCACACCACTCAGCTTGGTGTCATCTGCAAACTTGCTGAGGGTGCACTCAATTCCATCATCAATGTCATTGATAAAGATGTTAAAGAGAACCAGTCCCAAGACAGACCCCTGGGGGACACCACTTGTCACCGGCCTCCACCTGGACATAGACCCATTGACCACCACCCTTTGGCTATGGTCTGTTAACCAGTTTCTTATCCACTGGATGGTCCACCCATCAAATCCACATCTTTCCAATTTAAAGATAAGGATGTGATGGGGGACTGTGTCAAAGGCCTTGCACAAGTCCAGGTAGATGACATCGGTTGCCTTCCCTTTATCTACTGATGCTGTCACTATATAGAAAATATCTATTTTCTCCCCTGTCCAGGTGAAAAAGGGAGTGATAGAGCAACTTTGGTGGGCATCTGGCCTCCAGCCAGGGTCAAAACACCACACCAACCCACTCCAAAGGCAAGAACCCTTAGTCCAGCTACCTCAAGTGCATGTATACTAATTAAGTAGTCAGTGCAACAAATAGGAGGAACTGAAGCTCCATGTCCAATCTGAGAGTTATGATGTCATATGAATCACAGAAATTTGGTAGAAAACTCTGTATTTGGTTTGTGTGGCAAGGTTTCGGTAGTGGGGGGAATACAGAGGTGGCTTCTGTGCGAAGCTGCTAAAAAGCTTCCCCTATGTCTGACAGAGTCGATGCCTGCTGGCTCCAAGACAGACCTACCACTGGCCAAGGCCAAGCCCATCAGTGACAGTGGTAGCACCCCTGTGATAACATTTAAGAAGGGGGATAAAACTACAGTGCAACAGAAGCTGGAAGAGAGGAGTGAGAATATGTGAGAGAAACAACTCTGCAGACACCAAGGTCAGTGAAGAAGGAGGGGGAGGAGCTGCTCCAGGTGTCAGAGCAGATTCCCCTGCAGCCAGTGAAGACCATGGTGAGGAAGGTTGTTCCCCTGCAGCCCGTGGAGGTTAACAGTGAAGCAGATATCCACATGCAACCTCTGGAGGACCTCATGCCAGACCAGGTGTATGCATCTGAAGGAGGCTGTGACCCCAAGGAGAGCCCACACTGGAGCAGGACCTGTGACCCTGTGCAGACAGGAGCCCATGCTGCAGGTTTGCTTGCAGGACTTGTGACCCTGTGTGTGACCCACGCTGGAGCAGTCCATTCCTGAAGGACTGCACCACATGGAAAGGACAAGTAAAAAGGACCCATGCTGGAGCAGTTCATTAAGAACTACAGCTCGTGGGAAGGACCCCCATTAGAGAAATTTGTGGAGGACTGTCTCCCATGGGAGGGACCCCATGCTGAAGCAGGGTGAGAGTGCGAGGAGAAAGGAGTGGCAGAGACAACATGTGATGAACTGACCATGACCCCTTTCCCTGTCCCCCTGCGCTGCTTGTGGGGGAGGAGGCAGAGAAAACTGGGAGTGAAGCTGAGCCCAGGAAGAAGGGAGGGGTGAGGGGAAGGTGTGACCATCGCCGATTGTCTTGGCCTTGGTCAGCAACGACTCTGGCCTTGAATCGGCCAATGTTTACTCTCTGGGGCCTGCAGAAAGCTTCTAGCTGCTTCTTGCAGGAGCCATCTCTGCAGCACCCCCTTCTCTACCAACATCCAGCTATGCAAAACTGCGACACTTGTAGAGTATAATACATTAATAGTGTATCTTAAATATTGAGAAAAGAGTTCAAATGCATAAAAATATTGTTGAGTTGTCTCTCTTACCATTTCCTCATTTAGAACTAATTTTCTGGTGTCAAGGTGGTCATTTTAATTTACTGAACTATATATATAAAGAAGTTCTAGGAAACAATTCATTTAAGTTAAAATGTAGTAACTATTCACTCGATGTCCTACTTCCCCCAGGTCCATTTCTGACAGGTAGCTTTCCAGTCACTCTTTCTCAAGCCTGTAGCATTGCATGGGGTTCTTGTGACCTGGCACTTAGCCTTGTTGAACCACACACAATTACAGAATCACAGAATCACAGAATTGTAGGGGTTGGAAGGGACCTCGAGAGATCATCGGGTCCAACCCCCCCTGCCAAAGCAGGCTCCCTAGCTCATATTGCAGATAGGTGTCCAGATGAGTCTTGAATATCTCCAGAGAAGGAGACTCCACCACCTCCCTGGGCAGCCTGTCCCAGGACTCTGTCACCCTCACTGTGTAAAAGTTCTTCCGCATGTTGGTGCGGAACTTCCTGTGCTCCAATTTGCAGCCATTGCCCCTTGTCCTATCTCCACAGATGACTGAAAAGGGGTTGGCCAATTCCCCCTGCATCCCATACTTAAGATATTTATAAACATTAATTAGGTCCCCCCTTAGTCTTCTTTTCCCTAGACTGAACAGTCCCAGCTCACTCAGCCTTTCCTCATACGGGAGATGTTCCAGGCCCTTAATCATCTTCGTAGCCCTTCTCTGGACTCTCTCAAGGAGATCCCTGTCTTTTTTATACCGGGGAGCCCAGAACTGGACACAATACTCCAGGTGGGGCCTAACACATCAATCGAGCCTGTCCAGATCCCTCTGTAGAGCCTTCCTACTCTCAAGCAGATCAACTATATTTGACCACTGCCACGAAAACATCAAGGCAAGCACTATATACTTACCATGGTGGAAACAACTACTGGTTGACTAGACATATATCCTGTAAACCATGCCACTACCTGAAATACCATCCTAGGCCTTGAAAGGCAAATTTTGTGGCAATATGGTACCTCAGAAATAATTGAGTCAGACAATGGGAAGGATTTCTGAAGTAACCTCATAAAGTCCTGGGCAAAGAAATATGGCATTGAGTAGGTGTATCACATCCCCTGGCATGCACCTGCCCCTGGAAAGACTGGGTGATATCATGGACTGTTAAAGACTATGTTGAGAGTGTTGGGCAATGGAATATGGAAGCACTCAGGATATAAATTTAGCAGCAGTCACTTGACTGGTTAATACCAGAGTAGTAACCTGGTCCTGCCCAAGCACAGCCCTTTCATACTCTCAGAGGAGATAAGGTCTCCATAGTGCACATAGGGAAGGGACTAGGAAAGGCAGTGTGGATTGTTCCTCCCTTGGGAAAAGGAAAACCCATTCCTGGGATTGTTTTTTGCTCAAGGACTTGGGTGTACTTGGTGGGTAATGTGGAAGGATGGAGACACCCGGTGTGTGCCACAAGGAGATTTAACCTTGGGGGAAAAATAATCTGTAATGTGAGTTGTATGTTGTAGGAAGTAATGTAGCAGGAACAACCTGAAACAAGTGAGTTTTGCAAGGAACCAGATGAGTGCAACAATGACCCAAATCAATCTGGTATTTGGGCCCAAAATTCAAACACACATATTCTCTTGTCATGCACACCCATGTTGACAGGTGGGGTCTCAACTCATAGTCTGTTCTTATGAACATTTGGAGAAGTGGCAGAACCCCATGGAATGCGAGAATGTATATCTCTTTAGGAACAGGGGATAGCAGTTAATGAGAATGTATAAATTTGTATATTGGCTATAAGGATGGTTTAAGTATGTATTGTAAGTTGGTAAGAGGGGATTCAGTAATGATAATTAAATGCAATGGGATGGATAGAACATACATATATGTATTAAAATATGTGGGGCCTGAGCATGACACAAATGATCTGATGTAAGGGGTAGAGATTGTATTGGGACTGGCTGAGATGGAGATAATTTTCCCCATACCATCCATCATAGTGCTGTGCTGTGTATTGTTTGGAGGACTGGGGTCATCACACTTTTTCATGTGATGCATTTTCATTGGTGGGATTGCCATCTCAGGGTTTGATGGGCTTGGACTGGTGCTTTTTTGTGTAGCTTGATTTGGCAGGGGTGTGTCATTCCCAGATTTTGTGGGCTATATTTGGTGTGCTTTCTTGTGTGATGCATTTTGTATAGCAGTTGCTTTCTAGGGGTTTTGGGGAACTTGGTTTGGCACACTATTTATGTGACATGTTTTGGGGCAGAAGGTTGCCTTCACAGGGTTCTATTGGGCTGGCCTTGGCTCACCTTTTCGTGCAACATGTTTTGCGGGGGCTTACCTTCCTGTGGTTCAGAGATCAGAATTTGACACACTTTTTCATGTGGTGCATTTTGGGGCAGGATGTTGCCTTCTCAGGATTTGGTGGACTATATTTGGAGCACATTTCCTGTGGTCCCTTTTGGGGAGTGGTTGCCTTCTCAGGATGTGAGGGGCTGGCGTGCACATTTTGGAATAGAAGGTTGCCTTCTTGCCATTTGAGTGTGCGTTCTTTCTCATGTGGAACATTTTTGGGTGGAAGTTTGCCTTCTCAAGGTTCAGGGGTCTGTGTTTGTTGCACTTTTGCATATAACATGTTGTGGGGCCATTGGTTGTATTCTTGGGGTTCAGAGGGATGGTCTTGGGTGCACTTTTTCGTGTGGCGTGGTTTTGGTTTGGAGGCTGCCTTCTTGGCATTTTGTGGTCTGGGTTTGGCATATTTTTTCTGTGGTGTGTTTTGTGAGGTGTGAGTGCCACCTTGGTGTTTTAAGAGGCTGAGGTTGGTGTGTCTTTCCTTATGGTGCGTTTTAGGGAGAGCTGCTGCCTTTTCTGATTTTGGGGGGCTGAGTGCATCTTTTCATGTAGCGCATGTTGAGGGGTGTCCTGGGTTCAGCTAGAATAATTTTCCTTCTAGCAGCTAGTGTAGAGCTGTGTTTTGGATTTAGGATAAGAACAATGTCAATAACACACCAATGTTTTTAGTTGTTGCAAATCAGTCAAGGACTTTTCAGCTTCTCATACTGCCTGCCTGGCTAATGAGAAGGTGGGGGCACCCAAAAAGCTGGGACGGGACACAGCCAGAACAGCTGACCCAAACTGTCCAAAGAGATATTCCATACCATACGACGTCATGTTCCATTTATAACTGGGGGCAGGCTAAGGGGCAGCTGGGGTTCTTGCGCAGCATCAGTTTCATGGTGATGGCTGAATATCTGCCTGCTGATGGGAAGTAGTGAATAAAATCCTTGTTTTGCTTTGCTTGCATGTGTGGGCTGAGAGGCTGGGCAGATTGGGGGAGCTTGCATGGCAGCTGGGGGCAGTCTCATGCAGCACTGACATTGGGTGGAGAGAAATTGTGCTGTTATATATTATAATTCTCTTTCTGGTGTGTCTTATTAAATTGCTTTATCTAAACCTACAAGTTTTCTCACTTTCACTCTTCTGATTCTCTCCACTGTGGGAACGAGTGGAGTCAGTCATCCTGTTGATAAGGATTCAAAGGGAGTATTCTAACTCCCTGTTGCAGTTTTGCGTAGCTGGGTACTGGGAGAGAAGCAGGAGCTGCAGAGATGGCTGCTGTAAGAAGCAGCTAGAAGCTCTCTGCAGGCCCCAGACAGTAAACATCAGCCAATTCAAGGCCAGAGTCGTTGCTGACCAAGGCCAAGACAATCGGCGATGGTCACAGTGACTCTGAGAATCACAATTAGGAGGAAAAACCCGCAAGCAGCTGCATTTTGCCACCAGAGAAGGGAGTGAGAAGATGTAAGAAGCTGCACAGGCACCAAGGCCAGTGAGTGGGGGAGAGGAGGCGCCCCATGTGCCGGATAGAAAGATGCCCCTGCAGCCTGTGGAGAAACACAAGGTGGAGCAGGTGTCCCCCAGCAGCCCATGGAAAAGGCCGAGACCCCACCTGCAGGCCGTGGAGGGGCCCCACGCTGGAGCAGGTGGAGACATACAGAAGAGGCTGTGACCCGCGTTGGAGCAAGTCCCTACCAGCACTTGCAGCCCGTGGAGAGAGATAGAGACACAGAGATGAGCAAGGGAGAGATCCATGCCAGAGCAGGTTTGCTGGGGGGAGGCTGGTGACTCCGTGGAGGACTGGGACTGAGAAACATTGTGATTTATGACTGCCTGCCATAGCAGTGACCCACGCTGGGGCAGCTGGGGAAGAGCTGAAGCCCTGTGGGAAAGAACTCATGTTGGAGAAGTTCATGAAGGACTGTCTCACGTGGGTGGGCCCCCACGGTGCAGCAGGGGAAGGGTGTGTGGAATGAATGCCCCCCCAGCCAAGGAGGAAACCAACTTGCGAGGAACTGACAGAAACCCCCATTTTCCCAGTCCCTGCCCCTCCTCGTGCCACAATGGGGAGAAGAAGGAAGCAAAATCATGACTAAAGTGAAGTCTGCTAAGAAGGGAGGGGTGAGGGGAGGTGCTTTAAGATCTGGTCGCACTTCTCATTATCCGACTCTGGTTTCACTGTGTGTGTAGTGTAGTGTAATAAACTAGAGAGTTTTGTTTCCTTTATTCTGTGTCAAGCCTGTTCTGCCCGTGAC
The DNA here is from genome assembly GCA_020800305.1 of Porphyrio hochstetteri. Classification (NCBI taxonomy): domain Eukaryota; kingdom Metazoa; phylum Chordata; class Aves; order Gruiformes; family Rallidae; genus Porphyrio; species Porphyrio hochstetteri. The sequence goes on along the minus strand of JAJHSY010000141.1, from coordinate 1,047,301 downwards.
ACTGATTGCAGAATGATCTCTCCATGTCCTTATCTCCACTCCTGAGCTTCTCAATATCTGTTTTCTCCCCTGCCCAACTGAAAAGGGGAGTGATAGACCGACTTTGGTGGTCGTCTGGCCTCCAGCCAGGCCTAAACCACCACACTCCTGGAATAATGCCTTTTGATGTTTGAACAAATGTGTGGAACACCACTTGGCTGTATGCATGTAGGATGTGACTGAAAACAGTCACGAGAATAGAAAGAATGTGTGAGAACATAAACATCAAAGTGGCAAGAATCCTGTGAATCATGGTTGGCAGACACCTGGCAGTGTTGTTTTTGTAAAAGGAGAGAATAAAAGGAGCACTCTGATAGAGTGTATAAAAGAGAAAAGAGAACTAAAGAGAAGAACCTGCTACACAACCAAACACCTGTGTCTTTGTTTTTTCATTGCTAACAATCATCGCAAACATCCCTCATCCTGCCAGAGGAAAATGAGTGAGCAGCTGCATGGTGCTTAATTGTTGGCCAAAGCTGAACCACTACACATTTTTTCAGTAAGGGGGGGGGGTGTTGCCTTTTAAGGGTTTGGTAGGCTGGGGTTGGCGCACTTTTTCATGTGACATGTTCTGGGGGTGAACGTGCTTCCTGAGATTTCTGGGGGCTGTATTTGCTACACTTTTTTGTCTAATGTGTTATAGACTAGTTGTGTTAAGGACTGTCAAGGTTTTGCCCCAGCTGGCAGCTGAGCACCATGCAGCCACTCTAGGAGGAAAGAAAAAAAACCCAAAGGCAAATTTCAAATTTCACGTGTTGGGATAAGGATGGTTTCCTGCGACAGCAAATGGATGGAGAAATAACAATAACAGGACTTTATAGCAAAATAAACAAAAATGGTGACAGACACTGCAGTTTCTCACCAAACCACACAACTCAGACCATACAGCTCAGACCCATCCCAAAGCAGGACCGTCCTGGAGCCATGCACTTCTCCCCCATCAGGCCCCCTTTATGCTGAGCATGATGTCATTGGTATGGAATACCACCTTTGGTTGGTTTGGGTCACCTGTCTTGGCTGTGTCCCCTTCCAACTTCCTGGGTGCCCCCTACTTTCTCTTTATCAGGGCAGCATAAAAAGCTGCAAAGTCCTTGACTGCTTGGCAACAACTAAAAACATCAGTGTGTTATCAACATTGCTCACATCCTAACTCCCAAACACAGCACTGCACCAGCTACTGGAAAGAAAATTAACTCTTTCCTAGCTGAACCCAGGACATGCAGGTGGTTGCTTACTTGGGGTTGGGCGGTGCTGGTTTTGGTATGCTTTTTCCTGTAGGGTGTTTATGGGGATTTCCTTCTCACGGTTCAGGGGCTGGCACATATTTTTGCGTGGCATGTTCTAGTAGTGAGGATGCCTTTCTGGGGTTGGAGGAACTAGGTTTGGTGCTTTTTGTGTAGCATGTTTTGAGGGGAGCTGGAGTGTTTTTTCATGGTGCTTTTTGGGGAGGGAGGTTGTTGCCTTGGGGTAGAACGGTCTGGGTTTGGAGTGCCTTTTTGCATGATGCATGACTATTTTATTGTGGTGCATTTTGAGAGGGGTACCTTTTTGGGGTTTGGGTTGGTGTGCTTTTTCATGTTGCACATTTGGGGGGCAGAATACCAACACAGGAGGGGGGACAGGGGGGAGAGGTGGGAGTGGCACACTTTTTCATGTAGCAGTTTGGTTAGAGTGTTTGCCTTTTTCAGGTTAAGAAGACTGGGATGTGTATGCTTTTTCCATGTAGCGTTTTGCCTCCTCAAGGTTCAGGGTTTAGCATGCTTTTTGTGTGGTTTTCTTTCTGCTCATTTTGGGGATTTTCTGGGTCTGTGGTTGAAGGAATCTACTGTATTTAGAGCTATGGGTTTATTGGGTTAGAAAGTATATTGTGTGAGTCTAAATTTTTTTGGGGGTGTTGGTTTGGACTTTTTACAGGGGGTTGGGGTTTTGGCAGGTTCAAGGAGCTTTGGGCAGGAGAGATTGGGGCAGTTCTAATTTGTGGGGTTTTTTGTTTTAGACATGATTTACCAGTTTGGGGAGTTTTTAAGTTCTTGGGAGACAGGGGTTGGTTTTGGGGATTAAGGGTGTTTTACTGGATCGGAGGGGGTGAGATCTATTGGGTTTGGAGCTTCGTGTTGTTGATTTTTTTCATTTTGAGCTTTTTTGGGGGGGCATGGGGGGCTTCTGGGTTTGGGGCATTGTGCATAGTTCCAGCTTTTGGAGAGTGTGAACATTCTGGGGGTGGGAGGTTTCAGGCTTTCTTGTATTTAGGGGTTGAGGGTTTTATGTTTGGGGTGGGTTTTGGGGGCATTCTGGTTTGGGGTACTTTGGGGGAGTGGGATTCAAGGAGTTTGGGGGTCATGGAAGGGTTGGGTTTTTTTCTGGTGGTTTGAATTTATGGGAGGTTCTATGGATTGGAGGGTTTTGGGGTTTTTTTTGAGGGGTTGGGAGTTCAGGGTTTTTCTTTTGGGGGTACGGAGCTTTTAAGGTGTGGCCGGTTTTGATGCTTTGAGGGTTTTGAAAGGTTGTCAGCACGTAGATGCCCGGTCGTTGGAGGGTTGACATCCCTCTGCAGCTGGCTCCGCCCCCATCCCACCCCTCGGGGACCTCTTTTTCCCCTACCCCCAGATGAGACTGAGCACGCCGTGGTGTCATCGGAAGTGACTTCACATTAAGTGGCCGGGAAGAGATAGGCGCTGAGAATAGAGAATAAATTCGGCGCATCCCTCTAACTTTGCGTCTCTGCTCTTCCGTAGTGAGACACCTTACCACCCCACCGATTCCAGGCTGCATGCACAGCCATCGCGCCCGGCTGCTTGGACTGTCCCGGCTACACTCACCTTGAGGAGGTGGCTGCTGCTGCTGCAACTGCTGCCTGGGCTACCCGCCTCCTCTTTCCCGCTGCAGGCTCTAGCTGGCCCCCCATGGGGCTGTTGGACGAACGAAGGAGCGGCGGAGCCACCCAGGCTAAAGGTCATATTGTGGGCGTTCTGCCCCCAGCGCCAAGGGTAAACCATGAAGTCACTGAAGCCAGAGCTGATGGGGACAGGCGAGGGGCGTGCTGGCTGCTCACCTTTCCCTCGGAAGAACGGTTTGATCGACGTGGTTTTGATAACGGAAATCAGGATGCGCTCCGGGGAGTCCTGGCAAAAAGTCACCGGGGGACCCGGCGGTAGCCTCTCCACCATCGCCACCCCGTCGCAGACACCAGCGCAGAAAAGGGAAGAGGGAGTGGGGAAGCTCCCCAATGTCTCAATTCAGCTTTCCCAGTCTACGTCTCAGGGCGGGGAAGGCATAAAAATCCTGCAACCATCACCACTTGTCACCCCGAGGTCTGCTTTAGCTGTTCATGGCGGAGGCGGCGACTGGTCGCGGGGCTTTCCCGCCCCCCACCCCCTTCCCCGCCCTTCGCAAAATCTGCGACGGCTACAGTCTCCCCGCACCTTTCTGAAGCGGTGCTGGTCCCCGTTTGTAATCCCAGTCCCGGTGACTCTTGAGGAAGAATTGCTGTTGCACAGTCCAGACCGAACCCGAGATTTTCCCGCGTTACGTTTCGCGCCTGGGCGTAACCAATCAACGAAACAGAAGCTGACGTCACGAAATTCGAAACTGACTGAGCTGATGCACTGCTGGGAGTGTTTTGCCTTACTAAAACTCGTTTCCTCTGAGGAATCACAGCCTGGTTGTTGATTGGCCCGCTAGAGCGAGCGGGCGGGCGAGCGAGTGAGGAAAGGCTTATTCGTCAGTTCTAGTTTGTCGCGCGTTTTTGTTTCGCCGTTTGGGTGCTCGGTGGACGAGCTCTGGCGCATCTGCCTCTGGACGCGTCGCGGGTGCTATTCAGGTATTTGGTTGCTTGTCATGCAGAAGAGATGCTAGAAAGCTCCTGCTAGGTGCTGAGATTTCGTTATCTCTGTGGATTTGCGTCCTATTACAAAGAAAAGTCTTCTGCCGCGACCCCGTCTCTAGAAGTGGGGCGTTGCTGAGAACTGAACATAGAAACGGGAAGAGTGGACAAAGTCGCCACCAGGATGTGCTACTACCATAACCGAGATGTGTTTAAGACATGAAACTCGGAATAGGCGCTGTGAAGGCTGTGGTAGTGCGGTCGTTGCAGCACACGGTGGCCGCTGTGGGGCGCTGACGCGGCAATTCGCGTGGTCGCACCCCGTGAGAACATAAAGCACAGAGCCTGGAGCCTTTTATTCATTACAGCTTTTTTCAAATAGTCTAGTGAAACTCCAACTTTATACATGCCTATATCATTAACCTCAGTTATTTTACCCTAGTTCAGTTCATATTAATGATGATAAAATATATCTGGTTGCCACTGCAACTAAATTGTTTGCCTTTACCTTGTTCTACTCGTACTATAGGATGTTATCTATACAATGTACTCTGTATGTTTCATTCTACCTAACTGCAAGTATCAGTTCTAGGACTTCTCTCAGTGCTTTAGGAAAATTGTATGTCAAAAAAAAAAAGTTCTTAAACAAACAAAACACAGTCTTTCATTATACTCTCTGAAAGGCAGGATGCAGTGCTCAAAGGGAAAACATTGCCAAATTCTTCTCTTCTCTGGAACTGCCCTTTCTAATACCAAAGATGATGAGGTGCTGCTAGTAGTGCAGAACTACAAAACCGTAGCCTTTCTGGAAACCTGGCCACTACTAAGTTCTGCTTACATGCTGAAGCAGAAGTTTTCAGAGGAGAACAGTGTGTAACATTGCTTGCCACTGTCTTACATACCAAAATGAACAGAACTAAGGATGCCTCCTTGATAAGGAGGCATCTTACTTGCAGTTGCTGTAGTGCTCTGTCTGCCTCACTCAAATTCCCACTGCAGTCCAAAAAAATCTGGATGGTGACAGGGAGGAATGTCCAATCTTCTCATGGATGGGGAAAAAGCGAGGCCCATGATTTCTCTGAACTGCTGTCAGCCCATCCTTTTTATGCCTTCTAGAATTATCTTGTACTTCAACATACTAGAAGCTGACTTGAGTATAGATTAGTTAAATAATGTGCAAGATTATTTTTGCCTTAACATGTTCCTGCAATTTTGTTATTTTTCTGTGGAAAAAATGTATCATCCAGTAGCATTTAATATGTACTTTAAACATCTGTTTGGGGTAAAAGTGTATCTCTGCTGTCCAGTGCACTAAGGCTTTCTGAGTAGATGCAACAAGTGTGAGTGCACAAAAGAAGAGCTTGCTTGTGTAAGCCAAGGACCACCACTGGATAGTATGACTCTTCTATATTCAGCTTTCATAAATCTGTGTGCGTGGTTTATGGTTGTTTTGGGTGGGGTTGCTTTTTTTTTTGGGGGGGGTGGGGTGGGGGCTGGTTTTGTTTGTTTGTTTGTTGTGGTTTTGTTTTTAAAGGTGAAAGACCTTATCTGTGCGACTACCCAGACTGTGGGAAAGCCTTTGTTCAGAGTGGGCAACTCAAAACTCACCAGCGTCTTCACACAGGAGAAAAGCCTTTCATCTGCTCAGAGAATGGTGAGCCCTGGGAGAATAACTTGTGGCTTTCAGAATCAGTGTCAGTCTAGTACTGGGAATATACGTATGGATGCTCACGTGGCAGCAGTCTATAAAAGCTTTGGATCTTAATTTTGGAGTAGCTTCTAGGGAAGGGAGAAGCCACACAGAATCTGTACATAATCACACAAATTTAGATATAAGGATTGCATGCTTGATTATATAAGCCAGGTTATCAGTAATTGTAAACGATTGGGAACGTTATGGGCCTTGTGCCTAGTGTGCTGTTTTCAACTGAATCCAGGTTTTTGTGGAGTAAGGAAGGTTGAATTCAGGAGCATCTTCGTCTCACGGATGTCATGCTAACATGTCAGCTGATGGCTTTCCTTAATGTGTTCTTCATTGGTATATTTTTGGTTTTAAGGCTGTTTGAGCAGATTCACACATGCAAACCGTCATTGCCCCAAACACCCATATGCCCGGCTGAAGAGGGAAGAACTCATGGTCAGAGTGAGTAAAAACCAGACAGCTGACAATAAAGCTGCAGCTGAGTGGCTAGCAAAGTAAGTTTCCTTATGGTGTGATCTCTTTCTAAACTTAAACACAGAGTGGCCTGAGAAAGTGTTTTATTCTTAGAGGCAAAAAAAACCCCAAACAACCAAAAAACCCTGCAAACAAAACCCAGCTGTTCCTTTAGCATGATTCAGCCCAGCCTTGCCTCTTGTTAACAACTTTAAAAAGTGCTAACTCCAGGTTAAGACAAAGTTCCTCATGAGGCTTTCTCATCTGTTTTTCCTTCTCTACTTACATGCATTTCTTTGCTTGAACAACACTAGCTAATACCATGTTAGGGTTACAGTCATACTGCTGAATTTGCATTTATGTGAGGAACAACAATCGTGTATGCACAGGGAGAGCTGACTGGTGGGAATACCATGAAACAAAGATCTGTGTGAAGGATCAGATGTCCCTTGGACACTTCTACACTTAAAATGCTGAATAAAGGAGGCTTCTGACAGCTTAAATAGTGCCACAAAAGGGTTGAAAGAGGGGCGTGATTACTCATGTGCAAGAAAATACTTGGAAGGTCTTTGCTGTCTTTGAATGATAGTTCTTACATAAACTGTACATAACTTAAAAGCATTCTCCACCTCTGATGTTGTAGATACTGGGAGACTAGAGAACAGCGTGCTCCCTCTTTGAAAAGCAAAACAAACCAGAAAATGGATCAGGAACAGCAGGACCCAAGAGGATATCTTCAATATGATGAAGAGGATGATGAAGAGAAAAATAACACTCATTCAGCTGCTCACCGCCGCCTCCAGGAACAGCGTGAACGCATGCATGGTGCATTGGCTCTTATTGAGCTTGCAAACCTAGCTGTGGCACCACTGTGACAGTAGCATAGGAACAGAGCCTGCCTTTACAAAATGGTGGTACTTGGTGGTCCTTACCCAGTTAGATCCTGGGCATAATCTAAGCACCTTATTTACTTATCATAGGCTGCTGTTGTGTAGAACTTATGAAGAATGTTGTCACCCCATAAGACGGGGTGAGAGAGTTGCACTTTTTTGTAAGGTAGAAGACAAATGTAAACTTTAAGTAACTTGTAAATATGAAACTGCATAATGCAGAATGGACAAACTTCATGTTGTGGGAAGCTAGATTTTTGCAAGGTTAACTTTATTTGAAACCGTTTTCCCAGGAAGCACTTGCACAGTGTTAGCAGAATGATACACGTGGCCAAAGGTGGCTGGCAAAAGGGAAAGTATTTATCTCACTATATTAAGTGGTAGGTCTGAAGATACTATAAGCAGAAATGGAACCAAGTTTCCTAATGTTGGTATATTTTTACCTATTATCACTAAGGCAGAAGGCAAAGCTTAGATATCTCAACTTGTAGAGGGGAGGAAACTGCTTCATGCAGGAAATTGTAAGATAGTTCAGGACCTTCACTGCGACTGCTCAAGATATGAGACTTGATTTTGCTATTTTATGGGTTTTTCTATTTGATCTCAGCAGAATCTCTTGGCTTGAGTAGCACTTGTTATTCCTAATGTATGATGTTAGGAACGTTTGCGCACATTGTTGGGTTTATCTGAAAATGATTAGTCTTTCAAGGTCTAGACAAAAGTAAACAAGTGGTAACATTTTTCTTTTAGATATTTTTGGACCCTTTTAATGGTTTGGCACTTGCTTTTGTTAATAAAGGGAGTATTGAATTGTACTAAACTATTTTAGATCTCCTATTAGCAAACACTTGAGTTAGAAAGTATTGCTCTATGAGTATCAGCAAATAGAAGCCTCCATACTTGCTGTGCATAAAGCCACCTTATTGCTTTACCTCAGGATAACATGCCAATTTTGTGTTTCACTAACCGTAGCACAGCTATCAGTTAAACATGGCAAAAAAGTATTCACTATATAACCAGAAAATAGGCTTCCAAAGGCAGTTTTGATTATGTTAACTGTGTGAATTTGTATATTTCCTAAATAAAAGAAGGTACAGAACACTGCTTCTCAAGACCCAGGATGGTGTTCCGGGCAGTGGCACGGAGAATAGGATAAGTTCCCAGCCAGCCAGTGGTTGTTTCTACCATTGTGAGCACATACCGCTTGCCTTGGCTTGTCTGCAGGAGAGTGATGTAATCGATCTGCCAGGCCTCTCCATATTTATATTTCAGCCATCATCCTCCATACCACAGAGGCTTTGACCACTTGGCTTGCTTGATCGAGGCACATGTTTCACATTCATGGATAACCTGCAAAATAGTGTCCATGGAAGGCAACCAGAGATTCCTAATATGCTACAGATTTATTTTTTTTTCCAAATTGGATAAACTCTTTAGTTGAGCTACTGCTTTAGGTGATGTTAAGAAGTAATATTTACTGACCCACTTGCTTTTAACTCTACCCTCTCATTGAAGGTCAGGAAATTCAGATAAGAATTCAGACTTTCCCTCTTTCTTAAGTGAGAAGAAAAAAAAAATGTTCAATTACTTGATACAGACTGACTAGATGCATACAGCTGTTTCAGAAAAGCAGTCTAATTCTGCAGCAGAAACTGCAATTGTTGTGTTCACCCGGTTTGTTTAAAATGAGGTATTAATGCACTTCAGTTTTGGTCTTTAAAAAAATTAAACACTTTGTAATCATTTCAGGCTTGTTAGCCTATGTAAAACTACCTGGCAATTCATGGGTGTGGGTTTAGAATTTCTCAGTTACGTGCTTTTGACTGTTCAGTGGGCTGCATACAAATAGTCTAATCCCAAAATTAGTCTTGAGCATGAATCTGTTGTACTTGTGAGTCATAACTCGGAATTGCTTGTGAGTGCTATTTCACAGGGCACAAGACTAATCACCAGCCAGTTGCAGATCCAAGTCATAACTTAATTCAATAGAACTGATTTTCCCAGTCAGCTGTAATGATTTTGACAACTTGCACAATACTACTTTCAGTATGGCAAGTACACCGAAATCTAGATGTAGAAAAAATTCAGACAGCTCAAGTACTTCTGTGTAAGTTAACAAATTTTGGGTAAAATAACAAGTAAATAACTGAGGTGGAAGACTGCCTCTTGTTTTGTTAAAAAGTGATTGCATACAAGAAATACTGGTGTTCTGTGCTTCATAAGATTAAGCTGTAATTTGGCATGACTTGACAGCAGAAGAATAAATATGCTGTCGTATTAATAGGTGCTTTGAATAAAAGTTGATTGAACGTTCAACTTAGTTTACATGTGTGGTGTTGGGGAATTTTTATTGTATCCCTTGAGGCAGATTAAACACATGTTTGTGCTTAAATAAAAAACCCCAACATGATTAATGAACAATGCATTGGACAGTCCTACTGCCATAAGCAAAGATGCTTCACGAGCCCTTTCCTTATATACACGTGCACCAGTCCCATGAATTGTAGGCATGGGGTGCCTTGGCCCAGCACTGGGTTCATTCCCCAGAGCCAGTTCTGCTGCCCAAAGGTGGCTCCTGAGCACTTGCATTCTAGGATTGTTACAAGGCAATGCTGCAGCATTTCTTATCTCATCAGCAAACTTCACTCCCTTACCTGGGAGTCCTTCTGTCTCTAGCATTCCTGTTTCCAGCCAGTTTAACCCCTTCTGCAATTGGGCCTTCTTGCCTTCCATGCCAGATCATTCCTTGGTCACAAATTACCACTGCTGATCAGTTACAATATGAATTTCTCCTACAGCGGTGTTTGGTAATTCTTAATCTTTCTCTTCCTCACTGCCTATCATTCTGACATATCACAGAACATATAAGTGCTTATGTTTCCTGTTGATATTTGACATATTAGAAGTTAACCTCCTCAAGCACGTTGAGAGGCCAATCTTTCTAGTAGTTCTCTGACCAAAACTTTGAGAATTCCTTTGAAACAAAGGCCAGATCTGACATGATGTGGCAGCCCTAAACAAGTAGTGCCTAGAGCTGTTTCTCACACTTTTTTCCCTGCCTGTGCAACGTTTTTCCCTTTCACAGGGGCATCACCAACTACACTGATTGGCCCATCTTTGGTCAGCGGTGAGTCCACTGTCAAACCAGCTGTGTTCAGCACAGGGCAGCCCCGATCTTGTCTCACAAGAGACCACACCTGCAGCCCCCCCCCCCCCCCCCCCCCAAAACCTTGCAGAAAAATTAGGGGTTTTTTTTCATTTCTACAACGAGAGTGCTTATGGATGCTGGGATTCCCATGTGCTCATAGTTGAGAACTTTTTCCTGGTGAGACTAGTGTCTTGTGCCAGTGTTACCCAAAAAGTGGATTCATTACCCGGTGTGCAGTAAGCCAATTCCCACACACGGGGGCGATATTGCTTTTATTCAGGCCTGGGATTTCCACAAATCAAGCACATCCAAAGCTGGCAGTTTTGCTATATTTATACACAAATTTTACAAGGTAATACACTCCCAGTTACAATAATTGGTTAGTAATTTACGTGTAATTATAATAATTGCTCCATATCTAACTGGGGAGGCTACCTAGGAGGCAGAACTGCTGCTTGGAAACAGTCTGGGCACTGAGGCTTATTTTCCCTTCCGCACGTCAATTGCATTTGTGCATCACGTGTTTTACATATATATTGTTGTTGTTATTGGTTTTGTTATTATTTTTATTACTATTATTATTATCTTTCTTTGTTATCCTATTAGACTGTCTTTATCTCAGACCATAAGGTGGTTTTTTTCTATTCTCCTCCCTATCCTCTTATGAGGGGAGGGGTGAGTGAGCAGCTGCATGGTGCTTAGTTACCAGCTGGGGCTAAACTATGATAAACATTTATTTGGTTTGAGTTGTATAGTATGGTAATTAACTGATAAACTGTCACAGTCTTTTTAAAAAAAACCGGTAATTTCAAAGAATTTGTTGAGAATGGTGTCGGTCTCTTCAATTTAAGATTGGATTTATGTCCAATATATACTATTTCTGGAAAGGTCTGATAGAAATGTTCTTTGCAGGCATATTTTCCCCTAAGATCCGTTATTATTTTGAATGCTGAGAGCAGTATTTTTCTGGTCAAACTAGTAAAACCCTTTAGTGAAGTGGAGGTGCCTCTAATAATTCCTGACAAAATAATGTACTTGAAATTGCAAGAAAGAATTTGTTGTCAGTGGAGAAGCTGGACTTCCCTTTATCCCCCGACTTGTAGCCCATGTTTTTCAGTATGGGAATCTTCTAAATTCCTGGTTATATCCTGCACAATAATTCCACGCCATGCTGAAGGCCCCAGTCCTACAGAGAAACTCATTAACATAGAACCCAGCGATACTGATTTCTTTAGCAAGCAAGATCAAATGTAGAAGTAGATTGGCCTAATTTAAGTAAAATAATCTAATATAAAGTGAGTGAGTTTGAACAGGCAAGGCCCCAAGCAAGCTTCTGTAGCTGCCCCTGCTTCGAGCAGGGGGGCTGGGACTAGATGATCTCCAAAGGTCTCTTCCTGCCTCAGCTGTTCTGTGAGTCTGTGAAGTTAGAGTCTTTTTGTTAGAATAGTAATCCTGACGCCAATGATAACACAGGAAGATCATCATAGCTGTTATCTTCTATTTGGAAAGGAAGGATTATGTCGCAGTTTTGTGTGGCTGGGTCTTGGTGGAGAAGGGGGGGCTGCAGGGGTGGCTTCTGCAAGAAGCAGCTAGAAGCTCTCTGCAGGCCCAAGAGAGTAAGCATCAGCTGATTCAAGGCCGGAGTTGTTGTTGACCAAGGCTGAGTCAATCGGCGATGGTCACAGCGCCTCTGGGAATCACATTTAGGAGGAAAAAAACCGCAAGCAGCTGCATTTTGCCACCAGAGAAGGGAGTGAGAAGATGTGGTGGTTTTGCCCTGGCTAGAGGCCAAATGCCCACCAAAGCCACTCGCTCTCTCCCCTTTTCAGCCGAAAAAGGGGAGAAATTATATATCGGGAGGCTTAGGACTCGAGATAAGGACAGAGGGATCACTCTCCAATTAGTGCAATGGGCAAAACAGACTCAACACAGAATAAAAGAAAGAAAAGTGATTTATTACTACAACAACTACACACCCAGTGAACCAGAGTCGGGTAATGAGAAGTGCGGCCAGGTCTTAAAGCACCTTCCCCCCACCCCTCCCTTCTTAGCAGACTTAAACCTTCATCACGATTTTACTCCCTTCTTCCCTCCCCCAACATGGTGCGGGGAGGGGCAGGGAATGGGGAGTGGGGTTCCGGCAATTCCTCACAAGCTGCTTTCCTCCTCCAGATCTTAACACTTCGACTTCCCCCACGCACACACACCCCTCCCTTCTTCACACACTTGACTATAATCATAAATTCGCTCCCATCTTCCCCCCCCAACACGGCGCGGGGAGGGGCAGGGAATGGGGATTTTCAGTCCATTCCTCCCGAGTTGTCTTCCGTCTTAGCTGGGAGGGGGGCATTACACACACACACACACACACACACACACACTTCCCCTGCAGCACCGCGGGGTCCCACCCACGCGAGACAGTCATATCCACAAACTCCTTCAGCGTGAGTCCTCTCTACCAGGGAGTCATCTCCTCACCACAGGCCTCTCAGCAGGACTCCCTTCCATGGGTGCTGACGTTTGGGCCCAGACTCCCCCGGCCTGGTCCCCCGCAAAGTCACAAGTCCCCTGGCGAACCTGCTGAGGCGTGGATCAATCTCTTCACAGGCCGTAGATGTCTCTGCTCCCTGTCCTTATCCATGGGCTGTGAGGGGACACCTGCTCCACCATGGTCTTCTCCACGGTCTGCAGGGGAATCTCTCTTTCCAGCACTCGGAGAGCCTCATTCTTCCCCCCCTCCCCTTCTCCTTCGGGCCTGGCCTTGGTGTCTGCACAGCTTGTTACATCTTCTCACTCCCCTTCTCCAGTGGCAAAATGCATTTCCTTGCTGTTTTTTTTCTCCTATATGTGATTCACAGAGGCGCTGTGACCATCTCCGATTGGCTCAGCCCTGGTCAGCAGCAACTTTGGCCTTGAATCGGCCGATGTTTATAGTCTGGGGCTTGCAGAGAGCTCTAGCTGCTGCCTGCGGAAGCTATCTCGGCAGCGCAGCTAAGCAAAACTGAGACAGAAGATGTAAGAAATTGTGCAGGCACCAAGGTCAGTGAAGAAGGAGAGGGGGGGGATGAGGTGCTGCAGGTGCTGGAGAGAGAGATTCCCCTGCAGCCCATGGAAAAAACCATGGTGGAGCAGGCTGTCCCCCTGCAGCCCATGGATAATGACGGGGAGCAGAGATTCCATCTACAGCCTGTGGAGAGACCAACCCACACCAGAGCAGGTTTGCTGGGGGACTTGTGACTCGGGGGGGGACCAGGCTGGAGCAGTCTGGGCTTGAAGGTCAGCACCCCATGGAAGGGAGACATGCTGAGGCAATTGGTGAGGCGATGACGCCCCGACAGAAAGGACTCACATTGGAGATGTTCGTGGAGGACTGTCTCCCGTGGGTGGGACCCCACGGTGCAGCAGGGGAAGGGTGTGAGAAATGCCCCCCCCCCCCCAGCCAAGAAGGAAAACAACTCGGGAGTAACTGACAGAAACCCCCACTCCCCCAGTCCCTGCCCCTCCCCGTGTCACAATGGGGGGAAGAAGGGAGCGAAATCATGACTAAAGTGAAGTCTGCTAAGAAGGGAGGGGTGGGGGGAGGTGCTTTAAGATCTGGTCGCACTTCTCATTACCCGACTCTGGTTTCACTGGGTGTGTGGTGTAGTGTAATAAATTAGTTTTCTTTCCTTTATTCTGTGTGAGTCTGTTTTGCCTGTGACGGTAATTGCGGAATGATCTCTCCCTGTCTTTATCTCGAATCCTAAGCCTCACAATATATATATTTTCTCCCCTGTCCAGCTGAAAAGGGGAGTGGCAAACTGCCACAGGGCTCCAGAGCTGGACGCAGTACTCCAGGTGGGGTCTCACTGGAGCAGAGTAGAAGGGGCAGAATTACCTCTCTTGATCTGCTGGCCACACTTCTTTTGATGCAGCCCAGGATGGGGTTGGCCTTCTGGGCTGCAGATGCACATCGGTGGCTCATGTCCAGCTTTTCATCCACCAGCACCCCCAAGTTCTTTGCCTCAGGACTGCTTTCCAGCACATCATCTCCTTACCTGTATGGATAACGAGGATTGTCCTGACCCAGGTGCAGGACCCTGCACTTGGCTTTTGTTGAACCTCATGAGGTTCACCTGGGCCCACTTCTCCAGCCTGTCCAGCTCCTTCTGGATGGCATCCCGTCCCTCTGGCACATTAACCTCACCACTCAGCTTGGTGTCATCAGCAAACTTGCTGAGGATGCACTCGATCCTGCTGTCAATATCATTAATAAAGATATTAAACAGCACTGGTCCCAGTACGGACCCTTGAGGAGCACCGCTTGTCACCATCTTCCATCTGGACATCAAACCATTGACCACTACCCTCTGGATGCGACCATCCAGCCAATTCCTTATCCACTGAACGGTCCACCCATCAAATCCATCTCTCTCCAACTTAGAGAGAAGGGTGTTGTGGCGGACCATGTCAAAGGCCTTGCAGAAATCCAGATGGATGACATCCGTAGCTCTTCCCCTGTCTACTGATGCAGTTACTCCACTGTAGAAAGCCAATAGATTGGTCAGGCAGGACTTGCCCCTAGTAAAATGTTGCTATCCTGTTTTGCAGGTGAAGATAAGCTTCCAAGTAAGAAAAAATACAAGAGATTTAACTGACTTGCAGTCATACAATACAGTCTTAGGGCACGTATTGTAGAGGTGAGGCCACTAAAAATTATACTTTGTTACAATTCTCCAAATAAGAAACCTTCTGTCCTGGTTTCAGCTATGATGGAGTTAATTATTTTTAGCAGTGGATGGAATGCCATGTTTGGGTGTTAGGATGAGAACAGTGCTGATAGCACCCTGATGTTTCTGGTTGTTGCCGGGCAATCAAGGACCTTTCTCAGTTCTTCATACTTCCTTACTAATGAGAAAGGAGGGGACGCAGCCAGGACAGGTGACCCGAATTGGCCAAAGAGGATATTCCATGCCAGTTACGTCATGCTCAGTATAAAGGGGGACTGGGGGGAAGAGGGGGAGACAACGCCAGGACGTGCAGTTTCTGGGTTCGGGGACGGGCTCTAAGCTGTGCAGCCTGAGTTGTGTGGTTTGGTGAGAAATTGCATTGTGTATCACCAGTTTCATCTATTTTGTGCTTTAAACTTCTGTTATTGTTATATCTAGTTTTCTGTTATTGTTTAGTAAACTATCCTTATCCCAACCTGCGTGGTTCTGGTTTCTAGGTTGTGGTTTCTTTTCCTCCTTTCTTCCTTCCCTTTTTCCCCCTCCCCCAACTTTCCTTCCCCCTTCCTTTTAAAAGTACAAGCGACTGTGTGGGGTGCGGCCCCCGGCTGGGGCAAAACCACGACAGTCATTTTGGCGCCCAACGTGGGGCACGAACGGTTGGGATAACGGTAGATCTGACCCTAACTATCGCAATTAAGATAAGCACTGTTGTTTAAGCAATCTCTGGTCACGATGCTGTGGTATTTATTCACAAGGCTGTGGCAGCAAAACCACCGCATGCTGTATACAATCCTGGCAGGATTCTTTACTCTCTCAGGTCTGCGGCTCCCGTATTTGTTCCCATACTTCATTATAGTGTATTTTATGATATCGGTCTATGATACAATAATATCGATGACCATGAGCTTAAGCTGGTACTTGTATGAGGTTTTGCTGTCCTGTCCATTTTTTGGACAGGGAGGGGTTAATAACAGCAGCCGGTATGGTGGGGGCACTGCTTTCTTTTCCTTTGGGCTAAATACAACAGCTCTTATGGCAGTTTTTGAAAATCTTCAATATCTCTGGGATATTCAAACTAGCATTTTGCTATTGGTAGGTTTGGGGCAGATGGTTCAGTTTTTGTTATATATCAAGCATAGGTTTATGAATACCACTGAAGAGCTTTCTCCGAGACAGAATAATCACGAGTGGCAGGGCATGTGGCAAAGTATGGGCAAGTACCTAGGTACTTTCTCACGCCTGATGGTTTGGAACTTCACTCCTGAACAGCTACAAGACCCCGATCAAGTGACTGCATACCTAAGGAAAAATTGCTGTAGGTTTCCCAGAGATGGACACCTTACTGCACTGTGCTGGGCTCTGGCCACTATTTATCAAACACTGCTTGATAGCAGGCAGCACTGTCAGCACTGTCAGGGAGAAGGGAAAGGAAACAGACTGGCAGATACTATAGCTGCTGCAACCACTGGGGCTGACACTGCAGCTACTGCAACCCCTGTGACCGACACTGCAGCTACTGTAATCTCTACAGCAGACACTGCAGATGATCCGAAAAACCAACCCACACCAGTGTCTGTTGCTCCCGTACAAAAGAGGAAATGCACAAAGAAATCAGTTCGCATAGTGATGGATGATGATGATGATCAACCGGGACCATCTCGAGGATATCAGGAGGAGGCAGAACCAGAGATTGTTACCCGATCCCTGACTCTGAGTGAGCTGCGTGAGGTTCGAAAAGATTTCACCCGCCACCCAAGTGAGCACATTATCACTTGGTTGCTCCGATGTTGGGATCACGGGGCCAATAGTTTGGAATTAGAAGGCAGAGAGGCCAAGCAGTTGGGATCCCTAGCTAGAGAAGGAGGAATTGACAAAGCAATTGGGAGGAGGCCGGAAATCCTCAGCCTCTGGAGGCGACTACTGTCAAGTGTGCAGGAAAGATATCCCATAAAGGAATATATTACATGTCAGACACCCAAGTGTAACAGCATAGAGACAGCTGTCCAGCACCTGAGAGAATTAGCTGTACGGGAGATAATTTATTATGATCTGGACAATTCACAGCTTCCCGCTGATCCCGATGAAGTCCTATGCACTCCAGATATGTGGCGTAAGGTTGTACGAAGTGCACCAGCAGGGTATACCAATTCACTGGCAGCAATTGACTGGAATGATATGGATCCGCCAACCGTAAATGAGGTGGCCTGCCGACTCAGGAAATACCAAGACAATGTTTCCCTCTCCGTCATTGCAGCAGTAGAGAAACTGGTTCAACGACTTGACAACAATGTGTCCAACTCCCAACCCGTATGGAGCAATGTTGCAGCTACTGGGAGAAAGCGTCCACCGTTCCAAGAGGGAGAATACACACCACGACGTACATTGTGGTTTTACCTGCTTGATCATGGAGAGGACATGAGGAAATGGGATATGCAGCCCACCTCAGCCCTTCGAGCACGAGTAAATGAGCTGCGGGGTAAAACATTCGCACAACGAGATTCTGCCAGGAAGAAGGCTGCACCAGTTTCTACTGGGCAGTTCCCCAGACCAACTGGAAGGCCTACCTATATGTCTGATGTGTCAGATCCTCTTGAAGGGACCTCTAAGTCCTTTATGCAACCAGTGGGAAACAAATATGATCAGCAGCAATAGAGGGGCCCTGCCTCCAGCCAGGTGGAGGAGAGGGATAATCGGGTTTATTGGACTGTGTGGATCCGATGGCCTGGCACGTCAGACCCACAAGAGTACAAAGCTCTGGTGGATACTGGTGCCCAGTGTACTCTAATGCCATCGAATCATGAAGGGGTAGAACCCGTTTGTATTTCTGGAGTGACAGGGGGATCCCAACAACTAACTGTGCTAGAGGCTGAGGTGAGCCTAACTGGGAAGGACTGGGAAAAACACCCCATTGTGACTGGTCCAGAAGCTCCGTGCATTTTAGGTATAGATTATCTACGTAGAGGGTATTTTAAAGACCCAAAAGGGTACCGATGGGCTTTTGGAATAGCTGCTTTGGAAACAGAAGAAATTGAACAATTGTGTGCCTTGCCTGGACTCTCGGAGGATTCTGCTGTTGTGGGGTTGTTGAAGGGTGAAGAATAGCAAGTGCCAGTTGCTACGACGACGGTGCACAGACGACAATACCCTACTAACCGAGATTCCCTGATTCCCATCCATAAGCTGATTCGTCAACCGGAGGATCAGGGAGTGATCAGCCGAACCCACTCACCCTTTAATAGTCCCATATGGCCAGTGAGGAAGTCCAATGGAGAGTGGAGGCTGACAGTAGATTATCGTGGCCTAAATGAAGTCACTCCAGGTATGAGTGCTGCTGTGCCAGACATGTTAGAGCTCCAGTATGAATTGGAATCGAAGGCAGCCAAGTGGTACGCCACAATCGACATTGCGAATGCTTTCTTCTCGATCCCACTGGCGCCAGAGTGCAGGCCACAGTTTGCTTTCACTTGGAAAGGCATCCAATACACGTGGAATCGTCTGCCCCAGGGGTGGAAACATAGCCCCACCATCTGCCATGGACTAATCCAGAATACACTGGAAAAGGGTGAAGCACCAGAGCACCTGCAGTATATTGATGACATCATTGTATGGGGCAACACAGCAGAGGAAGTTTTTGAAAAAGGAAACAGGGTAATTAAAATCCTTTTAGAAGCCGGTTTTGCTATAAAACGAAGTAAAGTCAAGGGGCCTACGCAAGAAATCCAGTTTTTAGGAATAAAATGGCAGGATGGGCGTCGTCAGATCCCAATGGACATTATTAATAAAATAGCAGCTATGTCTCCACCAAGCAACAAAAAGGAAACACAAGCTTTCTTAGGTGTTATAGGTTTTTGGCGAATGCATGTCCCAAACTACAGTCTCATTGTGAGCCCACTCTACCATGTAACTCGAAAGAAGAATGATTTCCAATGGGGCCCTGAGCAACAGCAAGCCTTTGAGCAGATCAAACGCGAGATAGTCCATGCAGTGGCCCTTGGGCCTGTCCGGACAGGGACAGATATTAAAAACGTGCTCTACACTGCAGCTGGGGAGAACGGCCCGACCTGGAGTCTCTGGCAGAAAGCACAAGGGGAGACTCGAGGTCGACCGCTGGGGTTTTGGAGTCGGGCCTACAAAGGATCTGAGGCCAATTATACTCCAACAGAAAAGGAAATACTGGCCGCCTATGAAGGGGTTCGAGCCGCCTCAGAAGTGATTGGAACTGAAGCCCAGCTCCTCCTGGCACCCCGACTGCCGGTGCTGGGCTGGATGTTCAAAGGGAAGGTTCCTTCTACACACCATGCCACTGATGCTACGTGGAGCAAGTGGGTTGCACTAATTACACAGCGGGCTCGAATAGGAAACCCCAATCGCCCAGGAATCGTGGAGGTGATCACAGACTGGCCAGAAGGCAAAGATTTTGGGATGTCACCAGAGGATGAGGAGGTAACACGCGCTGAAGAAGCCCCACCCTACAACGAACTGCCAGAGAATGAGAAGCGATATGCCCTGTTCACTGATGGGTCTTGTCGCATTGTGGGTAAGCATCGGAGATGGAAAGCTGCTGTATGGAGCCCTATAAGAAGAGTAGCAGAAGCCACTGAAGGAAAAGGTGAATCGAGCCATTTCGCTGAGGTGAAGGCCATCCAGTTAGCCCTGGACATTGCTGAGAGAGAAAAGTGGCCAATGCTCTACCTTTATACTGATTCATGGATGGTGGCGAATGCCCTGTGGGGGTGGTTGCAGCAGTGGAAAAAGAACAACTGGCAGCGTAGAGGCAAACCCATACGGGCTGCTGACTTATGGCAAGATATCTCTGCTCGGTTAGAGAAACTTGTTGTAAAGGTACGTCATGTCGACGCCCATGTACCTAAGAGTCGGGCCATGGAGGAACATGAAAACAACCATCAGGTAGATAAGGCTGCTAGGATTAAAGTGGCTCAGGTAGATCTAGACTGGCAACGTAAGGGTGAATTATTCATAGCTCGATGGGCTCATGATACCTCGGGTCATCAAGGGAGAGATGCAACATATAGATGGGCTCGGGATCGAGGGGTGGACTTGACCATGGACGCCATCGCACAAGTTGTCCACGAATGTGAGACATGTGCTGCAATCAAGCAAGCTAAGCGGTTAAAGCCCCTTTGGTATGGAGGACGGTGGATGAAATACAAATATGGGGAGGCTTGGCAGATTGATTACATCACCCTCCCACAAACCCGCCATGGCAAACGTTATGTGCTTACAATGGTGGAGGCAACTACCGGCTGGCTAGAAACATATCCCGTACCCCATGCCACTGCTCGAAATACAATTCTGGGCCTTGAAAGGCAAGTCCTCTGGCGACATGGCACTCCAGAAAGAATCGAGTCAGACAATGGGACTCATTTCCGAAACACTCTTATAGACACCTGGGCCAAAGAGCATGGCATTGAGTGGGTGTACCACATTCCTTATCATGCACCGGCCTCTGGGAAAATTGAACGATATAATGGACTTTTAAAAACTACACTGAAAGCAATGTGTGGTGGGACATTCAAGCATTGGGATACACATTTGGCCAAAGCCACGTGGTTACTTAACTCTAGGGGATCTACCAATCGGGCTGGCCCTGCCCAGTCAAAATTTCCACGTACTGTAGAGGGAGACAGAGTCCCAGTAGTGCATATGAAGAGTGTATTGGGAAAGAGAGTTTGGGTCATCCCTGCTTCAGGCAAAGGTAAACCCATGTCTGGAATTGTTTTTGCTCAAGGACCTGGCTGTACTTGGTGGGTAATGCAGAGGGATGGAGAAGTTCGATGTGTACCTCAAGGGGATTTGATTTTGGGTGAGAATAGCCAATATAATTAATAAAGTAGAAATTATAATAATTGCCAAATAACCCATTATTGTATATTCATTATTGTTATGATTGCTGTATGTTGTACCATAGCATTATAGCCGGAGTCATACAAGTTAATGAAGAATGAGTGCCATGATGATGGAACTAAAGCCTGGCCTCTCAAGAACTTTTTTTCTCCCTTTGAAAATAAACTCTGACCCACAGACTATGAGCATGGACCATGCCAGGTGTATCAGTCAAGAGCCTGAGATGCAGCATGCAACGAGCCAATGGAACATACAATTATCCTGAGAAACTGTTACGACAAATGGAGCCTGAAAATCATGGACTAAATGAACTCAACAACTTCAGAGGGATGATTCACAGACTGAGGGAATAAGATCTGTATGCACGTATGTGTGCATACATGTGTACATACATATATGGGTGTGTGAAACCCGAAACTGGTTGTACCCAAAGAAAATTATTGGATCTGGTCATGACGTAAATGGTATGGAATAAGGGGTGGATAATGTCCTGGTTTCAGCTATGATGGAGTTAAATTTTTTTTTTTTTTTTTTTTTTTTTTTTTTTAGCAGTGGATGGAATGCCATGTTTGGGTGTTAGCATGAGAATAGTGCTGATAGCACCCTGATGTTTCCGATTTGTTGCCGGGCAATCAAGGACCTTTCTCAGCTCTGCATACTTCCTTACTAATGAGAAAGGAGGGGACGCAGCCAGGACAGGTGACCCGAATTGGCCAAAGAGGATATTCCATGCCAGTTACGTCATGCTCAGTATAAAGGGGGACTGGGGGGAAGAGGGGGAGACAACGCCAGGACGTGCAGTTTTCTGGGGACGGTCGGGTTCGGGGACGGTTTCTAAGCTGTGCGGCCTGAGTTGTGTGGTTTGGTGAGAAATTGCATTGTGTATCACCAGTTTCATCTATTTTGTGCTTTTAAACTTATGTTATTGTTATATCTAGTTTTCTGTTATTGTTTAGTAAACTATCCTTATCCCAACCTGCGTGGTTCTGGTTTCTAGGTTGTGGTTTCTTTTCCTCCTTTCTTCCTTCCCTTTTCCCCCTCCCCCAACTTTCCTTCCCCCTTCCTTTTAAAAGTACAAGTGACTGTGTGGGGTGCGGCCCTCGGCTGGAGCAAAACCACGACAGTCATTGCCAATCTATTCCTAGATGGTGGCTAATCTGTTGCACTATTTTAGACACAAAATGTGGTCCTCTGTCCGAGGACATCACTGCTGGGACTCCGAACCCAGGTATTATTTCTTGGAGTAGTACTTTGGTTACTTCCCGGGCCTTAGCAGTTCTGCACAGGAAAGCTTCTGGCCAGCCTGAAAAGGTATCAATTAGTACTAATAGATATTGATACCCCCCTTTTTCTAGGGAGTTCCGAGAAATCAATCTGACAGTGTTGCCCCGGACCATTTCATTTTCCGATCTTTCCAAATTTTGGCCCTTTTACAACTTTAGGGTTAGTCTGGAGACAAAGATCACATTGTTGAGTTACTTGTCTAACTGTAGTGTATAGGTTTTGCACTATTATGTTTCTGACAAGATCTTTATATAGGGCTTCTGCCCCCCAGTGCCTTTTTCTATGTTCTTCTCGGACTACTGACCATATCATGTAGGAAGGGACCACAGATTACCATGGCCTCCACCAGGCAGAGGGCTCGCCCCATTAAGAGTGTGGCGACCCAGACCGAGTGCCTGTCCAGGAGTGTGGTCTCCACTAGACAGAGGGCTCGCCCCGTAAAGAGTGTGGTGTCCCAGACTGAAGGCCTGCCCAGGAGCGTGGTCTCCACCAGACAGAGGGCTTGCCCCATAAAGAGCATGGCGACCCAGACCGAGAGCCTGCCCAGGAGTGAGGCTGTGCAAGACTCTGGCTGCAAGGAGTGCCTGAGCCTGCTCCTGCTGGCGGATGATGGCGGCAATTCCATCTGTGTGAGGTGTGAGCAGGTGGAAGATCTGCTTAGCATGGGGGCAGAGCTCAAAAGAAGAGGTGGAGAGACTGAGAAGCATTAGGGAGTGTGAGAGGGAGATTGATTGGTGGAGCAACTCGCTGGCATGCCAGAAGGAAAGTCACCCGGGAAGTTTTCCCAAAAAAATGATGGATCCCCAGCCCTATCAGGCAGAACGGGGAGAAGTGGGTGACCAGAAAGACGGAGAGGTTTGGAAGATAGTCCCGGCTCGGCACCGTGGGAAAACCTCCTTCTTGCCTACCTTGGTTCCCCAGGTCCCTCTAAGCAACAGGTTTGAGGTGCTGGAAGTTGAAGAGGAGGCAAATGGAAAGGTAGGGGACAATCCCCCTAATAGGAGGCCAAGAGTGAGGAAGTCAGCTCCACGCCTCAAGATTGCCTCCACTAGGAAAGACAGAAAGGTGATTTTGGTTGGGGATTCCCTTCTCAAGGGAACAGAGGGCCCCATATGCAGACCAGACCCTACCCGTAGGGAAGTGTGCTGCCTCCCTGGGGCGCGGATCAAGGACATAACTAGAAAACTCCCGGATCTGGTTCATCGCTCTGATTACTACCCATTACTCATTGTTCAGGCAGGCAGTGATGAAATCTCTCAAAGAAGTCTGAGAAGTATCAAAAGAGACTTCAAGGGTTTAGGGAGGCTGACTGAGGGAGGGGGAGCGCAAGTGGTGTTTTCCTCCATCCCATTTGGGGCAGCGAAGAACACGAAATGGGCCAAGAAAGCAGAGGTGTTGAATGGCTGAGGGGCTGGTGCCGCCTTATGAACTTCGGGTTTTTCAATCACGGGGCGGTTTACTCAGCACCTGGCCTGATAGCAGCGGACGGGTGCCACCTGTCTCCAAGAGGGACAAGAATCCTAGCTCAAGAGCTGGCAGGCCTCGTTGACAGGTCTTTAAACTAGTTAGGAAGGGGGAAGGGGATATAGTGAGGCTTGCTAGGGTAGAGCAAGTAGCCTCTAGCTTTATACTAGATTCGAAGGGTGAAGAGGGAGAAATTCAATGAGATAGAGAAGGGCTTGGGGATGCTGAAATCCTACAAGACTGTAGGGAAATACCTCTAAAGTGTCCCATAGGAACTTCTGGGGCCTCCTCAGAGGAGGTAGTATTGCTGACCCCCCTTCCCGAACCTTTTAATGTCCCTCTAGGAGGCAGTGGGGGAAAACTTCAGATTCCTCCCAGAGGTTTGAGGGAGGGCTCCTCAAAAAAGGTGGTGAGCCAGAAAGCCCAGCTGAAGTGTCTTCTGGCGGAAGAAGCTAAAGGCCAACGACACAGTGACGGACTTGGGAATGCTGCTCCATGTGGTAGTAGGGAAAATTCTGTGGATTGCCCTGAGGACTCCTCAGTGGAGCCACCATTGCCCATCCCCTGTTGGAATTCTTCCTGTGACCTGTTGAGGATACCTGCATCTCCTGCCTCCCTAAAGTGCCTATATACAAATGCAGGTAGCATGGGTTATAAACAGGAAGAGTTAGAGATCTTTGTGCGGTCACAGGGCCACAATCTCATTGCGATCACAGAGACGTGGTGGGACAGCCTGGATGACTGGCACGCTGTCCTGGATGGCTATGTGCCTTTTTGGAAAGATAGGCTAGGGAGGAGAGGTGGAGGAGTTGCTCTTTATGTGAGAGAGCAGCTAGAATGTATTGAACTCCATCTGGGGAAGGATGATCCATCGGTTGAGAGCTTGTGGGTAAGAATCAAGGGGCAGGCTAATGTGAGTGACACTGTTGTGGGTGTGTACTATAGGCCCCCTGATCAGGAGGACCAAGTTGATAGCGTGTTCTTCAAGCAGCTAGAAGTAGCCTCGAGATCCCAGGCGCTGGTCCTTATGGGGGACTTCAATTACCCAGATATTTGCTGGGCAAGCAACAGGGGGTGTCGTACCCAGTCCAGACAATTTCTGCAATGTGTAGAGGACAATTTCCTGCTGCAGATGGTGCAGGAACCTACCAAGGAGAGGGTGGGTACTGGACCATGTTTTAACCAACAAGGATGGGCTCGTTAGGGAAGTGAAGGTCGGGGGCAGCTTGGGACAAAGTGACCATGAAATGGTAGAGTTCAAGATCCTGAATGGAAGAAGCAAGCCAAAAAGCTACCCTGAATTTTAGAAGAGCTAACTTTGATCTCTTCCGCAACCTAATAGGAGCTATCCCATGGGCTACGCTGTTAGAAGGTAAGGGAGCCTGTGAGAGCTGGCTAGCATTTAAACAGCACTTCTTCCAAGCCCAAGAACGGTGCATCCCTTTGAGAAAGAAATTGGGAAAGAGAGGCAGAAGACCTGCGTGGATGAGCAGGGAGCTAATGAGTAAAGTCAAAGGGAAGCAGAAGGTCTATAAATTGTGGAAAAAGGGTTTGAGCACCTGGGAAGAATATAGGGATGTTGTCAGGGCCTGTAGGGATGCAACTAGGAAGGCTAAAGCCCACTTGGAGATGAAACTGGCAAGAGACATAAAGGATAATAAAAAGAGTTTTTTTAGATATGTGAATAGTAAGAGGATGGCCAGGGATAGTGTGGGTCCCTTGCTGAACGAGACAGGTGTCCTGGTTACGGAGGATGCTGAGAAGGTAGAGATACTGAACGCCGCCTTTGCTTTGGTCTTCACTTCAAAGGCCCCTCGGTACCCCCGGACACTGGAAGAAAGTAAGAGAGTTTGGGAAATGAAGAGATTCCCTCTGGTTGAGGTGGGGGTGTTCCAGGAGCGTCTCAAAGGGATCAATGCACATAAATCCATGGGCCCGGACGGGATACATCCATGCATGCTGAGGGAGCTGGCGGAAGTGACGGGTCTTGGAGAACAGGAGAAGTGCCTGAAGACTGGAGGATAGCCAATGTCACTCTGGTCTTTAAAAAGGGCGAGAAGGAGGACCCAAGCAACTATAGGACAGTCAGACTCACTTCTGTCCCTGGAAAGGTGATGGAACAGCTTGTTCTGGATGCCATCTCCAAGCAATCAGAAGAGAAGAAGGTCATGAGGAGTAGTCAGCATGGATTCACCAAGGGGAGATCGTGCTCAACTAATCTCATAGCCTTCTATGATCTCATCACCAGCTGGGTAGATGGAGGGAGAGCAGTGGATGTCATCTACCTTGATTTCAGCAAGGCTTTCGATACTGTCTCCCATGACATCCTGATAGCAAAGCTGAGAGTGTATGGGATAGATGAGTGGACAGTGAGGTGGGTTGAGAATTGGCTGTCAGTCTGAGCTCAGAGGGTGGTGATCAGTGGAGCAGAGTCTGGCTGGAGACCTGTTACTAGCGGTGTTCCCCAGGGCTCGGTGTTGAGTCCAGGCCTGTTTAATATCTTCATCGACGACCTTGATGAGGGAATAGCATCCACCCTCAGCAAGTACACCGATGATACGAAGCTGGGAGGAGTGGCTGACATGCAGGAACACTGCGCTGCCATTCAGCAAGACCTCGACAGGCTGGAAAGCTGGGCAGGGAGAAACCAGATGAGGTTTAATAAAAGCAAGTGTAGAGTCTTGCACCTGGGGAGGAATAACCGTCTGTATCAGTACAGGCTGGGGTATGACCTGCTGGAGAAGAGCTCTGTGGAGAAGGACCTGGGGGTCCTGGTGGACGACAGGTTGGCCATGAGCCAGCAGTGTGCCCTAGTGGCTAAGAGAGCCAATGGGATCCTGGGGTGCATCAGGAGGAGTGTGGCCAGCAGGTCGAAGGAGGTGATCCTCCCCCTCTGCTCTGCCCTGGTCAGGCCCCACCTGGAGTATTGTGTCCAGTTCTGGGCTCCCCGGTATAAAAAGGACAGGGATCTCCTGGAGAGAGTCCAGAGAAGGGCTACAAAGATGATTAAGGGCCTGGAACATCTCCCGTATGAGGAAAGGCTGAGTGAGCTGGGGCTGTTCAGCCTGGAGAAAAGAAGACTAAGGGGGGACCTAATTAATGTTTATAAATATCTTAAGTATGGGATGCAGGGGGAAATGGCTAGCCCCTTTTCAGTGGTCTGTGGGGACAGGACAAGGGGCAATGGCTGCAAGTTAGAGCATAGGAAGTTCCGCACCAACATGCGGAGGAACTTTTTCACAGTGAGGGTGACAGAGCACTGGAATAGGCTGCCCAGGGAGGTGGTGGAGTCTCCTTCTCTGGAGATATTCAAGACCCGTCTGGATGCCTATCTGTGCAATATGAGCTAGGGAGCCTGCTTTGGCAGGGGGGTTGGACCCGATGATCTCTCGAGGTCCCTTCCAACCCCTATGATTCTGTGATTCTATGATTCTATGTGGGGTTATAGCCCACCCTTCCTCATTATATGATCCCTTTAGGTAATTAATGAGTTTACGGTCTTCTTTCGTGTATTCTGGTTTACCTTCTAGAGATACTTGTCCATCAAGTATTAGCGCACCCTCTACCTTGATTGTTTCTCTTGTTTTGCTTCCCTGTCTGCCAGCTCATTTCCTCTTTCCAATTCTGTGCTCACTTTCTGGTGTGCCTTAATGTTCATAGTTGCCACCTTTTCAGGAAGTTGGACTGCATTCAGGAGTTTCAAAATTTCTTCTGCGTGTTTGATGGTTTTTCCTTGAGAATTTATCGGTCCTCTTTCTTTTCTTATTGCTCCGTGAGCATGTACCACCCCAAAGGCATATTTAGAGTCAGTCCAGATGTTTACAGTCTTTCCCTGGGCCTTCTCCTGGGCTCGGGTAAGAGCTATGATCTCGGCCTTTTGGGCCGAGACGTTGGCTGTTAGCGGTCCGGACTCTATTACCTTTTCAGAAGTAATAACAGCATATCCGGAATGTCGCTTTCCATTTAACATATAGCTACTTCCATGGGTGAACCAATGTTCGGCTCCGTCGATAGGGACATCTTTAAGATCCATGTGACTAGAGTACGTGGCCTCAATCGTTTCCAAGCAGTCGTGACTCACTGGCTCCCCGATGTTTCCATCGAGGAATGAAGCCAGATTGATGATGTTTGTGGTCACGATTTCAACATCATCTTGTTCAACCATTATAGCTTGGTATCTCAGGAACCTCTGTGGGGAAAGCCAATGCCCTCCCTTTGCCTCAAGGACCGCGGATACAGTGTGAGAAACTAGGACAGTCATTTTCTGGCCCAGGGTGAACTTTCGGGCTTCTTGGATGTTTAGAATGACAGCTGCTACTGCCCTCAGGCAGCTGGGCCACCCTTTTGCAGCGGCATCCATCTGTTTGGAGAAGTATGCTACTGCCCGTCTGTACGGTCCCAAATCTCATGCCAATATTCCTCGCAGTGAGCCGAGCAGGGCGAGGAGTCCCTCCGGGAAATCCTGGGGCACGCCTTGGGAGTCCTGTTCCTTACCGGATCCTGCAGCCGAGCAGAGAGGGTCCCATCTGGGGTGCCAAACTGATGCCTCGAGAAGCCGGAATCAAAACTCACTAGCCTTGGTGACTATTAAGCAGGTATCCTTTATTGCAGCGCTGGGCACACAGGGGATCGCTCCTCCGAATGTGTGCACCATGTAAAGCCACATTTTTCATATTTATACAGATTAACTCTACATATTCATTATAATTTCTAAGAAAAGGCAGGGTTATGCAAATTATTTCCAGGAAGTCATTTGCATTAACTCCTCCCAGATAGAGCATGCTCAGTGACACTCAGGGGGTCTTCCGGCGGTCTTCAGGGATGAAGGCTGGACGTCTTCCTCTCTCTCAGCGCATGCTCTTTACGGTTTTCTCCATAGTTTCTAAAACACATTCCTGAGCTCAAAAACACATTCCTGCACAAACTAGTTAGGAACCCCTTTTAGCTGAAAACAAGATATACTCTGTCTCTTAATTGGTCGTTAGTCTCATTATTTATGACTCCCCATCTTCACTTTCTTTATCTTCAAGGCTGTTCCACTGTTATGGCTAAATTTTGTAGCTGCTCTCACGAAACAGCTCACATGGTTACAGCCATATTCTACTAAAATCCAAAACAAATCTATTCTTGAAACATGAAAAATCTTATATTAAAGTTATATTAATTGTCTCTTAAGCTACATCTACATCAATCTACTCAGCGTTATTACATTTCATTGAATCAGAAGACCGCCAAAATTTTTAGGCACGATTTGCCCTTAGTGAAGTCATGTTGTCTGTCACCAATCACCTCCTTATTTTCTGTGAGCCTGAGCAGAGTTTCCAGGAGGATCTGCTCCATGATCTCTCCAGGCACAGAGGTGAGACTGACCAGCCTGTAGTTCCACGTCTCTTCCTTTTTTCCCTTTTTAAAAACGTAAGGTTATGTTTCCCCTTTTCCAGTCAGCGGGAATTTCACTGGACTGACACAGCTTCTCAAATATGATGGAGAGTGGCTTAGCCACTTCATCCGCCAGTTCCCTCAGGACCCGTGGATGCATCTCATCAGGCCCAATGGACCTGTGCAACTTCATGTTCATTAGATGGTCTCAAACCAGATCTTCCTCTACAGTGGGTGGTTCTTCATTCTCCCAGTTCCTGCCTTTGCCTTCTGAGGCTTGGCAGGTGTGGCCAGAGCCCTTGCTGGTGAAGACCGAGGCAAAAAAGTCATTGAGTACTCAGCCTTCTCCACATCCTGGGTAACCAGATCCCCTGTTTCCTTACGGAGGGGTCAACATTTTCCCTAGTCTTCCTTTTATCACTAACGTACCTGTAGAAACTTTTCTTGTTGTCCTTGATATCCCTGGCCAGATTTAATTCTGTGAGGGCTTTAGCTTTCCTAACATGATCCCTGGCTGCTCAGACAATTTCTCTGCATTCCTCCCAGGCTACCTGCATTTGCTTCCAGCCTTTGTAGGCTGCCTTTTTGTATTTGAGTCTTTCCAGGAGCTCCTCGTTCATGCATGCAAGCCTCCTGGCCTTTTTTCCTGACTTTCTCTTTGTTAGGATGCATCTCTTCTGAGCTTGGAGGAGGTGATTCTTGAACACTAACCAGCTTTCTTGGGCCCCTGTGGCCAACCTAGTGGCTTTCTACAATGGAGTGACTACATCAGTGGACAAGGGAAGAGCAATGGATGTCATCTATTTGGACTTCTGCAAGGCCTTTGACACAGTCCCCCACAACATCCTCCTCTCTAACCTGAAGAAATATGGATTTGATGGGTGGACTGTCCGGTGGAAAAAGGAAGAAAGGGAAAAAGGAAAAAAAGGACAATGAAAAAGAGAAGGAGAAAGAAAGAGAAAGAGCAAGACAAAGAAAAAGAAAAAGTTTAAGCCTAGCACAAATTTCCACAACTGGACATGTGGATGAACGTCCAGTCTTTCGCAAGAGATGCAGAACTGCTACACTTGCTGATGTCTTAGTATCTGCAGTAAAATACAAGGCACATCCAAATAATATAGAATACACACAGTTGACCACTTTTAAAGAGACAATTGGGTTTTATATAATTGTAAGTGAAGGTGTCGTGGTTTTGCCCCAGCCGAGGGCCGCACCCCACACAGTCGCTTGTACTTTTAAAAGGAAGGGGGATGGAAAGTTGGGGGAGGGGGAAAAGGGAAGGAAGAAAGGAGGAAAAGAAACCACAACCTAGAAACCAGAACCACGCAGGTTGGGATAAGGATAGTTTACTAAACAATAACAGAAAACTAGATATAACAATAACAGAAGTTTAAAGCACAAAATAGATGAAACTGGTGATACACAATGCAGTTTCTCACCAAACCACACAACTCAGGCCGCACAGCTTAGAGCCGTCCCCGAACCCAGAAACTGCACGTCCTGGCGTTGTCTCCCCCTCTTCCCCCCAGTCCCCCTTTATACTGAGCATGACGTAACTGGCATGGAATATCCTCTTTGGCCAATTCGGGTCACCTGTCCTGGCTGCGTCCCCTCCTTTCTCATTAGTAAGGAAGTATGAAGAACTGAGAAAGGTCCTTGATTGCCCGGCAACAACCAGAAACATCAGGGTGCTATCAGCACTGTTCTCATCCTAACACCCAAACATGGCATTCCATCCACTGCTAAAAATAATTAACTCCATCATAGCTGAAACCAGGACATTATCCACCCCTTATTCCATACCATTTACGTCATGACCAGATCCAACAATTTTCTTTGGGTACAACCAGTTTCGTGTTTCACACACCCATATATGTATGTACACATGTATGCACGCATACGTGCATACAGATCTTATTCCCTCAGTCTGTGAATCATCCCTCTGAAGTTGTTGAGTTCATTTAGTCCATGATTTTCAGGCTCCATTTGTCGTAACAGTTTCTCAGGATAATTGTATGTTCCATTGGCTCGTTGCATGCTGCATCTCAGGCTCTTGACTGATACACCTGGCATGGTCCATGCTCATAGTCTGTGGGTCAGAGTTTATTTTCAAAGGGAAAAAAAAGTTCTTGAGAGGCCAGGCTTTAGTTCCATCATCATGGCACTCATTCTTCATTAACTTGTATGACTCCGGCTATAATGCTATGGTACAACATACAGCAATCATAACAATAATGAATATACAATAATGGGTTATTTGGCAATTATTATAATTTCTACTTTATTAATTATATTGGCTATTCTCACCCAAAATCAAATTCCCTTGAGGTACACATCGAACTTCTCCATCCCTCTGCATTACCCACCAAGTACAGCCAGGTCCTTGAGCAAAAACAATTCCAGACATGGGTTTACCTTTGCCTGAAGCAGGGATGACCCAAACTCTCTTTCCCAATACACTCTTCATATGCACTACTGGGACTCTGTCTCCCTCTACAGTACGTGGAAATTTTGACTGGGCAGGGCCAGCCCGATTGGTAGATCCCCTAGAGTTAAGTAACCACGTGGCTTTGGCCAAATGTGTATCCCAATGCTTGAATGTCCCACCACACATTGCTTTCAGTGTAGTTTTTAAAAGTCCATTATATCGTTCAATTTTCCCAGAGGCCGGTGCATGATAAGGAATGTGGTACACCCATTCAATGCCATGCTCTTTGGCCCAGGTGTCTATAAGAGTGTTTCGGAAATGAGTCCCATTGTCTGACTCGATTCTTTCTGGAGTACCATGTCGCCAGAGGACTTGCCTTTCAAGGCCCAGAATTGTATTTCGAGCAGTGGCATGGGGTACGGGATATGTTTCTAGCCAGCCGGTAGTTGCCTCCACCATTGTAAGCACATGACGTTTGCCATGGCGGGTTTGTGGGAGGGTGATGTAATCAATCTGCCAAGCCTCCCCATATTTATATTTCATCCACCGTCCTCCATACCAAAGGGGCTTTAACCGCTTAGCTTGCTTGATTGCAGCACATGTCTCACATTCGTGGACAACTTGTGCGATGGCGTCCATGGTCAGGTCCACCCCTCGATCCCGAGCCCATCTATATGTTGCATCTCTCCCTTG
Source organism: Porphyrio hochstetteri (assembly GCA_020800305.1). NCBI lineage: Eukaryota > Metazoa > Chordata > Aves > Gruiformes > Rallidae > Porphyrio > Porphyrio hochstetteri. The sequence goes on along the minus strand of JAJHSY010000141.1, from coordinate 1,015,424 downwards.
ATGACCCGAGGTATCATGAGCCCATCGAGCTATGAATAATTCACCCTTACGTTGCCAGTCTAGATCTACCTGAGCCACTTTAATCCTAGCAGCCTTATCTACCTGATGGTTGTTTTCATGTTCCTCCATGGCCCGACTCTTAGGTACATGGGCGTCGACATGACGTACCTTTACAACAAGTTTCTCTAACCGAGCAGAGATATCTTGCCATAAGTCAGCAGCCCATATGGGTTTGCCTCTACGCTGCCAGTTGTTCTTTTTCCACTGCTGCAACCACCCCCACAGGGCATTCGCCACCATCCATGAATCAGTATAAAGGTAGAGCATTGGCCACTTTTCTCTCTCAGCAATGTCCAGGGCTAACTGGATGGCCTTCACCTCAGCGAAATGGCTTGATTCACCTTTTCCTTCAGTGGCTTCTGCTACTCTTCTTATAGGGCTCCATACAGCAGCTTTCCATCTCCGATGCTTACCCACAATGCGACAAGACCCATCAGTGAACAGGGCATATCGCTTCTCATTCTCTGGCAGTTCGTTGTAGGGTGGGGCTTCTTCAGCGCGTGTTACCTCCTCATCCTCTGGTGACATCCCAAAATCTTTGCCTTCTGGCCAGTCTGTGATCACCTCCACGATTCCTGGGCGATTGGGGTTTCCTATTCGAGCCCGCTGTGTAATTAGTGCAACCCACTTGCTCCACGTAGCATCAGTGGCATGGTGTGTAGAAGGAACCTTCCCTTTGAACATCCAGCCCAGCACCGGCAGTCGGGGTGCCAGGAGGAGCTGGGCTTCAGTTCCAATCACTTCTGAGGCGGCTCGAACCCCTTCATAGGCGGCCAGTATTTCCTTTTCTGTTGGAGTATAATTGGCCTCAGATCCTTTGTAGGCCCGACTCCAAAACCCCAGCGGTCGACCTCGAGTCTCCCCTTGTGCTTTCTGCCAGAGACTCCAGGTCGGGCCGTTCTCCCCAGCTGCAGTGTAGAGCACGTTTTTAATATCTGTCCCTGTCCGGACAGGCCCAAGGGCCACTGCATGGACTATCTCGCGTTTGATCTGCTCAAAGGCTTGCTGTTGCTCAGGGCCCCATTGGAAATCATTCTTCTTTCGAGTTACATGGTAGAGTGGGCTCACAATGAGACTGTAGTTTGGGACATGCATTCGCCAAAAACCTATAACACCTAAGAAAGCTTGTGTTTCCTTTTTGTTGCTTGGTGGAGACATAGCTGCTATTTTATTAATAATGTCCATTGGGATCTGACGACGCCCATCCTGCCATTTTATTCCTAAAAACTGGATTTCTTGCGTAGGCCCCTTGACTTTACTTCGTTTTATAGCAAAACCGGCTTCTAAAAGGATTTTAATTACCCTGTTTCCTTTTTCAAAAACTTCCTCTGCTGTGTTGCCCCATACAATGATGTCATCAATATACTGCAGGTGCTCTGGTGCTTCACCCTTTTCCAGTGTATTCTGGATTAGTCCATGGCAGATGGTGGGGCTATGTTTCCACCCCTGGGGCAGACGATTCCACGTGTATTGGATGCCTTTCCAAGTGAAAGCAAACTGTGGCCTGCACTCTGGCGCCAGTGGGATCGAGAAGAAAGCATTCGCAATGTCGATTGTGGCGTACCACTTGGCTGCCTTCGATTCCAATTCATACTGGAGCTCTAACATGTCTGGCACAGCAGCACTCATACCTGGAGTGACTTCATTTAGGCCACGATAATCTACTGTCAGCCTCCACTCTCCATTGGACTTCCTCACTGGCCATATGGGACTATTAAAGGGTGAGTGGGTTCGGCTGATCACTCCCTGATCCTCCAGTTGACGAATCAGCTTATGGATGGGAATCAGGGAATCTCGGTTAGTACGGTATTGTCGTCTGTGCACCGTCGTCGTAGCAACTGGCACTTGCTGTTCTTCACCCTTCAACAACCCCACAACAGCAGAATCCTCCGAGAGTCCAGGCAAGGCACACAATTGTTCAATTTCTTCTGTTTCCAAAGCAGCTATTCCAAAAGCCCATCGGTACCCTTTTGGGTCTTTAAAATACCCTCTACGTAGATAATCTATACCTAAAATGCACGGAGCTTCTGGACCAGTCACAATGGGGTGTTTTTCCCAGTCCTTCCCAGTTAGGCTCACCTCAGCCTCTAGCACAGTTAGTTGTTGGGATCCCCCTGTCACTCCAGAAATACAAACGGGTTCTACCCCTTCATGATTCGATGGCATTAGAGTACACTGGGCACCAGTATCCACCAGAGCTTTGTACTCTTGTGGGTCTGACGTGCCAGGCCATCGGATCCACACAGTCCAATAAACCCGATTATCCCTCTCCTCCACCTGGCTGGAGGCAGGGCCCCTCTATTGCTGCTGATCATATTTGTTTCCCACTGGTTGCATAAAGGACTTAGAGGTCCCTTCAAGAGGATCAGGCACATCAGACATATAGGTAGGCCTTCCAGTTGGTCTGGGGAACTGCCCAGTAGAAACTGGTGCAGCCTTCTTCCTGGCAGAATCTCGTTGTGCGAATGTTTTACCCCGCAGCTCATTTACTCGTGCTCGAAGGGCTGAGGTGGGCTGCATATCCCATTCCCTCATGTCCTCTCCATGATCAAGCAGGTAAAACCACAATGTACGTCGTGGTGTGTATTCTCCCTCTTGGAACGATGGACACTTTCTCCCAGTAGCTGCAACATTGCTCCATACGGGTTGGGAGTTGGACACATTGTTGTCAAGTCGTTGAACCAGTTTCTCTACTGCTGCAATGACGGAGAGGGAAACATTGTCTTGGTATTTCCAGAGTCGGCAGGCCACCTCATTTACGGTTGGCGGATCCATATCATTCCAGTCAATTGCTGCCAGTGAATTGGTGTACCCTGAGGGTGCACTTCGTACAACCTTACGCCACATATCTGGAGTGCATAGGACTTCATCGGGATCAGCGGGAAGCCGTGAATTGTCCAGATCATAATAAATTATCTCCCGTACAGCTAATTCTCTCAGGTGCTGGACAGCTGTCTCTATGCTGTTACACTTGGGTGTCTGACATGTAATATATTCCTTTATGGGATATCTTTCCTGCACACTTGACAGTAGTCGCCTCCAGAGGCTGAGGATTTCCGGCCTCCTCCCAATTGCTTTGTCAATTCCTCCTTCTCTAGCTAGGGATCCCAACTGCTTGGCCTCTCTGCCTTCTAATTCCAAACTATTGGCCCCGTGATCCCAACATCGGAGCAACCAAGTGATAATGTGCTCACTTGGGTGGCGGGTGAAATCTTTTCGAACCTCACGCAGCTCACTCAGAGTCAGGGATCGGGTAACAATCTCTGGTTCTGCCTCATCCTGATATCCTCGAGATGATCCCGGTTGATCATCATCCTTATCCGTCACTATGCGAACTGATTTCTTTGTGCCTTTCCTCTTTTGTACGGGAGCAACAGACACTGGTGTGGATTGGTTTTTCGGATCATCTGCAGTGTCTGCTGTAGAGATTACAGTAGCTGCAGTGTCGGTCACAGGGGTTGCAGTAGCTGCAGTGTCAGCCCCAGTGGTTGCAGCAGCTATAGTATCTGCCAGTCTGTTTCCTTTCCCTTCTCCCTGACAGTGCTGACAGTGCTGCCTGCTATCAAGCAGTGTTTGATAAATAGTGGCCAGAGCCCAGCACAGTGCAGTAAGGTGTCCATCTCTGGGAAACCTACAGCAATTTTTCCTTAGGTATGCAGTCACTTGATCGGGGTCTTGTAGCTGTTCAGGAGTGAAATTCCAAACCATCGGGCGTGAGAAAGTACCTAGGTACTTGCCCATACTTTGCCACATGCCCTGCCACTCGTGATTATTCTGTCTCGGAGAAAGCTTTCAGTGGTATTCATAAACCTATGCTTGATATATAACAAAAACTGAACCATCTGCACCAAACCCACCAATAGCAAATGCTTGTTTGAATATCCCAGAGATATTGAAGATTTTCAAAAACTGTCCTAAGAGCTGTTGTATTTAGCCCAAAGGAAAAGAAAGGAGTGCCCCCACCATACCGGCTGCTGTTATTAACCCCTCCCTGTCCAAAGAATGGACAGGACAGCAAAACCTCATACAAGTACCAGCATAAGCTCATGGTCATCGATGTTATTGTATCATAGACCGATATCATAAAATACACTATAATGAAGTATGGGAACAAATACGGGAGCCGCAGACCTGAGAGAGTAAAGAATCCTGCCAGGATTGTATACAGCATGCGGTGGTTTTGCTGCCACAGCCTTGTGAATAAATACCACAGCATCGTGACCAGAGATTGCTTAAACAACAGTGCTTATCTTAATTGCGATAGTTAGGGTCAGATCTACCGTTATCCCAACCGTTCGTGCCCCACGTTGGGCGCCAAAATGACTGTCGTGGTTTTGCTCCAGCCGAGGGCCGCACCCCACACAGTCACTTGTACTTTTAAAAGGAAGGGGGAAGGAAAGTTGGGGGAGGGGGAAAAGGGAAGGAAGAAAGGAGGAAAAGAAACCACAACCTAGAAACCAGAACCACGCAGGTTGGGATAAGGATAGTTTACTAAACAATAACAGAAAACTAGATATAACAATAACATAAGTTTAAAAGCACAAAATAGATGAAACTGGTGATACACAATGCAATTTCTCACCAAACCACACAACTCAGGCCGCACAGCTTAGAAACCGTCCCCGAACCCGACCGTCCCCAGAAAACTGCACGTCCTGGCGTTGTCTCCCCCTCTTCCCCCCAGTCCCCCTTTATACTGAGCATGACGTAACTGGCATGGAATATCCTCTTTGGCCAATTCGGGTCACCTGTCCTGGCTGCGTCCCCTCCTTTCTCATTAGTAAGGAAGTATGCAGAGCTGAGAAAGGTCCTTGATTGCCCGGCAACAAATCGGAAACATCAGGGTGCTATCAGCACTATTCTCATGCTAACACCCAAACATGGCATTCCATCCACTGCTAAAAAAAAAAAAAAAAAAAAAAAAAATTAAATTTAACTCCATCATAGCTGAAACCAGGACACAATTACACACCCCATACCGACCACAATCAAGTGGCCAAGTAGAGAAAATGAATCATCTAATCAAACAACAGATTGTCAAACTGGGTCAAGAAACAAATCTAACTTGGCCTCAGTCTTTACCACTGGCTCTTCTACAGATACGAACCAGACCAAGAGCAAAAGAAGGGCTTAGCCCATTCGAAATTTTATATGGATGACCCTACGGGGTGCAAAAAGGAACATCTTCACAAATTGGTGACGAAATAATGATTTCCTATATGGTGGCACTAAACAAACAATTAAAAAGAATTGAAAAGCATGTAATGGGAACACGCAGTAGGGGTGGGCCTGTTCACGATATACAACCAGGGGACTATGTATGTGTTAAGTCTTTTGCAGAAAGAACCTTGGAACCACAGTGGACCGGACCTTTTCAAGTCTTCCTCACCACCTACACGGCAATCAAGGTTGAGGGACAGAACTCCTGGATTGACCATACCCGGATTAAGAAAGCCCCCGCAACTTCATGGAAAGTAACTGCAGACAACAAAGGATTGAAACTTAAACTCATTCGGACAAATGAGAGTAGGAACAAAGTTGGTAACAAGTAAGTGAACAAAAATGGTTGTGGACCCACCATATGGGAAAGGGCACCACACCAAACAATATCAAACAAAAGAAACTAGGAAAATATAAAATTCAGCCTAATCTCTTAATGGTAGCCGTACTAACCATCTAGAACAATAATGCGGGCAGTAACACTGAATTTCGTAACTGTTGTGTTTTGACTCAATTGTGGCTGTGATGAGTGTGGTCGTACTTTCAAACTGCAATAGCGCATTTAAGAAAGCACTTAAATCTCTATGGAAGGTTACACAAGTCCAATCTGGAAAACTATGTTTTTCACGGTCATAATCATAATTCAAAATTGGGAGGGAATCTTTGGCCAAGAGGATATTGAGTGGCCATAGTCTCAAGCTTACATCGGGTATACTGGGTCCATGGGAAAATATTCTGCTCGAGAAAATTTAAATCCGTCTATCGTGGTTATGCATGGAAATCAAGTATATACGAGGGAAGATTGGAGCAGGGATATAGAACAGGAAATCTGTCAACTTCAGGGGACTATAGGGAAAGAAATCAGAGTAGGATGTTGAATGGTTAATGGAACCACCCATAAAAGGGCATCCCAAATCACTGTATCAGTTGTTCCTACCTATAAGAGCACCAAGATCTGTACTTCTGAGGAACAAGATTGTTGGCATAACTTCACCCTAGCACAGACCACAAGAGTGACCTGTATTTGGGTCAATAATACTATTGGACTCTCATTTAAATTCGAAATACTCAAACTTGAACCCAACATCTATAAAATTGACCCATACGTAATCAAAAACACAGGACAACAAGAAGTGTTATTTAATCTTAAAAGTATAGAGTAACAAATGCAAGTCAATGTCTCTGATCTAAAACCATCCTGTTCCCCCTTCTTACAGACCTCATATGAGGGATGGACAAATTGGTTAAGGAAGAGGGAAGACATCTATGGGAAACGAATAATAAGAGACGTAACCGGAGTGTTAGGAACAGGGCTTGGGGTGTTAAATTCAATAGACCCAGAGGTAATAATGAACAAGCTAGCAGCTACCACAGCAGATTTAACAAAACTGCAACAACCATTAAGGTCCTCATTACTAGCATTAGGGGCACACCAATGGTTGGTATCAAAGGTACTTCCCAAGTGGGAACAAATAAACATAAAGGACCATCAACTTATTACTGAAGCACTAGGTGGGTTACAGGATGACGTCGCCCTAGCCCTAAGCTGCATCCAAGCCCAACTATGGATGCAATTGGTAGCGGCATCCATAATAAAAGGAGAGGAAGGCATATTTCCTATGGAAATCCGAAAGATGGTTTGAGATAGTGCTACAGAAGTGGAAAGAAAACTTCAATCATGGTGGAATATGGTCAACTTCACCTATGACCACAACACATACAGTTAACGCCTTTGAGGCGTTAAGGGGTGACTGACACGCAGGAACACTGCGCTGCCATCCAGCGAGACCTGGACAGGCTGGAGAACTGGGCAGGAAGAAACCTAATGAAATTCAACAAAAGCAAGTGTAAAGTCTTGCACCTGGGGAGGAATAACCGTCTGTATCAGTACAGGCTGGGGTATGACCTGCTGGAGAAGAGCTCTGTGGAGAAGGACCTGGGGGTCCTGGTGGATGACAGGTTGGCTATGAGCCAGCAGTGTGCCCTGGTGGCTAAGAGGGCCAATGGGATCCTGGGATGCATCAGGAAGAGTGTGGCCAGCAGGTCGAAGGAGGTGATCCTCCCCCTCTGCTCTGCCCTGGTCAGGCCCCACCTGGAGTATTGTGTCCAGTTCTGGGCTCCCTGGTATAAAAAAGACAGGGATCTCCTGGAGAGAGTCCAGAGGAGGGCTACGAAGATGATTAAGGGCCTGGAACATCTCCCGTATGAGGAAAGGCTGAGTGAGCTGGGGCTGTTCAGCCTGGAGAAAAGAAGACTAAGGGGGGACCTAATTAATGTTTATAAATATCTTAAGTATGGGATGCAGGGGGAATTGGCCAACCCCTTTTCAGTCGTCTGTGGAGATAGGACAAGGGGCAATGGCTGCAAATTGGAGCACAGGAAGTTCCGCACCAACATGCGGAAGAACTTTTACACAGTGAGGGTGACAGAGCACTGGAATAGGCTGCCCAGGGAGGTGGTGGAGTCTCCTTCTCTGGAGATATTCAAGACTCGTCTGGACCCCTATCTGTGCAATATGAGCTAGGGAGCCTGCTTTGGCAGGGGGGTTGGACCCGATGATCTCTCGAGGTCCCTTCCAACCCCTATGATTCTGTGATTCTGTGACTATGTGATTCTGTGATTCTTTGTATTAACAATACGTAATGAGGTAGTAATTACCATACACCCCATTGTGGCCCTCGGGATTAACCATGTTGGGACCCCTTTTGAACATAGAACTTGGGCCAAAAAGACAGGCAATAAGTGGCAAACAGTAGACCTTGGATCCTGTATTATGAGAGGACAGCAAGGCTTTCTCTGTGAAAGAAATACCATAATAGCTCAGGATACTTGTTTAGATACAGATCAGAAAACATGTCAGTTTGAGGCCTGACCAAATGCAGCTTTAAAAACACACTACTATCACAAGATGTGATTTTAGTTACTCGTCCCCAATAACTACTCACCAACTCTTAAGATCCAATCTTACCCTAACACAGAGGATACTTCCTGTCCCAATAGGATTAAATATAAGTAGTATAGAAGACTGATTAAAACATAAAGATTTTCAAAATATACTAGAGGAAATTAAAGAAAAGGGGCAGGAAACTCTTCTTACGGTCCATCATGATATGGAAGGGATCCAGAAAGTCTTAAAGAAAAGAGAAAAGGACGGGAATTATAACTGGTGGGATACTCTCTTTGGTTGGTCACCTTCTGCAACAGGAATCCTTAATGCTATGGTACACCCCGTTGTGATCTTATTAATTAGCTTAGAAATTCTATTGATATTAACCATTATGCTGTGTCTGTGGTTTTGGAGAATGTTTAAGAAAATAACACTCATGTACAAAGCCTTATATCATTCAGGGAAGATGTTTAAGTAAAAGAATTTACTTAGTAGGATAGAAAAAGGGGGGAATGAAATAGGGGCAATAAGTACTTAGAAAATATAGTCATAGAACTTAGTCGCGTAACCATATAGTTTGAATAAAACAACTAATGGAGAAAGAAGCCTGTTTCTCTTTCCTGGACAAAGGGCTTACTTGTGAAGAATAAGAAACGGTCTCGCATTATCTCAAGGGAATGAAAACAAATGGCTAGCAAGAACATGAATTACGTCCAGACCGATAAGCTATACCTCGCTAAAGGAAAACAGACGGTTAACAAGGACATGAATTAGCTCAGACCGATAAGAGCACTGCAAGCTTGCAGGATCGCTGCATTCCGGGCTAAGGGTGAAAAATACATCATGAGGAAGACCTACAGCCTTCCTCTCAAGGACCACCGAAGACCCTTGCCCACAATTATTGGAAGAATCTGTGCAAGTGCGAAGGACTGATAAGCTAATTAGCATATGAAGCGGGAGTAGGTGGGTTTCGGTAATGAACATGTATAGGCATCAATTGAATATTCACTATTTCATTGTATAAATGTGGGACGGTGGACTACTTCGAGTATGCACGTTTTTGGCGGAATGATCCCCCATGCATCTGCGCGCATTAAACATACCTACTTTATACCTTCTGAGTTATAGAGTCTATTTCCATACGTCACCATCCTCCAATTTTTAAAGGTATTCCTTTAAACTTATTTGAGCTCTTGGTTTGGTGGATGCCCGGCTGTATCTGGTATACTGGGGTATCTTGGTATTTGGTTTTTGGAGACCAGTCATTTGGGGATACTGTAAGCCATCGGGAGACGTCCCACGTGAGTGTCGTATACCAGGTTGCTAGTGCCTGATTGTATACACTTGGTTAGTAGCATGTAAATGCTGCTAATAATTGGAATCTCGATAACTGTATCGAGTATTGTTCTGGTTTGGATTTATCGTATAAAGATCTTGTGCAGGTGTGACCGAGACATTTAAGTAAGCACAAAGTGAGTGTGGAGTCCTGCTGCAAACTTCTGTAACAGCGTACTACTTTGTGGTTCAGTGGTAGAACTCCTGCCTGTCCCACGCGAGACCGGGCTTTGATTCCCAACAGGAGTCGCTGCTCTGGTGGCACTGATTGATTGGTCTTGACTTTGGATATTGGTACAAGGAACTGAGTTTTGAAAAGTAAAACTGACAAAGGCCCACAATTATTAGCCCCTCTATGAGAAGTTGTGGGACCATCAGGAGAAACACTTAAAGTAAAGATCCCCTTTACAATCAGTGATTTGGACAATCGGAAGGAAATAGCTAAAGGATATGGGGATGACCCCTCTAAGGTGACAAAAAGATTTGAATTGATTGTTAAGAATTTGGATCCAGATTGGAAGGATATTGATTTAATGTGAAGTGAAATGATAGATACTGAAAAGCTGTTAATATTGCAAGCTGCCCGGACTCATGTGCAGGCACAGGTAAATGGAAACTTTATATAATATGGATTGTTAGTGGAATGGGAATCAGAGTATAATGCTCCTATTTTACCAATTTTACCAAAAGCCCGATGGAAAATATTGAATAGTACAAAACCTCAGGGCAAATAAATAATATTGTTAAAGATTTGCACCCGGTGCCAGCCAATCCCTATATACTGCTGACAAAGTTTAAGAATACACAGATTTGGTTTACAGTCCTCGACTTAAAAGATGCTTTTTTTTTAATGCCTGCCATTAGCCAAAGAAAAGGAAAAGTTATTTGCATTTGAAGTCCTACCACTGGTAGGAAAACCCAGCTTACCTGGACAGTGTTACCCCAAGATTTTAAAAAATAAATCCAACAATCTTTGGGAAACAGTTTGCAGGAGAACTTGAAACATGGGACCCTCCCTCCAGAGATGGACTCTTTCTACAGTATGTGAATGACCTATTAATAGTAACTGAAACAAAGCCTGACTGGATTCAAGGGACAAGTTTGTTGAATTTTTTGGGGGGGTACTAAATGGATATTAAGTCTCTCAACCGAAAGCTGAAATGGTACGGCAACGAGTAACCTATCTGGGATATGCAATTTCTGAAGGACAAGGAGAATTGGATACCGAGCAAAAAAAAGCCATCTGTAAGACCCCTCTTCCTCAGACGGTAAGAGAACTCAGAACCTTTTTGGGAATGTCGAGCTGGTATCGGTTGTGGATTTACAATTATGGAATAATAGCAAAACCTCTTTATGAACTATTGAAAATTAATCCTGCCCAACTGGTGTGGGCAAAAGAGGCACAGAAAGCTTTTAATACACTTAAAAAGGAACTTATGAGAGCAGCTTGGGGCTGCAGGATGTGACTAAACCCTTCTTGCTCTTTTCACATGAAAAACAAGGAGTCCTGGCTCAACATTTAGAACCTTATGAAAGAGCAGTGGCATACTTCTCTAAACAGCTGGAGGATGAATGCGAGCAGAGGATGGCCAGGGTGTTTATGAGCAGGAGCTTAACATTGAAGAAGCCCGGGAATTCACTGTAGGCCAGAAGATGACGGGAATGATCTCTCGTACAGTGTTCTGGAACTAAAGGGAAATCATTGGCTTTTCCTATCCAGATTTCTGAAATATCAAGGTATTCTTGTGGAGTCTGATGATGTTGTGATTGAAGTAACTAACACTGTGAATCTAGCTTCCTTCCTCAGTGAAACTACAACCGAACCACTGACAAATGATAGCTTGGAGACAATGGAAGTTGTGTATTCTAGTAGACCCGATTCAAAAGAAGAACCTTTGGAAGATGCTCAAGATTCCTGGTTTGCAGACTGTAGTAGTTTTGTCCGGCAAGGCATCCGTAAGGCTGGATATGCAGTGACCACGACCGACCAAGTAATAGAATCAAATCCTTTTCCTATTGGAACTTCAGCCCAAAAGGCAGAAATTATTTCCTTCACCAGAGCATTAGAACTTGCAGCAGGAAAAAGGATAACTATATGGACAGATTCTAAGTACGCCTTTGGAGTTGTGCATGCCCATGGGGCAATTTGGAAACAGCGTGGACTTTTAACAAGTCATGGGAAACACATTAAGCATGCAGGAGAAATACTTTGCTTATTACAAGCAGTTCAACTGCCAACCAAGATCACCATTATGCACTGCCGAGGACACCTGAAGGGTAACACTGACCAGAAAAAGGTAATAGATTGGCCAATCATGAGGCTAAACAGGCAGCAGAAAGAATGCAAGAGATTCTAACATTAACTCTGGAAAATAGAAATAGGAGTTTTGAATGAGCAGGAAAATATTGAATACTTTAGGGCTGATAAAGAATTACTACAATAACAGGTAAAGGGAATTGTCAAAGACCACCACAATAGGACACACTGCGGAGCGGACTCCCCGTATAAATTTTAAATCAAAATTAAGGCTATTGAGTTTTGATTCCAGCTTTTCAAGGCATCACTTTTATGATTGGGTTACAACATTGGTGGATAAGGGAAGAGAGAGACTGTTGTCATCTACCCGGATTTATACACAGTTTGAAATAAAATGCTAAGCATAATCATTCAATTTTACGCTGACACACTTTAATCCTCTCCAATCATGTTCTGGTCCACTGAAGTATTCTTAGGCATCCTGTGTTGTGCTGACCGTACAGTCTGGTTTGTTAACACCTTCTGAGGTCCACATCACACTTCCTAGGCTCCCTTTTTTTCTGCTGGCCTATATTTACCTCACCTTTTGCAATAAAAAAAAAAAAGTAGTTTATTGCAGGAAAAGAGTCCAGCAGTGTTAGATGAAAACTATAGATACCAAATGAATCACCCCGTAACACTTTTTCATATACAAAACTATAATTTTTTCCCATTTGAATGCAAGTAAAAGCAATTAAATTTATTTCTTTAAAAACTGTAAAAGATGATTTCTTCAAGATAATTAATATAATGGCAACATCATGACATCAAATGATTACTCCATTTCCCCCATCTTGCAGCTTATAACAAAACATAAGCTAAAAGGTAAGTCAAGAACAAGGACTACGCCATTTATAATTTTCAGTAAAACTGACGCGTTCAATTTTTAATGTCAATAAATGACAGATATTTGAAAAATAACAAAAACATCTTGCAGCAAAAACTAGTGCCTAAATGAATATCATGTTCTAGTATACACTCTTGTCCTGGTTTTCGTCTGGAATAGAGTTGACATTCACAAGAAGCTGGGATGGGACACAACCAGGTATGGTGGTTTGACCCTGGCTGGATGCCAGACGCCCACCAAAGCCGCACTATCACTCCCCTTTTCACCTGGACAGGGGAGAAAAGATACACTGAGAGGCCTAGGAGTCGAGATAAGGACAGGGAGAGATCATTCCGCAATCAGTGTCCCGGGACAGACTCAACATGGAATAAAGGAAAGAAAACTCTCTAATTTATTACACTGCACTATACCAGATCTTAAAGCACCACCCCTCCCTTCTTAGCACACTTCGCTTTAGTCATGATTTTGCTCCCTTCTTCCCCCACATTGTGGCACGAGGAGGGGCAGGGACTGGGGAAAATGGGGGCTGCGGTCAGTTCCTCGCAAGTTGGTTTCCTTCTTGGCCGGGGAGGGCATTCCACACACACTCCCTTCCCCTGCTGCACCGTGGGGTCCCACCCACGGGAGACAGTCCTCCACGAACATCTCCAACGTGAGTCCTTTCCCACAGGGCTTCAGCTCCTCACCAACTGCCTCAGCATGGCTCCCTTCCATGGGGTGCTGACCTTCAGGCCCCGACTGCTCCAGCCTGGTCTCCCATATAGTCACAAGTCCCCCAGTAAACCTGCTCCGGCGTGGGTTGGTCTCTCCACGGCTGCAGGTTTCGCTGCCAGGAGCTTGCTCCAACGCAGGCTTCCCACAGGGTCACAGTGTCCTTCATGTGTCTCCACCTGCTCCGGCATGGGGTCCTCCACAGGCTGCAGATGGGATCTCTGCTCCCTGTCATCATCCATGGGCTGCAGAGGAACAGCCTGCTTCACCATGGTCTTCTCCACGGGCTGCAGGGGAATCTCTTTCCCCAGCACCTGGAGCGCCTCGTCCTCCCCCTCTCCTTCCCTGGCCTTGGTGCCTGCACAGATTCTTACATTTTCTCACTCCCTTCTCTGGTGGCAAAATGCAGCTGCTTGCATTGTTTTCTTCTTAAATGTGATTCCCAGAGGCGCTGTGACCACTGCTGATTGGCTCGGCCTTGGTCAACAACGACTCCGGCCTTGAGTCGGCTGGTGTTTGCTCTCTCGGGCCTGCAGAGAGCTTCTAGCTGCTTCTTGCAGAAGCCACTCCTGCAGCCCCCCCTTCTCCATCAGAACCCAGCCACGCAAAGCTACACCACCAGGATAGGTGACCCAAACTAGCCAAAGGGCTATTTCCAGTTCAGTCTGGATCAGTCCATGGCAGATGGTGGGGCTGTGTTTCCACCCCGAGGCAGTCAATTCCAGGTGTATTAGATACCCCTCTAAGTAAAAGCAAACTGTTGCCTGCACTCTTGCCTCCAAAAGGATCGAGAAAAACGCATCTGTGATATCAACTGTGGCATAACCCTTGTCTGCCTTTGACTGCAGTTTGTATTGAAGTTCTTGCATGTCCGGCACTGTAGCACTCATCGTCGACATGACTTCATTCAGGCCATGATAGTCCACTGTTAACCTCCACCCTCTGTCAAACTTTTGCACTGGGACTGTTCAAGGGCGAGCAGGTTCTGCTGATCACTCCTTGGCTCTCCAATCAAATCATCGGTTCATGGATGGGAATCAGGGAGTCTTGGTTGGTGTGATAATGCTGGTGCAGTGCTGTGGTAGTGATTGTCACCTGTTGTTCTTTGACCCTCAACAACCCCACAACAGAAGGGTCCTCCGAGAGACTGGGCAAAATAGACAACTGTTCAATTTCCTCTGTCTCTAGGGCAGCTATTCCAAAAGCCCATCAATACCCTTTTGGATCCTTGAAACACCCTCTCCTGAGGTAGCCTAGGACAAAAAAGGCAAAACTTGTGAGCTGGGATAGAACTTTTAACAGAATATACAAAACAAGTGCTGCACAATTTGCTCTCTTGATGGATCGGTGTCGTGGTTTTGCCCCGGCCGAGGGCTGCTCCCCACACAGTCGCTTGTACTTTTAAAAGGAAGGGGGAAGGAGAGTTGGGGGAGGGGGAAAAGGGAAGGAAGAAAGGAGGAAAAGAAACCACAACCTAGAAACCAGAACCACGCAGGTTGGGATAAGGATAGTTTACTAAACAATAACAGCAAACTAGATATAACAATAACAGAAGTTTAAAGCACAAAATATATGAAACTGGTGATACACAATGCAATTTCTCACCAAACCACACAACTCAGGCCGCACAGCTTAGAGCCCGTCCCGGACAACCCGACCGCCCCAGAAACCGCACGTCCTGGCGTTGTCTCCCCCTCTTCCCCCCAGTCCCCCCTTATACCGAACATGACGTAACTGGTATGGAATATCCTCTTTGGCCAATTCGGATCACCTGTCCTGGCTGCCTCCCCTCCTTTCTCACTAGTAAGGAAGTATGCAGAGCTGAGAAAGGTCCTTGATTGCCCGGCAACAAATCGGAAAACATCAGGGTGCTATCAGCACTATTCTCATGCTAACACCCAAACATGGCATTCCATCCACTGCTAAAAAAAAAGTTTAACTCCATCATAGCTGAAACCAGGACATTATCCACCCCTTATTCCATACCATTTACCTCATGACCAGATCCAACAATTTTCTTTGGGTACAACCAGTTTCGTGTTTCACACACCCATATATGTATGTACACATGTATGCACACATATGTGCATACAGATCTTATTCCCTCAGTCTGTGAATCATCCCTCTGAAGTTGTTGAGTTCATTTAGTCCATGATTTCCAGGCTCCATTTGTCGTAACAGTTTCTCAGGATAGTTGTATGTTCCATTGGCTCGTTGCACGCTGCATCTCAGGCTCTTGACTGATACACCTGGCATGGTCCATGCTCATAGTCTGTGGGTCAGAGTTTATTTTCAACGGGAGCAAAAAGTTCTTGAGAGGCCAGGCTTTAGTTCCATCATCATGGCACTCATTCTTCATTAACTTGTATGACTCCAGCTATAATGCTATGGTACAACATACAGCAATCATAACAATAATGAATATACAATAATGGATTATTTGGCAATTATTATAATTTCTACTTTATTAATTATATTGGCTATTCTCACCCAAAATCAAATCCCCTTGAGGTACACATCGAACTTCTCCATCCCTCTGCATTACCCACCAAGTACAGCCAGGTCCTTGAGCAAAAACAATTCCAGACACGGGTTTACCTTTGCCTGAAGCAGGAATGACCCAAACTCTCTTTCCCAATACACTCTTCATATGCACTACTGGCACTCTGTCTCCCTCTACAGTACGTGGAAATTTTGACTGGGCAGGGCCAGCCCGATTGGTAGATCCCCTAGAGTTAACTAACCACGTGGCTTGGGCCAAATGTGTATCCCAATGCTTGAATGTCCCACCACACATTGCTTTCAGTGTAGTTTTTAAAAGTCCATTATATCGTTCAATTTTCCCAGAGGCCGGTGCATGGTAAGGAATGTGGTACACCCACTCAATGCCATGCTCTTTGGCCCAGGTGTCTATAAGAGTGTTTCGGAAATGAGTCCCATTGTCTGACTCGATTCTTTCTGGAGTACCATGTCGCCAGAGGACTTGCCTCTCAAGGCCCAGAATTGTATTTCGAGCAGTGGCATGGGGTACGGGATATGTTTCTAGCCAGCCGGTAGTTGCCTCCACCATTGTAAGCACATAACGTTTGCCATGGCGGGTTTGTGGGAGGGTGATGTAATCAATCTGCCAAGCCTCCCCATATTTATATTTCATCCACCGTCCTCCATACCAAAGGGGCTTTAACCGCTTAGCTTGCTTGATTGCAGCACACGTCTCACATTCGTGGACAACTTGTGCGATGGCGTCCATGGTCAAGTCCACCCCTCGATCCCGAGCCCATCTATATGTTGCATCTCTCCCTTGATGACCCGAGGTATCATGAGCCCATCGAGCCATGAATAATTCACCCTTACGTTGCCAGTCTAGATCTACCTGAGCCACTTTAATCCTAGCAGCCTTATCTACCTGATGGTTGTTTTCATGTTCCTCCATGGCCCGACTCTTAGGTACATGGGCGTCGACATGACGTACCTTTACAACAAGTTTCTCTAACCGAGCAGAGATATCTTGCCATAAGTCATCAGCCCATATAGGTTTGCCTCTACGCTGCCAGTTGTTCTTTTTCCACTGCTGCAACCACCCCCACAGGGCATTCGCCACCATCCATGAATCAGTATAAAGGTAGAGCCTTGGCCACTTTTCTCTCTCAGCAATGTCCAGGGCTAACTGGATGGCCTTCACCTCAGCGAACTGGCTTGATTCACCTTTTCCTTCAGTGGCTTCTGCTACTCTTCTTATAGGATTCCATACAGCGGCTTTCCATCTCCGATGCTTACCCACAATGCGACAAGACCCATCAGTGAACAGGGCATATCGCTTCTCATTCTCTGGCAGTTCGTTGTAGGGTGGGGCTTCTTCAGCGCGTGTTACCTCCTCATCCTCTGGTGACATCCCAAAATCTTTGCCTTCTGGCCAGTCTATGATCACCTCCACAATTCCTGGGCGATTGGGGTTTCCTATTCGAGCCCGCTGTGTAATTAGTGCAACCCACTTGCTCCACGTAGCATCAGTGGCATGGTGTGTAGAAGGAACCTTCCCTTTGAACATCCAGCCCAGCACCGGCAGTCGGGGTGCCAGGAGGAGCTGGGCTTCAGTTCCAATCACTTCTGAGGCGGCTCGAACCCCTTCGTAGGCGGCCAGTACTTCCTTTTCTGTTGGAGTATAATTGGCCTCAGATCCTTTGTAGGCCCGACTCCAAAACCCCAGCGGTCGACCTCGAGTCTCCCCTTGTGCTTTCTGCCAGAGACTCCAGGTCGGGCCGTTCTCCCCAGCTGCAGTGTAGAGCACATTTTTAATATCTGTCCCTGTCCGGACAGGCCCAAGGGCCACTGCATGGACTATCTCGCGTTTGATCTGCTCAAAGGCTTGCTGTTGCTCAGGGCCCCATTGGAAATCATTCTTCTTTCGAGTTACATGGTAGAGTGGGCTCACAATGAGACTGTAGTTTGGGACATGCAGTCGCCAAAAACCTATAACACCTAAGAAAGCTTGTGTTTCCTTTTTGTTGCTTGGTGGAGACATAGCTGCTATTTTATTAATAATGTCCATTGGGATGTGACGACGCCCATCCTGCCATTTTATTCCTAAAAACTGGATTTCTCGCGTAGGCCCCTTGACTTTACTTCGTTTTATAGCAAAACCGGCTTCTAAAAGGATTTTAATTACCCTGTTTCCTTTTTCAAAAACTTCCTCTGCTGTGTTGCCCCATACAATGATGTCATCAATATACTGCAGGTGCTCTGGTGCTTCACCCTTTTCCAGTGTATTCTGGATTAGTCCATGGCAGATGGTGGGGCTATGTTTCCACCCCTGGGGCAGACGATTCCACGTGTATTGGATGCCTCTCCAAGTGAAAGCAAACTGTGGCCTGCACTCTGGCGCCAGTGGGATCGAGAAGAAAGCATTCGCAATGTCGATTGTGGCGTACCACTTGGCTGCCTTCGATTCCAATTCATACTGGAGCTCTAACATGTCTGGCACAGCAGCACTCATACCTGGAGTGACTTCATTTAGGCCACGATAATCTACTGTCAGCCTCCACTCTCCATTGGACTTCCTCACTGGCCATATGGGACTATTAAAGGGTGAGTGGGTTCGGCTGATCACTCCCTGATCCTCCAGTTGACGAATCAGCTTATGGATGGGAATCAGGGAATCTCGGTTAGTACGGTATTGTCGTCTGTGCACCGTCGTCGTAGCAACTGGCACTTGCTGTTCTTCACCCTTCAACAACCCCACAACAGCAGAATCCTCCGAGAGTCCAGGCAAGGCACACAATTGTTCAATTTCTTCTGTTTCCAAAGCAGCTATTCCAAAAGCCCATCGGTACCCTTTTGGGTCTTTAAAATACCCTCTACGTAGATAATCTATACCTAAAATGCACGGAGCTTCTGGACCAGTCACAATGGGGTGTTTTTCCCAGTCCTTCCCAGTTAGGCTCACCTCAGCCTCTAGCACAGTTAGTTGTTGGGATCCCCCTGTCACTCCAGAAATACAAACAGGTTCTACCCCTTCATGATTCGATGGCATTAGAGTACACTGGGCACCAGTATCCACCAGAGCTTTGTACTCTTGTGGGTCTGATGTGCCAGGCCATCGGATCCACACAGTCCAATAAACCCGATTATCCCTCTCCTCCACCTGGCTGGAGGCAGGGCCCCTCTATTGCTGCTGATCATATTTGTTTTCCACTGGTTGCATAAAGGACTTAGAGGTCCCTTCAAAAGGATCAGGCACATCAGACATATAGGTAGGCCTTCCAGTTGGTCTAGGGAACTGCCCAGTAGAAACTGGTGCAGCCTTCTTCCTGGCAAAATCTCGTTGTGGGAATGTTTTACCCCGCAGCTCATTTACTCGTGCTCGAAGGGCTGAGGTGGGCTGCATATCCCATTTCCTCATGTCCTCTCCATGATCAAGCAGGTAAAACCACAATGTACGTCGTGGTGTGTATTCTCCCTCTTGGAACGATGGACGCTTTCTCCCAGTAGCTGCAACATTGCTCCATACGGGTTGGGAGTTGGACACATTGTTGTCAAGTCGTTGAACCAGTTTCTCTACTGCTGCAATGACGGAGAGGGAAACATTGTCTTGGTATTTCCGGAGTCGGCAGGCCACCTCATTTACGGTTGGCGGATTCGTATCATCCCAGTCAATTGCTGCCAGTGAATTGGTATACCCTGCTGGTGCACTTCGTACAACCTTACGCCACATATCTGGAGTGCATAGGACTTCATCGGGATCAGCGGGAAGCCGTGAATTGTCCAGATCATAATAAATTATCTCCCGTACAGCTAATTCTCTCAGGTGCTGGACAGCTGTCTCTATGCTGTTACACTTGGGTGTCTGGCATGTAATATATTCCTTTATGGGATATCTTTCCTGCACACTTGACAGTAGTCGCCTCCAGAGGCTGAGGATTTCCGGCCTCCTCCCAATTGCTTTGTCAATTCCTCCTTCTCTAGCTAGGGATCCCAACTGCTTGGCCTCTCTGCCTTCTAATTCCAAACTACTGGCCCCGTGATCCCAACATCGGAGCAACCAAGTGATAATGTGCTCACTTGGGTGGCGAGTGAAATCTTTTCGAACCTCACGCAGCTCACTCAGAGTCAGGGATCGGGTAACAATCTCTGGTTCTGCCTCATCCTGATATCCTCGAGATGATCCCGGTTGATCATCATCCTTATCCGTCACTATGCGAACTGATTTCTTTGTGCCTTTCCTCTTTTGTACGGGAGCAACAGACACTGGTGTGGGTTGGTTTTTCTGATCATCTGCAGTGTCTGCTGTAGAGATTACAGTAGCTGCAGTGTCGGTCACAGGGGTTGCAGTAGCTGCAGTGTCAGCCCCAGTGGTTGCAGCAGCTATAGTATCTGCCAGTCTGTTTCCTTTCCCTTCTCCCTGACAGTGCTGACAGTGCTGCCTGCTATCAAGCAGTGTTTGATAAATAGTGGCCAGAGCCCAGCACAGTGCAGTAAGGTGTCCATCTCTGGGAAACCTACAGCAATTTTTCCTTAGGTATGCAGTCACTTGATCGGGGTCTTGTAGCTGTTCAGGAGTGAAATTCCAAACCATCGGGCGTGAGAAAGTACCTAGGTACTCGCCCATACTTTGCCACATGCCCTGCCACTCGTGATTATTCTGTCTCGGAGAAAGCTCTTCAGTGGTATTCATAAACCTATGCTTGATATATAACAAAAACTGAACCATCTGCACCAAACCTACCAATAGCAAAATGCTAGTTTGAATATCCCAGAGATATTGAAGATTTTCAAAAACTGTCCTAAGAGCTGTTGTATTTAGCCCAAAAGAAAAGAAAGCAGTGCCCCCACCATACCGGCTGCTGTTATTAACCCCTCCCTGTCCAAAGAATGGACAGGACAGCAAAACCTCATACAAGTACCAGCTTAAGCTCATGATCATCGATATTATTGTATCATAGACCGATATCATAAAATACACTATAATGAAGTATGGGAACAAATACAGGAGCCGCAGACCTGAGAGAGTAAAGAATCCTGCCAGGATTGTATACAGCATGCGGTGGTTTTGCTGCCACAGCCTTGTAAATAAATACCACAACATCGTGACCAGAGATTGCTTAAACAACAGTGCTTATCTTAATTGCGATAGTTAGGGTCAGATCTACCGTTATCCCAACCGTTCGTGTCCCTGTTCGGGCGCCAAAATAACTGTCGTGGTTTTGCCCCGGCCGAGGGCTGCTCCCCACACAGTCGCTTGTACTTTTAAAAGGAAGGGGGAAGGAGAGTTGGGGGAGGGGGAAAAGGGAAGGAAGAAAGGAGGAAAAGAAACCACAACCTAGAAACCAGAACCACGCAGGTTGGGATAAGGATAGTTTACTAAACAATAACAGCAAACTAGATATAACAATAACAGAAGTTTAAAGCACAAAATATATGAAACTGGTGATACACAATGCAATTTCTCACCAAACCACACAACTCAGGCCGCACAGCTTAGAGCCCGTCCCGGACAACCCGACCGCCCCAGAAACCGCACGTCCTGGCGTTGTCTCCCCCTCTTCCCCCCAGTCCCCCCTTATACCGAACATGACGTAACTGGTATGGAATATCCTCTTTGGCCAATTCGGATCACCTGTCCTGGCTGCGTCCCCTCCTTTCTCACTAGTAAGGAAGTATGCAGAGCTGAGAAAGGTCCTTGATTGCCCGGCAACAAATCGGAAAACATCAGGGTGCTATCAGCACTATTCTCATGCTAACACCCAAACATGGCATTCCATCCACTGCTAAAAAAAAAGTTTAACTCCATCATAGCTGAAACCAGGACAATCGGATACCCAGCCCATCCCTGGGCAGCCACTCCTCCCCAGAAAGCCCCCTTTATGTGCTGAGCATGACACCCTATGGTATGGAATACCCCTTTGGCTAGTTTGGGTTACCTGTCCTGGCTGTGTCCCGTCCTAGCTTCTTGTGAAAATTAATTCTATCCTAGCTGAAAACCAGGACACACATGTAGAGGATTCACACTGGAGCAGTTCTTGAAAGTCTGCAGCCTGTGGGAAAGAGCCACACTGGAGCAGGTGAGGAGAAAAAAGCAGCAGAGAGGAACTGTTATGAACTGACCACCACCACCCCACTCCCCCCTGTGCTGTTTGGAGGTGTCAAGGGGGTAGAAGAGTTAGGAATGAAGGAGTAAAGTTGAGCCTGGGAAGGAACTGTTTTAATTTTTGTCCTCATTTCTTACCATCCTACTATATTTTTAATTGTCAATAAATTCAATTAATTTCCTCCAAGCCCAGTCTGTTTTGCCTGTGATGTCCCAGTCTTTATCTCACCCCACAAGCCTTTTCACTTTATTTTCCCCTCCTGTTCTGTTGAGGAGGAGGAGTGAGAGAGTGGCTGAGTGGGTGTCTGGCATCCAGCCTAAATTAACCCACCACACCCACTTAGTGCTAACTCAGCTTGGACCACTAAACAGGTGGGTTTACCTACTGCTTAGTCAAAGATAATTCTGCAAATGTCACTATAAGAACAGAGCAGTTCAGCATTGCACAGATCAGTGCTAATTGCTTCTACAACTTCCCCCCAACATTAGGCCACAACTAGCAAGGACATTAACAACTTGAAAAGGCAAAACCAATCCTATGGATCAGAACAGATGAAGAAAATAAAGATAAGTACAGAGATGAGTCATGGAGAACAGCAAGTCATGAGATGGTACCCACAGATGATTACCTACATAATTAGCGCCAAGCCTGAGAAAAGAAACACTGTTACTAAGTTAATGCAGTGAAGGGGAAAGGGTGTTTCCTTGCTTAATATGTAAGGAACAGTGATGGCAGAAGCAGACTTTCCTTACCCACAGCCAAGTCTTAGAGAAAATCAAGAAAAGCCATGGTAAAGATCAACTCAGAATATTGCTGCTGTGTTGATTAGTAAGGCCTTAACAGGCACCTTCCAAGAAAAAGTGTGTTATCTTTAAATGGTGAAAAACAAAGTCATTGCCTCTGCCCCTTTCTCATTATGCTAATCTGTTTTCTCTCTGTGTGTGTGTAATAATTGGATGGGTTTTTTATTGTGTTGAGTCTGTTTTGCCTGTGACGCTAATTGCTGAATGATCTCTCCCTGTCTTTATCTCCACTCCTGAGCCTCTCAATATCTATTTTCTTCCCTGTCCAGCTGAAAAGGGGAGTGATAAAATGAGTTTGGTGGGCGTCTGGCCTCCAGCCAGGGTTAAACCACCACAGTGTATTTCCTCTTCTGTATAGGGGTGACTGCCACCAGGGTTAGTTTTTTGGCTCAGCTGCAGTGCCTGCCATGGGGGGGTCACGGTAGCTGTCAAAATGTTTTCCTTCCTTTCCCCCTGATAGTGCTGCATCTTATCAAGCAGCATTTGGTAGATAGTGGCCAGGGCCCAGCACAGTGCAGTGAGATGTGCTTCTCTGGAATAGCTACAGCAATTTTCTTTCAGATATTCTGTCACTCTATCGGTGTCCTGTAGCTTTTCAGTAGTGAAGTTCAAAACCATTGGGATGAGAAGGTCAGCAGAGAGAGAGAAATAACAACAGGACTTTATAGTAAAAGATACAAAACTGGTGATACACAGCATAGTTTCTCATCAAACAACTCAGACCGTTCAGCTCAGAGCCATCCCGAAGCCGGACCATCCCCAAACTACACGTCCTGGAGCCATGCGCTTGTCCCACATCAGCCCCCCTTATGCTGAGAAAGACGTAATTTGTACGGAATACCCTCTTTGGCCAGTTTGGTTCACCTGTCCTGGCTGTGTCCCCTCCCAGCTTCCTGGGTGCCCCCTGCCTTCTCATTAGCAGGGCAGCATCCTAGCTGAACCCAGGACACATGGGGTTTGCCAGAACTCTAGGGACAATTTTTCCACAGCTGAGACCAGGGAGGAAGAAAGACTTCCTTCATATTGCCAGAGGCAGCCAGCCACCTTATCCGCTGGTGGTGCTTCTTCATTTCTCCAGTCTGTTACTTCCAGTGAGTTGGTGTATGACGCTGGTGCACTCTGCACAAACTTATGCCACATGGGTGGGGTACATTGCACTTCATCAGGATCAGTGGGCAGCTGCACATTGTTCAGGGTCACAGTAAACCATCTCTCACACAGCTAATTCCCTCAAGTACTGGATACCGCGCTCCATTGTGGTCCACTTGCCTGGCTGACGCATCTTCACTGAAATGGTACCTTTGCATTATGCTTGATATAGTTGCCTCCAGAGGCTGAGAGCTGGCAACTCTTTTTTTCCAATCGCCTTGTCGATGCCTCCTTCTCTGGTTATCTGGTGATGACCTATGGTACCACCTCTTCAGGTTCTTGTGATGGTCCTGGTTCATAATTGTCTTTCATAAAGTGGACTGATTTCTTTGTGCGTTTCTTTTGGTGCCCCACGTGTGGCAGCAGAAAGGACTGCCATGGTTCCGCCCCAGGCAGCAGCTGAGCATCACAAACAGCTCGCTCACCCCCTCCCACAGGAGGAGCAACAGACAAAGCACCCTAGGGTTGGGATAAGGACAGTTTGCTGACACAGCACAGCGAGAGGGTAACAACAACAGAACCCATGACAGAATACACAAACCGTCATAACAGAGCACTTTTTAGCAAGCCAACAACCAACCACACACAGAACCACCTCTTCTCTGACCTTTTATGGGGAGCATGATGTCACATGGTATGGAAAACAACCTTGGCCAGCTTGGCTCACCTATTCTGGCTCCTTGGGAGTTAACTGTTCTAGCCAGAACCAGGACAATGGGGTTGAATTTGCTGAACTAAGAAATAAGACTTTACATTTCAGGTTGAATTTAGGCTCAGCTCTGACTATGAAAGTGCAAACTGATATATGATACAACAACTATTTGACTACAGCATGTAAGCACACACCAATAATATTGCATGTGGATAGCATATACTCCATAGCAATCAGCATGACTGCATAATAATATCTGCTTAGTTGACAAGTACACTAAAAAAATTTCTATAAACAACAAAATCCATAGCCAATAAGTTATTGCGGTGGGAGGGAATCCAGCCCGGGAGGAAAATCGGCGCGGAGAAGCCAGCAGTCGACTCAGTCAGGCTGGTAAAGCAAACTCCGCCTTTAATGCTGATTCACCCTCTTTTATACCATCAGTAATTATGCCTACAAGTCAATTTCTCATTGGCTAAGCTCCAAAGGTTATATAAACATAGCTCTTCTTCCTCTTCCTCTCGAGTTTCAGTTCCGCTCAGTTGTTTGTCTCCGTTCCCTGATTTTGCCAAGTCATGCTGACAAGACACTACCAATAGGCCTACTCCATAACTATATATTCGTGACCCTCAGAGCCTGGCTTGTACAACATATCCTGGGGGTCGTGCCCCCTTTCCTTTAGCCGTTCTTCAACAGTATTTTTATTCACATTAGAATTTCTATCAGTGTTTGAACATTTATATTTCGAGAGTTTTTTTCATTTCCTTTCAAGGTTAAAATGAGAATCACACTAAATCACAAATGGTAAATAAAATACTGTCCAGAACTGTATGAATATCCACGCTTTTTCTCTCTAAACACTGTTTAAAGACTTTTTTTTCTGTCACGGGGCTTTCAAGGAAAAGTAGGCACCATAATCACATTTCAACAATGTGCTAAAACATAATGCTATCATCATTGCATATAGACTCTTTAAAAATATACGTCTGTCAAAAGACTTGATGACTACTATGTATGCTACAAAAATAATTTTCAACATAAATAAATTATATGGCAGAATTTTATCTCTGTAACTGAAATGACACAAACCCGCTCCTACCAAAATAGACAAGTAATGAGACCCAGTTTGAATAGTTTTTCCTCTTAACTCCTTATGCTAAAAGCTATGAGATTTTATTGTGCTATATTTTCTTTCCTATTTAACATGAGCAAGCACTCTATACAAATAAAAATACATTAAAAAGACCCCATAGCTGTAATAGTGTTTCCAATCGAAATGAAATACCTGCATTTTGCTTGTTATAAACTGGCATGACAAATACTGGAAGAAAACATTCTTATGATACAAAAATATAAATATCACCCACAAATGAAAAAAGTTTTAAAACCCCCACAACCAAACTAAAAGTTGCCAATCACTGAGTTCTCCCTTTGCCAAAGCAGCAGAGAGGTCATCCACACTGTCGCAGTTTTGTGTAGCTGTGCTGCCGAGACAGCTTCTGCAAGAAGCATCTAGAAGCTTTCTGCAGGCCCCAGAAAGTAAACATCAGCCAATTCAAGGCCAAAGTTGCTGCTGACCAGGGCTGAGCCAATCGGCGATGATCACAGCGCCTCTGGGAATCACATATAGGAGAAAAAAAAAGAAACCTGCAGGCAGAGCCATTTTGCCACCAGAGAAGGGAATGAGAAGATGTAACAAGTTGCGCGGACACCAAGGCCAGGCCCAAAGGAGAGGGAGGGGAAGAATGAGGCACTCCGGGTGCCGGAGAGAGAGATTCCCCTGCAGACCGTGGAGAAGACCATGGTGGAGCAGGTGTCCCCTCGCAGCCCATGGATAAGGACGGGGAGCAGAGACATCTACGGCCTGTGAAGAGATTGATCCACACCACAGCAGGTTTGCCAGGGGACTTGTGACTCTGGGGGGGACCAGGCCGGAGCAGTCTGAGCCCGGAGGTCAGCACCCCATGGAAGGGAGCCGTGCTGAGGCCCGTGGTGAGGAGATGACTCCCCGATAGAGAGGACTCACGCTGGAGAAGTTCGTGGAGGACTGTCTCGCCGCAGGGGAAGGGAGTGTGGGTGGAATGCCCCCCCCCAAGCTAAGAAGGAAAACAACTCAGGAGGAATGGACTGAAAATCCCCATTCCCCGTTCCCTGCCCCTCCCCGCTTCGCGGTGGCGGGGGAAGATGGGAGCGAATTTATGATTAAAGACTGCGAAGAAGGTGGGGGGAAGCAGAAGTGTTAAGAGCTGGAGGAGGAAAGCAGCTTGTGAGGAATTGCCAGAACCCCACTCCCCATTCCCTGCCCCCTCCCCGTGCCATGTTGGGGGAGGGAAGAAGGGAGTAAAATCGTGAATGAAGTTTAAGTCTGTTAAGAAGGGAGGGGTGGGGGGAAGGTGCTTTAAGACCTGGCCGCACTTCTCATTACCTGACTCTGGTTCACTGGGTGTGTAGTTGTAGTAGTAATAAATCACTTTTCTTTCTTTTATTCTGTGTTGAGTCTGTTTTGCCCATTGCACTAATTGGAGAGTGATCCCTCTGTCCTTATCTCGAGTCCTAAGACTCCCGATATATAATTTCTCCCCTTTTTCGGCTGAAAAGGGGAGTGAGCGAGCGGCTTTGGTGGGCATTTGGCCTCTAGCCAGAGCCAAACCACCACATCACCTCAGAGGAAGAAGAGGGAGAAAGGGAGCATGTGCCTGTGGGCTACAACAGAGCTCTGACACAGGAGCACGCACACTTGGCAGTTGAAGGTAGTTTCCAATTAGTATCATACAGTTTTGTTTATGACCTGAGGTCACTATACTGCTAGTACTAAATTGGGGCCCCTCATCTTTTTGTTGTTAAGAATTTTCATGTTAGGCAGTGAACTGGACCAGTAGGCAATTACAGTATTATCCCCTACCTTGCATCAAAACAGTAGCTTATGTATCAAGGGAACAATGTCAGGCTCTCACCATCTCTTTGAGTGTTCACATTAGAGAACTGTAAACGAGTGTCTCATATCAAAGTGTTTTCAACCGAGTGAAAAAGCATGAACATTTGTACATTCTAGTTATCCCCATTCACTCTTCTGGGAAGGTCTGTGGGCAAAGATAGACTCCTTGAAGCCACTGGAAAAAAACACCTTCCCATCAAAGAATTTGCAGCTGCTGTTCAGGCACTGTATATAAAGAAAAGCCCCACTATCACTGTGTTTAAAAATTGAATGTCGGCTCTGTGTGTTTGGCTCTGAATACAAATTTGATCACCTACCTGCTCTAATAAACAGCTTGGAGAAAGGCAGAAAAAAGATGGAGCAAGAAAGAGAATGAGAACTTTTGTTCTCCATTCTTAGGATTTGGTTTCAACCAGAACACAGAGACTGTAGTATTTTTCCAGGCCCTTCAGCTGCAGCAATCCATCTTCAGTTTAAAAATAACAACAGCAAAAAACCCTAAATTATTTTCATAAAAGGGATCCAAGTTTAGCTGTTTTAATTAAAAGTGCCAATGCAGCATGGGAAAAAACAATCAAACAACAGAGAAAAAAAACATACTAGGTCTTAAGTGTCATTCATTACAGCCCTGGATCCAAAAGAAAGTAATTTATATTTAATATTTTTTTTTAATTGTTCCATTTTACCTTTTTCACTTACTGTTAACTTTCCTGCCATTAAAATAATGTGACAGTATACTGCTTTGAATGCTATAAGGACACAGCTGAGCTGTGTCTTATCAAAAAAATGTAGATTATTTAGCTTCTAGTGCCACTCATTGTTAAAAGCATCAAATAAGGTATGTGGTCATTGAATTTCCATAACCACCAGTACCTCTTAATATCCAGTACCTTAAAAGTGAAAAAGAATGGTCATAGTGCCTGCACTTACTTGGAGCCATTTATGAAAAATACCAAAACACTTTTGCAAACAGTAGTTAAGCCTCACAACTCTGCTGCGAGGTAGGTAAGTACAGCTACACCCATTTTACAGATTGAGAAACTGAGACACAGGGCAGTTATCTGACTTGACCAAAAATCACTTGTACCGAGTGTCGCAGTTTTGCGTAGCTGGGTACTGGGAGAGAATGGGGGTTGCAGAAAATGGCTGCTGTAAGAAGCAGCTAGAAGCTCTCTGCAGGCCCCGAAGAGTAAACATCGGCAGTTTCAAGGCCAGACTTGCTGCTGACCAAGGCCAAGCCAGTCAGCGATGGTCACAGCGCCTCTGGGAATCACATATAGGAGAAAAAAACAGGCAAGCAGCTGCGTTTTGCCACCGGAGAAGGGAAGCCCCCATTTTCCCTGTCCCTGCCCCTCCCTGTGCCACAATGGGGGGGAAAGAAGGGAGCAAAATCATGACTAAAGGGAAGTCTGCTAAGAAGGGAGGGGTGGGGGAAGGTACTTTAAGATCTGGTCACACTTCTTTAAGATCTGGTCACGCTTCTCATTATCCGACTCTGGTTTCACTGTGTGTGTAGTGTAGTGTAATAAATTAGAGAGTTTTCTTTCCTTCACTCTGTGTTGAGTCTGTTTTGCCCATTGACATTGATTACGGGATTATCTCTCCCTGTCCTTATCTTGACTCCTAAGCCTCTCAATATATATTTTCTCCCCTGTCCAACTGAAAAGGGGAGTGATAGAACAACTTTGGTGGTCGTCTGGCCTCCTGCGAGGCCTAAACCACCCCACCGAGTCATTCATGGAGTGGGAAACTGAACCCCACTCCCAAACCCTGCCTTCCTTTCTTCTATTTTATCTTGGCCCTTTGATGATGGTAGTCTATGATACATGTTGGCAAACACCAATGCAGTTTTCACTGGTGCCTACTAACAGGGAAAGCCAGACTCACACCAGCAACACCCTTTAAGGGTTATGATACAGTAAAACAGAAGCTACAGTACACTGGAAACATATACACACTGACATGCACATTTCCAGATGCACACATCAATACACACAGCAAAACAAAATCTGCACACAGCTTAAACTTATTTAAGTGTCCAAGATTAACATGTTTTTCTCCTCATATCTGTTTATTTTAAAAAATTATCCTGCATAGCATGTTTGAATGTTAGCGGCAAAATTTTATACTACCACAGGGTTGTGATATGCAAATTTTAAATATTTTAAACAAACACGCACATTTACAGAAAATATCCTATTACATAAGCAATATTTGCATAGAATTCTACAAGTAAATCATACAATATTTACGCAGCAGCAATTTATGCTGAAATTTAGAACTAGAATAAGTTTACTTGTGGCAAAGAGATCAATATACAATAAGTACAGAGAAAAAACAATATTGTCCCCACTTTATCAATTAGAGGCAAATAACTCCAGATTATACTACTTTGCAATGTTCTTTTGTATATTACGTATGTGCACATCTTTAAATATTTATAGAAATACTTAAAAAAAATAATACAATAAGTTGTAGTAATAGTGAATTGTCCTGATGCAGCATGTCCTTTTCCACAAATTTGAGAAGTTCTTTTAAAGCAGTTCTGGATATACAGTTTTCCATCTTTGGCCTCTTCTTTACTTCAGTTATTACCCTTTACAAATACAGAGGAAAAAAATTAATTCATTTAAGTTCAAGAAAAAGCCAAAATAAGCCAATGCAACGCTTATTTCATGATTCTTGCAGTTACGGTTAGCAGTTTGGCAGTTTGGACTTTTTCCATCAGTCATGGACTTCTCTGTAAAGAATTGCTAATGCAAATTAAAACAATATAAATGCCTTCATTTCTGAGTGCCACAAATTTACTCAAAACCATTGGACACTTCAAAGACAAAAAAGCTGTATCTGATACTGGACACAGTGAAGATTCCCATATTAGCCTGCTGTTCAGCTTGGAAAATCTGAGCCAGAACATTTCCTTATTCTGAGCATAGTTACATAGCATATTCCTAGACTTTGAGTATAAATGCGTTCAGGTTTATTTGCACTTTGAGATGTTTGAAGTGAAGTTTTAGGAATCAGAAGGTGTTTTTATCTGGAATAGTAAAAAAATTTCTAGCAAAATTCTGCTCATATATGTGTGTGTAGAATAATTCTGCAACCAAAATAAATTGGCTTGTTTTGGTCAAACTAGTGTCTGTCACTGAAAAGCTATGCAAAGCTGTGTTTTCAGTTTGCATGTCATGGTTCGGGGAGGAGGGGGGGCATGCTACAGGGATGGCTTCTGCGAGAAGCTACTAGAAGCTTCCCCTAGGTCTGACAGAGCCTATACCAGCCAGCTCCAAGACAGACCAAGACTAGCCAAGGCCAAGCCAATTAGCAACGGTGGTAGTGCCTCTGTGATAACATATTTAAAAAGGAAAAAAGTAAGGATCAGTAGCTTTTGCAGCCAGAGGGAGGACTGAGAAGAGGTGAGAAACTCTGCAGACACCAAGGTCAGTGAAGAAGGAGAGAGAGGAGGCGCTACAGGTGCCGGAGCAGAGATTCCCCTGCAGCCTGTGGAGGACATCACATCAGACCAGGCTGGAGGCACCCAAAGGAGGCTGCAACCCCATGGGAAGCCTACACTGGAGCAAGCTCCTGGCAGGACCTGTGGAGAGAGGAGCCCACGCCAGAACAGGTTTTCTGGCAGGACGTGTGACCCCATGGAGGAGACCCATGATGGAGCAGGAGTCCTCCCCCTGAGGAGGAAGGAGCAGCAGAGACAACGTGTGATGAACTGACCGTAACCCCCATTCCCCGTCTCCCTGTGCCGCTGGGAGGGAGGAGGTAAAAAAATTGTGAGCAAAGTTGAGGCCAGGAAGAACGGAGGGGTGAGGGGAGGGTTTTTTAAGATTTGGTTTATTTCTCATTTCTCTACTGTTCTGCTTAATAATAAATTAGATGTATTTTTCTATGTTGAGTGTGTTTTGCCCGTGACAGTAATTGCTGAATGATGTCTCAATGCCCTTATCTCAAACCACAAGCTTTGGTTTTGTCTGGGATAGAATTAAGGTTCACAAGAAGCTGGGATGGGACAAACTCAGGATAGCTGACCCAAACAAGCCAAAGCTGTATTCGATACTATGATACGATGCTCAGGTTATAAAAGGGCAGCTGGCTAGGGAGGAGTCATCACTGCTTGGGGACTGGCAGGGCATCAGGTTTCCAGGCAGTGTGTATCCACCCGCTTTGTATATTCTAAATACTGTTGTTACTATTTTCCTCTTCCTTTGCTGTGCTAGTAAACTGTCCTTATCCGAAACCCACGAGTTTTATTTTTTTCCTCCTATTTTCCTCCCCATCCCCTTGGAGGGGTGTCCTGGTTCTGGCCAGGGCAGAGTTAACTTCCCCAAGGAGCCAGCAGAGGTGAGCTGAGCTGGCCAAGACTGTTCCCATGGGGAAGAGGGATGAGTGAGCATTAGCTGCAGGCTGGAGCTAAACCACGGCAGTCCTTTTTGATGCCAAACATGGGGCCCAAAGGGTTGAGATAAGAACAGATCTGACCAGAGCATGGTAAAACAAATTTGTCATATGCACTTATTATATCAGGTAAACAGTTGCTGGTCACAACGGTGTTTTTTTCTGTCCATGTGGTTGTGCTATGTAAATCCGTGCCTGTTGTATGTATTCCCTGCAGCATTGTTTATCACCTCTGGGAGAGGGGTTAGGATTCTCATTTTTTCCTGTACTATGTAATATTGACTCATGATATAACATCATCACCGGTCATAAGGTTAAGCTGGTATTTGTACGTTGCATTACGTGGGGGAGATCATTAAAGGTGTTAAGATTGGAGACAGCCTGGGCTGCAGTGACCATGCCCTAGTTGAGTTTGCGATCTCAAGGAATGTGGGCCTGGCAAAGAGTGGGATCAGGACCCTGAACTTTAGGAGAGCAAACTTTAGGCTGTTTAAGGACTCGTTGGCCAAGATCTCCTGGGAGGTAGTCCTTAGAGACAGAAATGTTGAGGAAAGTTAGCTAATCTTTAAGGATGCCTTTCTGAGAGCTCAAGGGCTCTCTGTCCCTCTGAATAAGAAAGTGGGCAGGAGGGGCAGGAGGCCAGCATGGCTAGGCAAGGACCTGCTGGCCAAACTGAGGGAAAAGAAAGGCAAATGCAAGCTCTGGAAACAGGAGTGTGTAGACTGGAAAGAATACAGGGATGCTGTTCGGACTTGCAGAGATGGGATCAGGAAAGCAAAGGCTCAGATGGAACTGAACTTGGCAAGGGATGTTAAAAACAAGAAGGGATTTTACAAGTACATTTGCCAGAAGAGACAGGCCAAAGAGAGCGTACCCCCCTTGGTAAATGAGAAAGGAGAATTGGCTGCAACTGATGAGGAGGAGAAGGCTGAGGTACTGAATGAGTTCTTTGCCTCGGTCTTCTCTGGCAGCCAGGATTCTCATAATTCTCAAGTCCCAGAACCTTGCATCCCTGGACCTCTAGGTGGGAACTGGGGGAGTAAATCCCCACCCCCCCCACTGTAAGGGCAGAGCAAGTCTGAGACTGCCTCATGAGACTGAATGTCTACAAGTCTATGGGGCCAGATGACATGCATCCCAGGGTCCTGAAGGAGATGGCTGATGTGGTTGCCGAGCCGCTCTCCATCATATTTGCAAAGTCGTGGCTGTCAGGTGAGGTCCCTGGGGACTGGAAAAAAGGTCACGTCACTCCCATTTATAAGAAAGGGAGCAAGGAAGACCCAGGGAATTACAGGCCGGTGAGCCTCACCTCTGTGCCTGGGAAGATCATGGAACAGATCCTCCTGGATGACATGTTGGAGCACATGAGGGATGAGCGTGTGATCCGGGACAGCCAGCACGGCTTCACCAAGGGAAGGTCGTGCCTTACCAATCTGGTGACCTTCTATGATGGAGTGACAGCATCGGTAGATAAAGGGAAGGCAACCGATGTCATCTACCTGGACTTGTGCAAGGCCTTTGACAGTCCCCCATCACATCCTTATCTCTAAAGTGGAGAGATGTGGATTTGATGGGTGGACCATCCAGTGGATAAGAAACTGGTTGACAGAACGTAGACAAAGGGTGGTGGTCAATGGGTCTGTGTCCAGGTGGAGGCTGGTGACAAGCAGTGTCCCCCAGGGTTCTGTCTTGGGACCAGTTCTCTTTAACATCTTTATCAATGACATCGATGATGGAATTGAGTGCACCCTCAGCAAGTTTGCGGATGACACCAAGCTGAGTGGTGTGTTTGACACAATAGAAGGAAAGGAAGCCACGCAGAGGGATCTTGACAGGCTGGAGAGATGGGCCTGGCTGAACCTAATGAGGTTCAACACTGCGAAGTGTAAGGTGTTGCACACTTTTGGCACACTGGAAGGAATTGCAAAGTGATTTTCGTAAAAATCAGCTCATTGAATATTGTAATCATGAGTTCATGTGGAGAGGGCTGTGTATTCTACCAGTTATCAGGTTGCTTCCTACTCTGCTCACCCAAAGGCTTAGGCTGCAGCCCCAACCGTCACCCCAGCTAGCTGTTGGCTGTGCAAGCCTACCCAGCAGCTTCAGGTCTCCAGGAAATAAGAAGAGCTTATTAGGCAGTACTTTGAGATTGTTTGAAGCATAGTGGTAGAGACCAGACAAGGGCTGTACTCTGCAGCAGCTGGGAACCCATCTATCTAGCCTGGCTAGCCTGGGATGAGTGGAGGCAGTCACCCAGACAGAACTTCCTACCAAGGAAGCTGCTGTTCAGGTAGAGGGCTGTAAAGTCTGTACCCCACACTCCTGGGTGGAGGAGGGTGCAAGCTCTACTTGTGCAAGGTGTGCTCTGGGGGAGTTGTTAGGAACAGTTGATTATATTTGATTTTAGCGAACCATAATAGTAAGAATATACTGTACACTAGAACTTTTAGGAACAAAACGCTGTGTCTTTATCACTATGAAGAATCTCTACGGACCTTGGATTAAAACAATGGGTACCAGTCACGGACCTTGAGTTGAAACAATAAGTATATGAAGAAACTGCAGTTATGAAATAACAGCCGGAGTCGAAGTGACCTTGTGCAGTGAGGAAGACTATCGACGACCACCAGAGGACCCCTGCTCAACAGAACTACGCATGCGCAAGGGACATTAACATATGATAATGATTTCCAGGAAATAACACGAATATGCTAATCAATACCCTCCCCCCATTGTATTTAAAATAATCAGCATAGCTAACCAATGATTTTTATAGAATAAGAATATAGATAAAGTGAAGCAATCAAAAGCCAATCATTGTAAAGGTTAAGCTAAGAAGTGAGCATTTTGCGCAATAATCTTTGTTAAAAATTGTATAAATATGCTCTGCTTTGTACCTTTGGGTGAACACGTCTTTGGTGGAGCTATCCCCCGTGTTCCCCAGCGCTGGAATAAAGAAGTGCCTGCTTATCTGCTCTGCGTAGATAAGTTCTTCGCGATTGCGACTGCTAACAGAGTCACTCAGGCAGAAGGTGGAGGAGCTGCAGGAGGAACTCAGCAGGGTATGCTGTACTGGGGAGGGGGAACAAGAAGCAGAATATCTTTGAGCCATTGCAAGAATAAATACTATGGCCCCGTGGCAATGACCTCCAAGGACTACCAGACAAAGGGCATTGTTGTGGTTTTGCCCCAGCTGAGAGCCGAGCACCACGCAGTCGCTTGTTTTTTAAAAGGAAGAGGGGGGGGGGAGCTGGGGGTGGGGGGGAAGGGAAGGGAAAGGGTTTTTTTCCCCAAAACCAAGAAACCAAAACCCTGCGGGTTGGGATAAGGATAGTTTACTAGAATAGCAGAAAGATAGATATAACAATGATAACAGGACTTTAGAGCAAAAAAATATATGAAACTGGTGATACACAATGCAGTTTCTCACCAAACCACACAACTCAGGCCATACAGCTCAGAGCTGTCCCGAAAACCGCACCGCCCCCAAAAACCGCGCATCCTGGAGCCGCCTGCTCCTCCTCCAACCAGCCCCCCTTTTATGGTGAGCATGAGGTAATTGGCATGGAATACCCCTTTTGGCCAGTCACCTGTCCTGGCTGCGTCCCCTCCTTTCTTGTTAGTAGGGAAATATGAACAACTGAAAAAGTCCTTGATTGCTTGGCAACAACTAGAAACATCAGGGTGCTATCAGCACTGCTCTCAGCCTGACTCCCAAACACGGCATTCTATCCTCTATTAGAAAAGAAATTAACTCCGTACTAGCTGAAACCAGAACAAGCATCAACAGCAAACAGACAGCATCTTGGAGAAGGAGGCACCATGGTCTCTCATGACTCATGGGGACAGGATATCACTCCCCTCATTTCCTCCTATGTACCAACCAGCAACAGATATGAAACCTTGGCAGCAGACAAAACCATTGAGCAAGATTCACTGTGAGGAAACCATATCAGCAGCACATACTAAAAGCTGCAAAAGGAAGTGACGAATGCTAGTAGTGGGTGACTCTGCTGAGAGGCACCAAGGCATCCATCTGTCAGCCTGATATACCATCAAGGGAAGTTTGCAGCTTGCCAGGAGCCAAGATTCAGAATGTGAGGAATGCCCTACAACCCTCTCTAAAGGCAAGAACCCTAAGTCCAACCACCTCAAGTGCACGTATACCAATGCAACAAACAGGAGGAGCTGGAGCTCCATGCCCAATCTGAGAGTTATGATGTCATAGGAATCACAGACACCTGGTGGGAAAACTTGCAATTGCAATACATATTGAAGCCCTGCTTCCTGGGAAGTGGTTGGACATCACCTGTTGACAGGAAGTAGAGAATAAATCTTTTGTTTTCTTCTGCTTCTGCACAGGGCCTTTGCCTATGCTTTATTAAACTGCCTTTATCTTGACCCACAACTTCTTTTCCATCTTATTTTCTCCCCCCGTGTCCTGGTGAGGAGAGCGGCTTGGTGGGCACCTGGCATACAGCCAAGGCCAACCCATCACAAAATCACATGACTAAAAGACCACAGTGGATGGCTACAAGTTCTTTCAGAAACATAGGAAGGGAAAAATAGGAAGTGAAGTTGTACTTTATGTGAAAGAGAAATCTGAATGCATAGAGGTGAGCTATGGAGGCCACAAAAGTTCTATCAAATGCCTTTGGATCAGGATTGGAGGGATTGTCACCAAGGGGGATCTTGTTAGGTAACTGTCGCCGACCTCCCAATCAGGGTGACAAGGCTAACAAAAACTTATTTTGTCCGTTCAAGGATGTCTTGGGCCAACAGAACCTGGTCCTCATAAGTGTCTTCAATTACCCAGACATTTGTTAGGAAAACAACACTGTCATACACAAGTCATCCATCAGGTTCCTGGAATGCACTGAGGACTGCTTCCTGCTACAGATGCTGGACGTGCCAACTAGGAACAATGCATTGCTAGATTTACTGCTTGCAAACCAAGAAGACTTACTTGACAACATAATTACCGATGGATACAGCAATCACAATGTTGCAGTTTTGCCTGGCTGGGTTTTGGTGGAGAAGGAGGGGGGAGCTGCAGAAGTGGCTTCTGCAAGAAGCAGCTAGAAGCTTTCTGCAGGCCCAAGAGAGTAAACGCCAGCTGACTCAAGGCCGGAATCGTTGCTGTCCAAGGCTGAGCAAATCAGCGATGGTCACAGCACCTCTGGGAATCACATTTCGGAAAAAAAATATGCAAGCAGCTGCTTTTTGCCCCCAGAGAAGGGAGGAGTGAGAAGATGTAAGAAGCTGTGCAGACACCAAGGTCAGTGAAGACGGGGGAGGAGAAGGCGCCCCAGGTGCCAGAGAGAAAGATGCCCCTGCAGCCTGTGGAGAAACCCATGGTGGAGCAGGTGTCCCCCCGCAGCCCATGGAAAAGGCCGAGATCCCACCTGCAGCCCATGGAAAGGCCCCACGTTGGAGCAGGTGGAGACATACAGAAGACAGTTCTAGTGCCCCATACCTGTTATGTAAGGGCAACTGGGGGGCGAGGGAGACCGGGAGGGTATTCGCCTTGTTCTTCGAGCAGAAGGAGGAGATCAGGTTAGTTAAGCAGGACCTGCCCTTCCTGAACCCATGCTGACCAGGCCTGATCACCTGGTGTCCTGCATGTGCTGCATCATGGCATTCAAGATGATCTGCTCCATAACCTTCCCTGGCACTGAGGTCATACTGACAGGTCTGTAGTTCCCCAGGTCCTCCTTCTGCCCTTTCTTGTAGATGGGCATCACATTCGCGAGCCTCCAGTCAAGTGGGACCTCCCCAGTTAGCCAGGACTGCTGATAGATGATGGAAAGTGGCTTGGCAAGCACTTCCGCCGGCTGTCTCAGCACCCTTGGGTGGATCCCATTTGGCCCCATAGACTTGTGTATATCTAGGTTATGTAGCAGATCACTAACCAACTCCTCATGGATTATTCTTTGTGCTTCCCGTCCCTGTCTTCCCAGTTGATGAGCAGAAGTAGGTTCCAGCTTGATCTGTCTCCTGAAGCACCCACTTTTATCCACTATTTATATAGGTGTCCTTTTCTAGATACATGGAGTAAGATCGTACAAATAACAGACTAAACAGTTTGAACATAAAATATTTTTATAGCCATACATTGATTTGAGTGTGGATGAACAAAAGTCTCTGGGATCAGGTTCAAACCCAACTGTGGACCACAAAAGAAAGAATGGCACTCAGAAAAATATGGGAAAATCTACAGCCTGCAATACACAGAAAAGTAAGGAAAGGTGAAGTACTACAGGTTTTTAAAGTATTTCTTTTGTACAGAATAAGAAAACATTCTGGACAACCAAAAAACCCATTTCTGATACTATTATATGCAACCATACTGTCCTACTTCAGTCATCACAAGGATTAAGAACATTAGATACAAAGCAAAGACTACCACCAGCCAGTCAAAATGGATAACCATGTTGTACTCCGTGCACCTCACCTACTACAAAGCAACTAGACACACACTTTGCCAGTGGCTTTCACAACCATTTGCTGAGAGCAGAGGAACGACAAGACTAAGGCGGCTAGGTTTTATTCTCATCCATAAACACTCGGCCCTATTGTCACTATGGTTAAACTCTATACAGTCGATGCATTCCCTAACATACAAGGCCACACCAACGCCTCTCCTCCCTTGCCTGTCCCTTCTGAGGAGCTTATACCCATCTATTCCAGCACTCTATTTGTGTGAATCCTCCCACCACGTTTCTGTGATGGCAACTATATTGTAGTTCCCCCTCCTGCACAACAGCTTCCAGCTCCTCCTGTTCATTGCCCATGCTATGTGCATTAGTATAGATTCACTTCAGTTGGGCTAATGGCCCGACACCTTTTTGCAGGGAGAAGGCTTAAGTCCTACCTGGCCATTCTCAAGAGCTTGCATGGTTACTAATCCGTCAGTAACCTTTGCTGCTGTATGGACCTCCATCCCTAACCTCCACTGAGATAGCAGTCCAGTGAATCTCACTACTGCACTGTCCCACAAATGTTGGCACTTTGCTGACAGGTTTATCTCTAGTGAGTATAGTTGCGTCCCCTTCTCCCTTCAAATGTAGTTTAAAACTCTTTCTATGAGCCCTGCTAACTCTCGCCCCAGGATCCTTTTCCCCCTTTGAGACGGGTGTTGCCAGCAGACCTGGTGATGTGTAAGTCAACCCATGATTAAAGAACCCAAAGCCCTGCCTATGGCACCAGCCTCAGAGCCAGGCATTGATCTGCTGGCTCTTCCTGTGTACCCCCTCATAATTCCCTGCAACTGGTTGCATAGAGGAGAACACTACTTGTGCTCCTGATCCCTTAACCCACCGTC
Source organism: Porphyrio hochstetteri (assembly GCA_020800305.1). Taxonomy (NCBI): domain Eukaryota; kingdom Metazoa; phylum Chordata; class Aves; order Gruiformes; family Rallidae; genus Porphyrio; species Porphyrio hochstetteri. The sequence goes on along the minus strand of JAJHSY010000141.1, from coordinate 976,216 downwards.
CCAAGGCCTTGAAGTCCCTCTTCATTGACCTCAAAGTACTTGATGTAATTTCATCACTGCCCACCTAAAAGGTCATTAATGGGTAGCAATCTGAGTGTTTAACAAAGGTAGGGAGTTTTTCCCCCGTACATCCTTAGCCCTTGCCCCAGGGAGGCAGCAGATTTCCCTGTGGGATAAGTCTGGCCAGCATATTGGGGCCTTCTGTTTCCCTGAGAAGGGGAACCTGTTGTGGGAAGGCCCACGTCAATGACCCTCCTTTTTTTCTTATAAGAGACAGTCTTAATGCATGGAGCTGATTGACTCACTGTAGAGAGCCCTCTGGGCAGATCTTCATCTACCTCCTCAGTTACCTGTAGCTTAAGTTAGTGCCCCATACCTGTTATGTAAAGACAACTGGGGGGGCGAGGGAGACCTTCTTCGAGCAGGGACCTGTCTCCTCCCCCCCCTCATCTCTTAGGTCCTTTCCTTCTGTCTGTTGGGAAGAGGGTAGTGGGTCCTTTGCTTCCTCTGGAGCCTCCATCTGTTGTCTCTCCTTCATGGATGGTAGAGTGCAGCTCCACCAGTCTATCTCTGCCTCGCACTTCTTGATACTCCTTTAGCCTTTCTACCTCCTCCTTCAGCTCTACCACAAGGCTGAGCAGATCATTCATTTGCTCACACCACACACAATTGTTATTATTGCTGTCCTCCAGAACGTGTGACAGGCTCAGACACTCCCTACAGCCAAAGGCCTGGACAGCTGTGTCCTTGTGAGCAAGCTCTGTTTGGGTCACCTTATTTCTTCTCAAAACAGCTTTTTGCCAAGTGGAGACCATAAGTGCAACCCCTTCTAGGATGGCAATGACTTCTAATACTACTGATACACACTGGCTGACACCTACACACTGCTTACCTGCTCAGTATTCCCAGGTGACACCCACAAGCTGTTCACTTGGATCAGTGCACACTTGACCTGTACTGGAGCTAGTCTCTTGTCAAGTGACCGTTGGTGTGTTTACACCTCATTTAGAAGTTTACAGAAGTACCCTGGTAGCATTTGTTACCACTGTTAGCTGTGCCCCGATGGTCAGGAAGGAGCCCTGCTACTGGCCCTGCCCAAGCAAACTGCCACACTCCGCACCTGTTTGCCACACTCCAAGTCACTCACGGTCCTTAGTGCCGTTTAAAAATCCTGTGGTTGCTCAGAACATGCCCCCTGCCATGCCTGATTGGCTGGGCGAGCTTGGGCGAGCTTCCTGGGTTTCGCTGCGGCTCTGGGTGGCTGCACAGGGTGCCCTGATCTTGGGAAACCCTCTGTACAGCAGCATCTCAAGGAGAGCCCCTGAGCTTACCTTGATGGCCGCTGTCACTGCTGCTGCTGCTGGTCGCCACGCCGACTGGATTAAACAGCTACTTAAGAATATCACTCTCAGCTTTTCCCTGAGGCTGAATAGTCAGGAGTGGCATGGCATGGTGCAGAGTATGGGCAGGTATCTAGAGAACTTCTCCCACCCACCCAATGGTTTTGAACTTCACTCACAAACAGCTACAGGACCCTGAAAAAGTGATAGAATATTTGAAAGTGATGCCTCGGAAAGCCGGAATCAAAACTCACTAGCCTTGGTGACTATTAAGCAGGTATCCTTTATTGCAGCGCTGGGCACACAGGGGATCGCTCCTCCAAATGTGTGCACCTATTGAAGCCAAATTTCTCATATTTATACAGATTAACTATACATATTCATTATAATTTCTAAGAAAAGGCAGTTATGCTAATTATTTCTAAGAAGTCATTTACATTAACTCCTCCCAGATAGAGCATGCTCAGTGACACTCAGGGGGTCTTCCGGCGGTCTTCATGGATGAAGGCTGGACGTCTTCCTCGCTCTCAGCGCATGCTCTTTACCTTTCTCCTCCATGCTTATCTGGGCTCCCAACACCTGCACCGACTAGTTAGTGCTTCACTGAAAACAAGATATACTCTGTCTCCTAATTGGTCGTTAGTCTTATTATTTATGACTCCTCTATCTCCTGCTCCCTCTGGTTTCAAGGCTGTTGCACTATTATGGCTGAGTTTATAGCCGCTTTCATGAAACCGCTTATGTAATGACTGCTAAAATCCAAAACTAATCTGTTCCTAAAAACACACAAATTCTTACTTCTTTATCTTCAAGGCTGTTACTGTTGCATTGTTATAGCTAAGTTTTGTAGGTGCTCTCACAAATAGCCTACACAGTTACAGCTTTCTCCTAAACTAATCTATTTTTAAAACCATGAAAATTCTTATATTAATTGTCTCTTAAGCTACACCTATATCAATCTATTAAGCATGATTACATTACTTTGAATCAAAAGGAAAATGCTGTAGCTATTCCAAGGAAGCACAACTCACTGCACTGTGCTAGACCCTGGCCATTATTTACCCAGTGCTGCTTGACAGTAGGCAGCACCATCAGGAGGAAGGGAAGGAAAACAGACCCACAGGCACTACAGCTACTGAACCTCTGTGATAGGCAGCGCAGATGAGCCAAAAAAAACACCTGTACCGGTATTGGTATCAGTCGCCCCTATACAGAAGAAGAAATACACAAAGAAATAAGTTCACTTAGTGAAGGATGATGATGAACTGGTGCCATCACAAGAAGAGGAGGAAGAGGCAGAAAACCAGAGGTCATCACTCAATTCATGTCTCTGAGTGAGCTGTGAGATGTGCGAAAAGATTTCAGCCGCCTTCCATGCGAGCACATTATCACTTGTCTGCTCCAATGCTGGGATAACAGGGCCAGTAGCCTGGAATTAGAAGGCAGGGAGGCCAAGCAGCTGGGATCCCTGTCTAGGGAAGGAGGCATTGACAAGGTGATTGGGAAAAAGACACAAGCCCTCAGCCTCTGGAGACAACTTGTGTCATGCGTAAAGGAAAGATCACTTCAGTGAAGATGTTGCATGTCAGCCAGGCAAAGTGGACCGCCATAGAGAGATCTATCCAGTACCCGAGGGAATTAGCCATGGGGGAGGTGGTTTACTATGATCCAGACAACACACAGTTACCCACCAATCCTGATGAAGTCCAATGTACCCATGCCATGTGGTGTAAGTTTGAGCAGATCGCACCATCATCATACGCCAGTTCACTGGCACTAATGGACTGGAAAAGTGAAGAGGCACAGACAGTGAATGAACTGACTGTCTGACTCTGACAATATGAAGAAAATATTTCTGCCTCCATCGTCTCAGCTGTAGAGAAACTGTCCCAGGAAGTCTGGCAACTCAAAGACAACATGTCTTACTGACGTACGGAAATAGACTCTATAACTCAGAAGGTATAAAGTAGGTATGTTTAATGCACGCAGATGCACGGGGGATCATTCCGCCAAAAATGTGCATACCCGAAGTAGTGACTGTCCCACATTTATACAATGAAATAGTGAATATTCAATCGATGCCTATACATATTCATTACCTAAACCCACCTACTCCCGCTTCGTATGCTAATTAGCTTATCAGTCCTTCGCGCTTGCGCAGATTCTTCCAATAATTGTGGGCAAGGGTCTTCGGTGGTCCTTGGGAGGAAGGCTGTAGGTCTTCCTCATGATGTATTTTTTACCCTTAGCCCGGAATGCAGCGATTCTGCAAACTTGCAGTGCTCTTATCGGTCTGAGCTAATTCATGTCCTTGTTAACCGTCTGTTTTCCTTTAGCGAGGTATAGCTTATCGGTCTGGACGTAATTCATGTTCTTGCTAACCATCTGTTTTCTTTTCATTCCCTTGAGATAATACGAGACCGTTTCTTATTCTTCACAAGTAAGCCCTTTGTCCGGGAAAGAAAAACAGGCTTCTTTCTCCATTAGTTGTTTTATTCAAACTATATGGTTACGCGACTAAGTTCTATGACTATATTTTCTAAGTACCTATTGCCCCTATTTCATTACTGCCCACCTGTACAGACCAGTATTGCAGCTATTAGGAGAAAGCATCCCTCTGCTCAAGAGAGAGGATATAGAGAGTACATGCCATGAGGCTTGCTGTGGTTTTACCTGTGGGATGATAGACAGGACATGAGGAAGTGGGATGGAAAGCCCACCTAGACCCTACAGGCCTAGGTACGTGAGTTGCAAGGTAAAGCAGTCACACAAAGGGATTCTTCCAGGAAAGATGCTGCTCCAGTTTCCAGTAGGCAGTCCCCCAGACTGAATGAAAGGCCTACTTGTATGTATGATCCTCTTGAAGGGACTTTTAAGTCCTTTTTGCAAGAAGTGAGTAGTGAATAGAATGCGAGGATTAAAGGGCCCTGCCTCCAGCCAGGTGGAGAAGAGGGACAACTGGGTTTATTGGACTGTGTGGATCTGATGGCCTGGTACATCAGATCCACAAGAGTACAAGTTTATAGTGGACACTGGTGTACAGTGTACAATGGCTACTACAACAGTGCACAGATGACAATACCACACCAACTGAGACTCCCCGATCCCCATTCAGAAGCTGATTCGTTCAACTGGAGTGTCAGGGAGCGATCGGTAGAACCTGCTCACTGTTCAGTAATCCAATATGGCCAGTGTGGAAGTCCAATGGAGAGTAAAGGCTGACAGTAGACTATTGTGGCCTGAATGAAGTCACGCCGCCCATGAGTGCTGCTGTGTTCCAGACATCCTGGAACTTCAGTATGAACTGGAGTCAAAGGCAGCCAAATAGTGCACCACAACTGATATTGCCAATGCATTCTTTTCGACCCCTTTGGCAGCAGAGTGCAGGCCAGTTCGCTTTCACTTGGAGGGGTGTCCAATATACCTGGAATTGACTGTCCCGGGGTGGAAACACAGCCCCACCATCTGCCATGGACTGATCCAGACTGCACTGTAAAAGGGTGAAGCCCCAGAGCACCTGCAATACATTGATGACATCATCGTAGGGGCAACACAGCAGAGGAAGCTTTTGAGGGGGAAGAAAGGGAAGAAAATAGTCCAAATCCTCTGTCCCAGACAAAGGTTTACCTTTGTCTTCCTTTTTTTGTTTCCATCTTTACCCCTGCCTTTTTTTTTTTTTTTTCAACCACCATGGGGCAAAAAATAAAATAAAATGTGCAAGCAGCTGTGTGGTGCTCAGCTGCTGGCTGGGGTTAAAACACGACACAGTATCATATAATTCTTCCCTTATATTTCCATATAAACCTGTCCTTCTAATCCAGGTAAAGTATGAAACAGCTTTTCTACAAATATTGTAATTGAACTTCTTACTCTGAGTTAAATCTCATCTAACAGAAGTACAATATATTTTCCATGCATTTTTTCAGACCTCTTAGTTTGAATAACAACTCTGGTTTAGACAGCATGCTTAACTTGCCTTGCTTCATTACAGAGAGTACAGCTTGCATTAAAATGGCTTCAAAACTTAAGCTCTGGATCTACAAGAATACTGAATGAGCACTTGAGATCAGGGTCCTATTGCTCCACATAATACCATGTAGAAGTAAAAAATAACCTGGACTGAAACCTTGAAAAGGAACATCTTGTATTGCGTTCCCATCAATCAATTTCTATAAAAATTTGCTTCCTAGACTCTCCATATAGTAGGTGGGATACTGTTGTGGTTTTGTGTGGCAAGGTTCTAGTGCAGGGGGTGGGCAGCAGGGGTGGCTTCTGCAAGAAGCAGCTAGAAGCTTCCCCTAGGCCTGACAGAGTAAATACCAGCCACCTCAAGAATGGACCTGCCGCTGACCAAGGCCAAGCCAATCAGTGACAGCTGTAGCACCTCTGTGAATCACGTTTAGGAGGAAAAAAAAAATGCAAGCAGCTGCTTTTTGCCAACACCAAAGAAGGGAGTGAGAAAATGTAAAAAACTTTGCAGACACCAAAGTCAGTGAAGAAGTGGGGGGAAGGAGGTGCCCCAGGTGCCAGAGAGAAAAATTCCCCTGCAGCCCATGGAGAAGACCATGGTGAAGCAGGTTGTTCCCCTGCAGTCCATGGATGATGATGGGGAGTAGAGACCCCACCTGCAGCCCGTGGAGAGGCCTCATGCTGGAGCAGGTGGAGACATATGGAAGACGCTATGACCAAGATTGGAGCAAGCTCCTGGCGGGACCTGCAGCCCGTGGAGAGAGAGAGAGAGAGAGGATCAAGAGAGAGGCCCACGTTGGAGCAGGTTTGCTGAGGGGGGGCTTGTGACCCCGTGGGGGACCAGGCTGGAGCAGTCTGGGATTGAGAGACTGAGACATTCTATGATTTATGACTGCCCGCCATAGTAGCGACCCACGCTGGGGCAGCTGGTGAAGAGCTGAAGCCCCATGGGAAAGGACTCACATTGGAGAAGTTCGTGGAGGACTGTCTGCCATGGGTGAGTCCCCACGGTGCAGCAGGGGAAGGGTGTGAGGAACGCCCCCCCCCCAGCTACGAAGGAAAACAACTTGTGAGGAACTGACCGAAACTCCCATTCCCCCAGTCCCTGCCCCTCCCTGTGCCACAGTGGTGGGGGGAGAAGGGAGAGAAATCGTGAAGGGAGAGAAATCTTCCCACGAAGTAGGGAGGGATGGGGGGAGGTGTTTTAAGATCTGGTTGTACTTCTCATGACCTGACTCTGGTGTCACTGCGTGTGTGGTGTAGTGTCATAAATTAGATGGTCTTTTTTTCCCCTCTTTTTATTCCGTGCTGAGCCTGTTCTGCGTGTGATGCTGATTGCGGAATGAACTCTCCCTGTCCTTATCTCCACTCCTGAGCCTCTCAATATCTATTTTCTCCCCTGTCCGGCTGAAAAGGGGAGTGATAGAGAATCTTTGGTGGGCATCTGGCCTCCAGCCAGGGTCAAACCATCACACACAACATTGTGGAGTTTAAGATCTTGCCGAGCATGAATAGGACGTTCAGAGCCCAGCTGTGAGGGATTCTATGGGAAACATCCATGGAGGGCAAAGGAGTCTGTGAGTGCTGAGAGTTATTCAAGAACAGCCTCCTGGAAGCACAAGAACAGTCCATCCCCTACAGAGGAAAAGGAAGAAGACAGAACAAGACACCACCCTGGCTTAACAGTGCTCTTTTGGTTGTGCTTAAAGGCAAAAAAGAAGCATACCAGCTATGGAAAGGAAGCCAAATAGCCATCGAGGACTATAAGAACCTTGCTAGGGCATGCAGAGATGCAGTCACGAAGGCTAAGACCCAGCTAGAACTGAATTGGCCAGAGATGTCAAGAACAACAAGAAAGGGTTCTTCAAATACATGAGCAGTAAGCAGAAGTACAGGGAAGACAGGCCCATTGCTAAACAGGGCAGGGAAACTAGTTACTAATAATGCTGACAAGGCAGAGGTTCTCAATACCTTCTTTGCCTCTGTCTTTAACTGGTGTAGCTGGACCCCTGATCACAAGACCAAGCAGCTATGACAACCCCTGGACAGAATCCACCCAAGAGCATTAGGAAAAGTGGATGACATTGTTGCAAGGCCACTATCTATGTAATCTTTGAAAAGTCATGGAGATCAGGGGATGTCCCTCATGACAGGAAGAGGGCAAATGTCCATCTACAAGAAGGGCCCAAAAGAGGATCCAGGAAACTACAGGTCTATTAGTCTTGCTTTAATCCCTAGGAATCACAAACCTATCAAAGCAGGTGACTGGGAAAAGCCAACACAGATTTACCAAAGGCAAATCATGCCAAACTAACCTGATCACCTTCTACAACAAAATAACATCTGTACACACAGGGAGAGCAGTGGATGTTGTTTACCTGGACTTCAGCAATGTTTGAGACTGTTTCACAGACCCTTCTCCTGGACAAACTGGCAAACTGACAAACTGATACAGATTGGATAACATTCCGCCCTCAGAGGTTGGTGATCAATCATTTTTACTCAGACTGGCAGCCTGTCACAAGTGGGGTCCCCCAGGGGTCAATACCGGGCCCCATGCTGTTCAACATCTTCATAAATGATCTGGACAAGAGTATTGAAAGCACCCTCACCAATTCTGTTGATGACACCAAAGATGAACACATCAGAAGGGAGAGCCATCTTATATAGAGACCTGGACAGGCTCGAAGAGTGGGTGAGGAAGAACTGTAAAATAATGGAATGAGCACTCCTAGAAACTGTCACAAACCTAATGAAGCAGGTGATTAGGAAAAGCCAACACAGATTTACCAAAGGCAAATCTTGCCAGATTACATGGTTTAACTAAGTAGACCATTAGTTCTGGTGGTGTGGTTTAACCCTAGCTGGTAACTAACACTTCACTCTCTCACTCCCCTGTGACAGGATGGGGGAGAGAATCAGAAGAGTGAATGTGAGAAAACTCATGGGTTGAGATAAAGACATCTTAATAAGTAAAGCAAAAGCCATGCACACAAGCAAAGCAAAACAATGAATTAATTCACTACTTCCCAGAGGCAGACAGGTGTACAGCCACCTCCAGGAAAGCAGGGCTCCATCACATGTAACAGTTACTTGGGCGGACAAACCCCAAACCCATTTACCTCTTCCTTCATCTTCCCCCAAATTTATTTACTGACCATGACGCCATATAGTATGGAATATTCCCTTGGTCAGTTGGGGTCAACTGTCCCAGCTGTGTACCCTCCTAGCTTCTTAGGCAACCCCAGCCTACTCACTGGGGGGTGTGTTAAGAAACAGAAAAGGCCTTGAACCTGTTAGCACTGTGCAACAACAAGTAAAGCATCCCTGTATTATCAGCACTATTTTCAGCAGAAATCCCAAACATAGCCCCATACTAGCTACTATGAAGAAAATTAACTCTATCCTAGCCAAAACCAGCAAACTAAACTAACCTGATCACCTTCTACAACAAAAGAGCATCTTCTGTTGACATGGGAAGAACAGGGGATGTTGTTTACCTGTATTTCCAGAAAACATTCAACACTGTTTCCCATAGCCTTCTCCTTGACAAACTGTCAAGGTACAGACTGGATGGGTAGTCTGCAAGAAGGGTAGGAAATTCACTACCATGTTGCACTCAGAGGGTGGTGATCAATGGTTTCTACTTGGGCTGGAAGCCTGTCACTAGTGGAGTCCAGGGGTCGATACTGGGCCCCATGCTGTTTAACACTGTGGTGGGTTGACCTTGGCTGGCCACCAGGTACCCACAAAGCTGCTCTATTACTCCCCCTCCTTAGCAAGATGGGGAGAAAAGATGAAAAAATCATGGGTTGAGGTAAAGGCAGTTCACTAAAGAAAAGTAAAGGCCATGCATGGAAGCAAAGGAAAACAAAAAAAAATATTCTCTACTTACCATGCGCAGGCAGTGTCCAGTCACTTACTGGGAAGTAGGGCCTCAGTACATGTAGCAAATGCTTAGGAAGTGAAATGTCTTAATAACAAATTCCCCCTGCTACTTCTCCTTTCTCTTAGCTTTTATTGTTGGGCATGATGTCACATGGTAAACCAGACCAGTTTACCCCTGTGTTGCCAGTTAGACTGCTTCCACTGCTGTAGCCATCCCCACAGGGCATTTGCTACCATACACGCATCAGTAAAGAGATAAGAGTACTGGCCTGTGGAGGAATGGCTCTGTGAGAATGGCCACATATTCCCACTCTCTATCCCTGCGCACAAAACAGCCCGAATGAAACATCACTTTAAAGGAATGTGGAGCTAGCAGCAAAGTCAGATAATGAGTTAAGGAGTATGGGCTGTGAATAGAAGCTCCTAATTCTGAAACATTCCTCTGAGACAAGATAAGATATAGGCCTTGCACAGGTGTCCGCTCTATCGCTTTCACTGTTTTTAATTTCTTCTCCCCGCGGTTCCCAGCCATGCTTTGTTAAGCTTGCTAGAGAGTATATAATCACGCTGCTCTGTAGAATAAAGGAACTGACTGCTTTTAGCCACATTGGTGTGCGGTCTGATTCCTAGCGCCGTCCCGCTCTTTCGAAGACCCTGGACCTAAAAGTTTCCCAAGATCTGGATTAGGACGCGGGGAACACTCGACAATTGGCGCCCGAACAGGGACCGGAAAGAAGGTTTCAGAGACAGTTGCTACAGAGGAGGCGCCGCTGAGAATCGTGAGTGTTGCGGTAGCTGGTTGCGGGGTCGCTACCCGCCCTCTGTGCCCACAATGGAGTGGGGAGCTGTGGAGAAACCGCTCTTCAGTACCCTCTCTAAGAGAGGCGAGCAGGAATCTCCAATAGGGCTAGCTGCGGAGAAGCCGACTCTAGTTATTTTCTCAAACAAAAGCGAGCTGGTGACTCCAATAGGGCTTTCAGATTTAATTAAATGGGCCCGCAGGTCGGGACACCTGGAAGAAGTAGCGCTGATATTCAGTGTTGCTGAGTGGCGAGCGATAGGAGATCATATTTGGGATGTGGTGATTACTGGAGGAAAGGAAGAAAAACTACTGTGATCTTTGGGTGCGACCTGGCGTGTAGTATTTAACACCCTAAACGCCATGCAGGCAGAGAGGCAAGTAGCTGCTGCAGCTGTTCAAGCTCTGTCTGGCTCAGTGACACCATCTGCCACCCTGTTAGAAACTCCAGTCTGTGGACTGGTTCACCTGGTTTGTTAAAATGCTGCGGAGTTACAGGACTCAATTGAAAAACAGCAATCTAACACCTCGGGGGTGAAGTTTCTGAGTCCTCTAATTCTACTCCGAAAACTAACTCTGCTTTAAAAATTAACGAGTCAACACAAACTCCAGCTTCTGCTGTTGAGAATACCCCCTCAAATCCAACTCCTAGTTGCCCTCCTTCCTCCAAAGCTACTTGGCCAGATTCAGAAGGGGAGGAAGGAGAGACTGAAATGTGTAAACTTACTGGGCGATTGCAGTAATTGGAAATATCACGAAGAGAAAAATTACAGAAAAGCAATCAACATAAAAAAAAGTAAAGGAGGAGGCAGCTGTTACTCCATCATTGCCTTCTGGTCCTCCGGACCCCGGAGTTCGTAGCCCTCCCTCCTGTTGGACTGGAGTTATACAATATGCTCTCTAAGAGAGTAATTAAAAATGCTTTAAAATAGCTCCTTTTGTGGCGCGAAGAAAGGAATCTTATAACAAACGTAAATACAGCGTTTGATTTGCCTACTTGGGAGGCTATTGGAGTTTAACTCCTTGACGAACCCTCAGTTGAGGCAAAAGAAGATAAGTCATAAATAACTCTCTGGAAATTAATTGAAAGGACTCTAACCGAAATGGAGGCGGTTTGCGTTGCTGCTGCTTCAGCCTTTGCAGCTTTAACACCAGTTGCGAGTTCTACAGAACCAATTCAAAAAGGAAAAAATCTACTACAGAGAATGTGTTTTTGTTTCTGGGTGCTCTTTCACCTACCCCAGTTACTATGCTAAGTAATTATGTCATGTTATCAGAGCAAAGTGATAAATCTGTCGGAACTGACCGGGAAGGGGAGCAAGTTGTGCACATAAATCTGCCACCACGGTCTGCAAACCCCCCCACTATGATAGCTTTGGAAGGAAAAAATGTGAAAAAAAAAAACCCGTACAAACGACTGCCTTTAATATCTGTTCACCTATAACTTTTACTGAGCCTAAAAGAGCCCGTGACGCAGTCAGAGATGTTAACCGCCATCTAAAACTTCAGCTTGTCTTTGAAAAGCTGGAAAACATGAAAGCGGAGCAGGCAGTTGCGGCAACGGCATGCCCTGCTGTGAAAGGGTTTGCAGAATTGCCCACCCACCCACCCAAACACTACTGACATGAAGAATCACCGACTACGGCACGGACAAGGAACCTATGCCCGCAGACAAGAAACCTAAGGACAGGACACAGGACACCTACGGCCATGGACAATTATCGGCTTTGACAACCATCGGATCATGGACACATTTTGTATCTACACCCACCGCTCCCACCCACACCGCCTGACAAACATCATCCATACATCTCCTGACGCCCGAGAGACTCTGCAGAGACTGCTCGTTGGAGCCTAGGCACGTAAGGTGGCATCAGAGCGGGAAAAATGGTTAAATCAGGGTATTTTGATTCCTACATAATCGTGAAAATTATCAGGGAAAAGTTTATGTGGGGATGAGCGGGTGGTGGAGAAAAGAACGTTGATAGCGGGCCGGTGGGAGGTGGACAGAACAGGGTCCTAGCACTCACCCGGGGCTCAATCACAGTGACTAGCAGGGTCACGCTGTGGGTCACAGCGGGGGGAGAACGGTGCTGGGCAGCAGTCACGACCCGCGATAACGTGCTGCGCAGCCGAGTGCCTTGACAGAATTGCTGTAGTAGTGAGAGAACTGCCCCCCCCCCCCCCCCCCCATATGGACTGGATGTGACAATTTGCATCTTGCACTGTTGTTTCTCTGATGCATTGGTTTGCAGCATATGTGCTATAGGTTCAGGGATGCGTTTGTCCACTGAGAGCAAGGCTGGTTATTAAGCAAAAGGATTTTTGGTAGCGACCATTGAAAGTGGGAAGCTTACTTTAAGAATTTAACCTGGAAAACATAAATCCTCGTTTGGGCTGATTAATGTTTGCTTACTCAAGGAAAAAATTGCCCACTTATAAGATTTAATACAGGTGCACTAGACTAAGGGTCATATCAAACCTTCCACAAGTCTGTGGAACATGCCAAAATTTTTAAAAGATTGGGTTTTCTTTTTCAAAAGGTATCACTGGGTGCGCTCCCACAAGGCATAAAAAATTCACAAACTATGTGCCAGACTTACGTACCTCAGGCACTTGCTCCAGTACGAAAAATGCATCCTGATCTAATCATTTATCATTACATGGATGAGATATTGATTGTGGGAAAAAACTTGGATGTTGAAAGTTTGATTCATGAGTTAACAGTGCATTTGAAAAGCAAGGGATTACAGATTACAGAAAATTCAAAATAAGGCAGTATGGAAATACTTGGACTGACAGATTGATAAAAGTACCGTAACACCTCAGAGGATTGAAATCAAAGCTGAGGTTAGCACATTAAATGGTGTTCAAAAGTTCCTTGAAAATATTCACTGGATTAGATTATTGTGTGGTATTGTGCATCAGCATTTTACTACCCATATTTGCAGCCACACTGAGCTAACTGACTAACTCAAGGTCTAGCAGACAGAAACCAGAGAGCAGACAGGCTGCTAGCACCGGCCTGGGCTGCTCCCTCAGCAGACGCTTTGCACGAGCTCGGAAGTTGCATGCATTTTTGTTAACCAATCTGCTAAGGTACTTCAATGACAATGCCACTTGTTGGTTGCTGAGGCTAAAGGGACTGTACATTTGTGCCTGGATTGTCAGCAATCCTCGTGCAAAGCCATAGTGAAACGTATGAATCAAACTCTCAAGCGTTAGCTTCACAAACAAAAACGGGGAGAGAAGGGTATCTCTCCAGCTAATTGATTAAACAAAGCTCTTTACGTTTTGAACTATTTATGTCTGCCACAGAACAGTTTGGTACCTCTAATGGTGAAACATGCAGTAGGTTTAAAAGGAGGTTTGAAAAAGGAAAAAAAAAAAAAAGAAAAAAAAACAAGAGAAAAAAGTTAAAAAAAATATGAAATGAAGTTGCAGGTACTAACTTGGGGAAGGAGATCTGCCTGTGTCATTACAGATACGGGAACCAAGTGGGACCCAGTGAAGTGGATAAAGCTGTGGATCCAGAAGAAATCAAGCTTGCATGAACCAGGACGGGATCCTGATCACAGTAACCGAAGTCAAGTGTTCCAACTGCAGCCACAGTGGACTATGAGTTTTGCTGTGGGACATTTTGAACCATCTAAGAGTCTTTGAGATATGCATGTATTTGTGGTAAATGAAAAGTAGGGAAATAGTGATTTCTGCACAGCCTAAGATCACAGACTGTGTGAGGTTGATGTTATCTGCACCTCTGACACTTCTTATTGGCAAAGCAAACAAAGAATCTGACTGACCACTCTCAGTCAATTCATACGAGCATTCAGAAATTAATAGATCAAACACAAAAGATACAACAAGAAAATGGATTGTTTGGATCAGACAATTGGTTTCACGAGTGGGAAATTTCAGGATGGATATTGTCAGTGGTCAAATTTGGGTTATTGGATTTGGCAATTACGGTACATGTCTTACTGCCATGCTTATTGAGCTTTCTGCAAAGGGCCCTTGCAGAGACCTCTAAAAGCAGGTTTTGAAACGCAGATACTAAAAGAAGAAAAAATTGTCAAGGAGGACAGCAGGCCTGCCGGCGGCTTGGCTCTCCTCGCACAGACACAGGCCCCAACAGTACCCTTGAGTTCCCACAAGTCAGGAAAAGTACTCATGCTGAGAGGTATTTGGTAATCACATTTTCAAAATGTAGTGGCCTTGCAGGCAGATGGACAGACTGCCTTAAACCAAGAAGGAGTTGTGAGAAAGTATTTGGAAGTAAGTGAATATGTCAAGAACCAGCCTTAATAAGGCCAAAACACAGCAGGTGTGCAGATAACTTTTAGACATCAAAGGTAAACTAACAATGTTTAGCTAGAAGATATGCTTATCAAAACTCGTTATAATTACTAATTAATCACTTTGGTGTGAACAGTGTGTGTAGCCAATTAGCAGTTTTTAGCTTGTCACATTTTATAGTATGGCTTTTCGTTTATAGGATGGCTTTTAAATATAGTTAAATAAGGACTTATGCTTTTGTTAGTTATTTTTGCCGTGTATGTCACAGTGTTTCTCTCACAGGATGGATAACACCTTTTGCAAAAATCTGGCTGGTCCATAAACAAAAAGGGGGAATTGAGAGGAATGGGTTTCGTGGCCCATCCAGATTTATTGCTGACCCCCATATAATCAGGCCTGGGTAATTGCTCAGCTGAAGCAGAATGTATGGGTAACCCTTGTAAACATCACTGGTCAAAATACACTGTGTCTTTCTGTGGCTACTCCATCTTCCGCAGCAGACACAGGAACCTCAAGGGTTAACACTATGGGGCTCTGTGATGATGGATGCTTGTATATATTTTAATTATACTTATAGCACTACTCGTAGAGGTCAGAATGTTAACGCTATGCTTAGTATATATCGTAATGCTGCTGCTTGGTGTGGTTGTACGAGTCCAAATATTTCCCAATCATCAGCCATACCGCTCACGTTGCCTCCTGGCATCTTTTTGATATGTGGAGACCGAGCCCGGAGTGGAATTCCATCACGTTTGAACGGTGGCCCCTGCAGTCTTGGTCGTCTCACTTTGCTGACTCCTAACTTGGCCATGATACATGCGAAACAACATAAACTAAAAGGATGAGTCCATAGAAGCATTCACAAATTTGAGAAGGACTGTGATGACCAGGTAACATTTTGGGGACCCGCAGAAATAATAGCATCATCAATACTAGCCCAGGGAGTGGCTTCTGCTGCTGCTCTTAAAAAACTTACGAGATTGGGCTGTTGGCTGAGTAAGCAAACTAATGCTACACCCATTGCACTATGTGGTTTGCTAACTGACGTGGATAGCATTAGACATGCTACTCTTCAAAATCGGGCTGCAATAGATTTCTTACTCCTAGCTCGTGGTTGTGAAGATTTTGAGGGTATGTGTTGCATGAACTTGTCAGACCATTCAGAATTGATCCATGAAAGTATTGCAACATTGCGAAGCCAGCTGGCGAAACTGAGATATGAGGGTAGCTGGCTCGATGGATGGTTTAACAAATGGGGAATTACTGTGTGGGTTAGAGACATGTTAAAGGGTGTGTTAATTATATTGATAGTTATTTTGCTGATCTTAACTGTTATTCCTTGCATTATACAGATTCTTAAGAGACTTCTGAGCGAGGCCTTGTCTTCAGCTGTTTTGTTTGCGCAAAAAGAAAAAGAGGGAACTGTGGAGGAATGGCTCTGTGAGAATGGCCACATATTCCCACTCTCTATCCCTGCGCACAAAACAGCCAGAATGAAACATCACTTTAAAGGAATGTGGAGCTAGCAGCAAAGTCAGATAATGGGTTAAGGAGTATGGGCTGTGAATAGAAGCTCCTAATTCTGAAACATTCCTCTGAGACAAGATAAGATATAGGCCTTACACAGGTGTCCGCTCTATCGCTTTCACTGTTTTTAATTCCTTCTCCCCGCGGTTCCCAGCCATGCTTTGTTAAGCTTGCTAGAGAGTATATAATCACGCTGCTCTGTAGAATAAAGGAACTGACTGCTTTTAGCCACATTGGTGTGCGGTCTGATTCCTAGCGCCGTCCCGCTCTTTCGAAGACCCTGGACCTAAAAGTTTCCCAAGATCTGGATTAGGACGCGGGGAACACTCGACACTGGCCAATTTTCTCATTCAGTAAACTCTTGGGCTAGTTCGATGGCTTTCAATTCTGCAAACTGACGTGACTCGACTTCTCCTTCAGTAGCTTCTGAGACTTGTGTAGGACTCCATACAGCAGCTTTCCACTTCCAATTGTTTCCTACAGCAGAAAAGGGGAGTGATAGAGTGACTTTGGTGGGCATCTGGCCTCCAGACAGGGTCAAACCACCATACATATACTTAATGTCTTCTCAGTATCTGGAATAAAGATGTGCATCTTTAAAAACAGTATCGTATTTATCAAAATACCAACATTCCCCAACTGATAAAAGAGATACTTTAAAATAGTAACATATAATTCACATTTCCTCTCTTTGCCTTGAGCCGATAAAATATGACTACCTCTATATGCTTGGCTTGTAAAATAATTACTATAAAGTAGAATATCTGTTGAAGTTTTGGGTAGAATTTCTTAAATTAGATTTGAGGATCTACAGTGATAGCAAATGCATAAACCTGTTGTTATTTATCCTTAGGTGGTAAAATATTGGCCAGAAATTGGGAAATGTGGGTTCTTAGTTTGGCGCTATCTTCTGAGGAGAGATGATATTGAACCCGCACCTTGGACCTCAGAAGGGATGGAAAGGTCAAAGAAACTGGGTCTGAGTGTACAGGTCAGAATCAATGTTTACAAAGTTTCTCTGATATTCTGTTCAAGTAAATGGAGTCTTAATTTCTAAAACTAGGAATGTGAATTAAATTTAAGCCCCATTTTTTTATACTTCAATGAGGATGGATCTAACATTAAAAATATTTTAGATCATCTGTAATTTGAAAAACTATTATATTGGTAAAGCAGAAAGAATTGTGGATGAAGTTTTCTGCTTTAACAGGAAATTGCTTTGTAGTTATTGTAGTAATTTTGTGGATCAGAAATTAATGACTGTGAACACAGTTTTGTGATCCTTACACTGGATGTGATTTATAAAAGTAAATCTTGTGATAGTTAAGTGTCTTCTTAGAATTTAAAATATATATATGGTTTTATGTCTTTTTCTCTAATTGTAACTTATGATTGAGGAACTATTATAGATAACATTTTTCAGGCAGGGATTTTGGCACTGTGAAATTTGTCGCAAACAGTAAGAATGAAAATAATATTTTTTGTTCCTCAGCAAACCATTAATTTAGCTTTCTGATATGTGTAGTTGCAGTTATAGATATGGAAATAAGGTGCCTTTTAATCAGATCAGACTCTTTGACTTAACTACAGTTTTCTAAAATTATGTTAATTTACAGGCTTTCCTGTTTATATAGGGTTTTAAAAATATTTTTATATTATTTAAATATGTAGTCATAGAGGTTTACATTCTGTAGAAAACAAGCTTGTCAGCATTTGGGATTTCCCAGATGCCAGTGGATTTTGTTTTGAATCCGGTTTTTTGGGGTTTTTTTTAGTATCCAGAAGGTTATTTGGAAGCCATGGCTAGTAAAGAGAAAAAGGATAAGGTTAAGAAGCAAACCGTGAAACAGGAGCGAACCAGACAGAGCAACGGAAACAAGAAAAGGACAATTGATGATGGTATTTCTTTTTACTTCTTAGTGTTAGAGCTCTGTAAAATTACATATAAACCAACTGTATGAAAACTACAAGGAAGTTATAAGTTATTTGAAATCCACATGTAAAGTTATTACTGATCAGTAATAAAATGGGAAATCTTATGTTGCTGTTCCATAATTCAAGGTTTCTTTTTCTTAAACTTCACAGAAAAATTAGCAATCTTCTATGTAATTATGATCTATAGTTCAAAATAAAGCTGGGCAACTTGGAGCTTTATTACAACATTACATAGATATGATTAATGTTTTAGCTTTCTAGAAACAATTTTGTCTACCCTTTTTAATAGTTCAGACTACCACTGTTACTGTATCTTGTCATAATTTTGAACAGGTATAGAGGAGACTAAAAATACATCCAAAGCCATGAAAATGGGAGATGGAGGGAGAGGAGAGGCTTTCCAACTGACCCAGCAACAGCAGTGGCTCATTAAAGAAGACTGTATGAACCAGAAACTGTGGGATGAAGTACTTGCTTCTCTTAAGGAAGGACCAGTATGATTTCAGATTGCCTAAATTATTCATTTTTAACCCTTCTTTATATAGAAGAAACAATGCTTTGTTAAAACTTAATTGCTTAAAATTGCTGAATACACACTATCTGTTTAGAAACAGATGATAGGGCATGCAATTTCATTCACTTAAGGAGACAGAAGAAATTGAGTCTTAGATACCAAATGAAAATATTTTTAATTCAACTAGCAGATTAATCCACTCGCTATAGAGAGAACCTTAAGTAAAAAAAGGAGAAACATTTCCCTCTCTCAGATGTCCAGAAAGTATCGAGGATAATTCAAGTTTGAAGACACTTGTGGATTTTTTTTTATTAGTCTCTGATGGAATATCCTCCAAAACTTTGAACATGAATTAGCTTTTTTGATGGTCCAATTTAGTTAAAATTATTTTGCAAAAGAAAAACTCCAAGATTATCAGAATGCTAAAGGTCACTATCAAGTCCGTGAAAGAACAGAATATCAGATGGAGAATGGATGCCTAAAAAGGAATGTAAAAAATCACTTTATTTGGGAATTTCCAGGGTCTATTTACTTTGCTTTGTTCATAGAAAAAGCATCTAGTAACTCCTTGTTCTTCCATTTACAATACTACTATTGCTATAATGCTACTGCACTTGTATAGGAGCTGCAAGGTTATAAGTTGCTTATCTGTGGGTTGTCCAACGTTTGTAAATAATAAGACTTTTAACTCTTAGTTATTTGACAAAATACAGTAGATATGTTTCTAAAGCAACAGAGAACAGTATCTTAAGAGAAATCCAGTGACTAGAAAGTTATTTTCCTATTTATTCCTGCACATAATTTTGATTCCCCTTGGTGATAGCCATATAGAAATTTCAGTGGGAATCACTCAACTACCATTAGATATCTATAACTACAATTATGCTATGAAAATATAAATCTTAATGCTTGAAACAACCTTTCCACTTTAATTATAAGTTTTGGGTTGAGATTCGTCTGATATTATTAAAATAATTGAAAAAGAACTGTATTTTGAGCAACTTTATATCTGTTTTTTACACTTCTATGCCTGAGTGGGCATGCTTGAGACTACTGAAATATCAGAGAACAAGGTATCTGTAAGTATGCTTGCATATGTAAAAACTATGGCATGAAATTCATCCTTCCTTCTTCAGAGTTGCTCTGAGAAGACTGAAAAACAGGAAGGTTCTTTTACCTATTGCAGGGTATTTCAGAGTCAGGACTCAAGAAGCCAATTCAACACCTCCAGCAGATGCAGAGGTGGATTTATTAGTGAAAGAGGTATATACAGTACTTTGCTTTCCCTTTGGAGAGAAACAGCAATCACTTGTTGTGGTTTAACCCAGCTGGTAGCTAAAACATCCTTATAGACATTTGTTCACCACCTTCACCCCAGTGGGATGGGTGAATCAAAAAGGAAAAAAAAAAAAAAGTAAAACTTTTGAGTTAGGACAAAAAAGGACAGAAAAGGAAGATGATTATGATAATAATAATAAACAAAACAAGTGGTGAACAGCACAATTTCTCACCACCTGAAGCTGATGATCCATTAGGTGGGAAGGGACCAAGCAGCACAGTGGAACTGGGAATTGGGGTTGCAGTCAGTTCGTTACATCTGTCGCTCAATAACTCATTAGGGGAAGGACACCTCGCACTCTTTCCCTGCTCCAACGTGGGGTACCTCTCATGGGAGAAAGTCCTCCATGAACTTCTCCAATGTGAGTCCTTCCCACGGACTACAGTTCTTTATTGGAATGATAGGATGAGGAGGAATGGTTTTAAATTGGAATGGTTTTAAATTGGAAGAGGGTAGATTTAGATTGGACCACGAGAGTGGTAAGGCACTGGATGGATGCCCCCTCCCTGGAGGTGTTCAAGGCCGGGTTGGATGGGGCCTTGAGCAGCCTGGTCTAGTGAGAGGTGTCCCTGCCCATGGCAAGGGGGTTGTAATTTGACAATCTTTAAGGTCCCTTCCAAACCTAACCATTCTATGATTCTATGATTAACTGCTCCTGTGTGGGTCCCTTCCACAACTTGTAGACCTTTAGGACTACTCTGTTCCAGCACAGACTTCCCACGGGGTCACAGCATCCTTTGGGCTTATCCACCTGCTCTGGTGTGGGGTCCTCCACAGGATGTAGGTCAATCTCTTCTCTGGCACCTGGAGCACCTCCTCCCTCTCATTCTTCACTGACCTTGGTGTCTACAAAGTTGTTTCTCTCGCATATTCTTGATTCAATGAAATGTAATCATGCTTAATAGATTGATATAGGTGTAGCTTAAGAGACAATTAATATAACTTTAATATAAGAATTTTCATGGTTTTAAGACTAGATTAGTTTAGGAGAAAGCTTTAACTGTGTAGGCTACTTGTGAGAGCACTTGCAAAACTTAACCATAACAGTGCAACAGTAACAGCCTTGAAGATAAAGTAAGAATGTGTGTATTTTTAGGAATGGATTAGTTTTGGATTTTAGCAGTCATCACACAAGCGGTTTCATGAAAGTGGCTACAAAACTCAGCCATAACAGTGCAACAGCCTTGAAACTAGAGGGAGCAGGAGATAGAGGAGTCATAAGACTAACGACCAATTAGGAGACAGAGTATATCTTGTTTTCAGCAAAAAGGAATGTGTTTTTGAGCTCAGATAATCACAGAGAAGAAAGGTAAAGAGCATGCGCTGAGAGCGAGGAAGACGTCCAGCCTTCATCCATGAAGACCACCGGAAGACCCCCTGAGTGTCACTGAGCATGCTCTATCTGGGAGGGGTTAATGTAAATGACTTCTTAGAAATAATTAGCATAACTCTGCCTTTTCTTAAACATTATAATGAATATGTATAGTTAATCTGTATAAATTTGAGAAATTTGGCTTCAATAGGCGCACATTTGGAGGAGCGATCCCCTGTGTGCCCAGCGCTGCAATAAAGGATACCTGCTTAATAGTCACCAAGGCTAGTGAGTTTTGATTCCGGCTTTCCGAGGCATCATTCTCACTCTTCTCTCCAGCTGCAATTGCTCTTGGTGGGTTTTTTTTTTTCCCCCTTCTTAAATATATTATCACAGAGTTGCTACCACTGTCGCTGATGGGCTTGGCCTTGGCCAGTGGTGGGTCTGTCTTGGAGCCGTCTGGGACTGGCCCTATTAGACATAGGGGAAGCTTTTAGCAGCTTCACACAGAAGTCACCCCTGTAGCTCCTCCACTACCAAAACCTTGCCACACAAACCAAATACAATTTGAAAGCATGACAAGAACTTTTCTGGCAGGTCTGTGTAGATATCCAGTCGGCGAGTGACGATCATCGGCGACAGCGATCGTTCTGGTAAGCTCAGGGGCTGTGTGTTAGATCGGGTGGTCTAGCGAGGTTCCCTGCATCTGGACACCAGCTCCAGCAATCCGCAGCGAGTACCCGGAAGCCCGGCTAAGCTCACCCCCCAAGGTCACGTGACCCTCACCCACACAACGCAGGCGAGCAAGCAGTAGAGCAAGCAGTAGAGCTCAGAGGAGGCAGCCAACCGTCCTGCTCGCCGGGCAGAGGAAATAGAGGAGCCCAGCCAACGCACAGGTGAAGGTCACTGACACTTGGGTAGGTACTGCATAATGGTGTCTACCCGGCGCAGGGCCATAACCCCAACACCTTCCACTGTGGAGGTAGCCACTCAGCTTAACCAACCGCAGAAGCATGCTGCGGTGCAGGTCTTGGGGTGCAGGGACTGTCACAACATGCTTGCGGCAGCAGACAGTTCTGTACATGGCTGTGTACTGTGTGAGATCATAAGGGATCTCCTCAGCCGTGCAGCATACCTGCAAGAAGAGGTAGATGTGCTCAAGAATAAACTAGACAGGCTCATGAGCACCAGGGAGGCTGAGGTGGAGATAGATCGGATGAGCCAGGTTCTGTCCTCCCAGCCACAGAAATGTGAATACCCAGTAGATAGTGTCCAGGACTGGAGTGACCCTATACCCTCCCCCACGCAGGACAGTATAAATGATAAGGACGAATGGAAGCAGGTACGTGGCAAGGGCAGTAGGAGAGTACCTTCCAAGCCTGTCCTTCCTCCACAAGTGCCTCTGAGCAATAGATATGAGATCCTATTACAAGGGGACCAGCCGGATAATGAGATGGCTGATAGGAAAATCACTTCTAAGGTTGTGTTCCCTAGGACAAGACCCTCTAAACAAACCCAGATGGCTGATAGGAAAATTACTTCCAAAGCTGTGTTCCCTAGGACTAGAACCCCTAAGCAAACCATCAAAACATCCTCTGTTAAGACAAAAAGACGGGTCATTGTCTTAGGAGATTCCCTTCTGGAGGGAACTGAGGGCCTGATCTGTAGGCCGGACCCTCTACACAGGGAAGTCTGCTGCCTTAAGGGAGCTTCAGTTAGGGACTTAACCAAGCGAGTCCCAACCTTGGTCAGGGACACGGATTATTATCCACTTTTAATTTTTCAAATAGGCAGTAATGAAATACATAAAAGAAAACTGAGCACCATTAAGAAGGATTTTAGGGCCCTGGGACGCGTGGTGCGAGGATCTGGAGCACAGGTAGTGTTCTCCTCCGTCATTCCTACTACAGGGAATGGGGAGGGTTGGTTTGAGAAGAGCCAGGAAATAAATACCTGGCTCAGAGCCTGGTGCGAGAAACAGAACCTTGGGTTCTTTGAGAATGGGCTGGCTCGAGCCTCACCAGCCTTGCTTTCGAGGGATGGGGAGCACTTATCCCCTAGGGGCAGAAGGATACTGTCCAAGAAGCTGGCAGGGCTCATTAATAGAGCTTTAAACTAGATAGGAAGGGGGAGGGGGACAGGGCCAGGCTAGATGGAAAAAAGCCTGGGTGTGGTGGTGGAGTTACTGAGGGATGGTGTGCTGGTAATGACCTCTGGTCAGCAATCCTAGTTAATCAGGGGAATAGTGTTCTAACTCAGAGTAGAGATGTAGCTACTACTGATAGGCTAGGTAACTTAAACAGCTGTCACTTGGGAAGCAAGGCTTCCCCAAGGAGCACAACAAGATCAGTAGACCAGCTGAAGTGCATCTACACCAATGCACACAGCATAGGGAACAAAAAAGAGGAATTAGAAGTCCTTGTAACTACAGGAAATTATGATGTGATTGCCATCACAGAAACGTGGTGGGATAATTCACATGACTGGAGTGCTGCAATTGCTGGTTATACACTATACAGGCGTGACAAGCTGGGTAGGAGAGGAGGTGGGGTAGCCCTGTATGTCAGAGAATGCATTGACAGCCTAGAGCTGGAGTATGGTGAAGACTGGAGCACAGGAAGTTCTGCACCAACATGCGGAAGAACTTTTACACAGTGAGGGTGACAGAGCCCTGGAATAGGCTGCCCAGGGAGGTGGTGGAGTCTCCATCCCTGGAGATATTCAAGGTCAGGCTAGATAGGGCTCTGAGTATTGCTCTAGGCTGTGTTCTTGGCTCTGAGACACCAAAACCAACATATATTTTAGGAAGAAAATAATTGTTGCCTAACAGTCTGAGCAAGAAATTTAACAGGCTTGCTTCCAGTTGTGTGGCTGCTATATAATCATTCTTCTTTTTATATAAAAAAAAGTGGAAATGCATTTAATATAATTTCTTATAGACATGATGTATGAAGTTTATCATTCCTTTGTAATTAGTGGAGCTATGCTAGGGATTGGTTTGTTCCAGGAGCTTGAATGTTGGAAAGGATATTGTTGGAAAGGAAAGGAAACTGGTTTAGTCACAGATCTAAAACACATTCCCATACAGGCTGCTATGAAGAAAATTAGTTCCATCCCAGCTAGATCAAACACATCATTTCAGTTGGAAAGGCAGAAATACGGGAAGAAAACTCAGTAAGAACTTGCTCTTTCTGGAAATGTTGATCCTGCTAATTGCTTAATTTTTGCTAGCTAAATTTTATATGTAAAGCAAAGGCTGTAACACTTTTACCACTTTTTCTTTGTATGCCTTAGAACTGCTTACAGCTCTCTTTTCGAGCTGAAGTCTTTACCTGTCCTGCTTGCCGCTATGACCTTGGAAAGAGCTACACCATGGTTCTTAACAAGATATTGCAGACACTACTTGACCAGTTCTTCCCTGGTTACAGTAAAGGACGATGATGTGTTCAAATCCTTTCATACTTCTCCCGTTAACTTTATAGACAGTAAAGGAGAATGAACATCTAAAAGTCAACAGTGAACCAGCTAGCTTGATGGAACTGAATCTATTATCACACAGTATCTTTAATGTTCCTTCAAACCCAAACTATTCTATGATTCTGTTTCTATGATTCTGAAGCAGCTAATCCTCTTCCTCCCCATCACCATCTTTCTTCAAGTAGTGAGAACTCTAAATCTCTGTTGTCTTTAACATCAAAGGTAGTTTTGATGAGCTGACAAATAATTTTTTAAGGGAGGTAAAAAACCCCACAAAACAACCAAAAGCTTTAGGTCTAAGTGGTGAGTCCTAGTTGGTGTTTAAGTTATGATTTGGTTTTTTTAATTACCTCAAGTAGAGGAAAATAAAAGTTTAGGGAGGAAAAAATAGCTTATAAAGTTTCAGCTACACCCTGCTTTCTTAATTTTACTTGTGTCTCGTCTATGTGGTTTGATTCAATAAAATAAACCAAATAAACCCAGACACACACAACAAAAAACAAACAGCACTTAATTCAGTCCGATTAAAGAACAGAAAAATCTGTGGTGTGCAGTCTTCTTTTTGTCTTTCTTCCATTATGGTGTATTTTTTTTGCAAGAACAGGCTTCCTTTTAGTCTATTTTTGTGAGCTTCACTCTGCTTTTTCTTGTATCTTATGCAAGCTGACTACTAAGGACTAATGAACAATATGAATGCATTGTTGCTACTGTAGTGTAAAGTGATCTGTGATTTTTTTGCACTTAAGTGGATATTCAAGACAGTAGTTGTGTACAAAAATTTCATATAAAAAGACCCACTTTTGTATCAGTTTAAAATGTATGCTTTGATTAGGTCTTCTGTCATTGGCAATAAATCAACACAGCATTGAAGTGCTAGCTTGAAAAGGGTTTGAATTGCTTCATATGGTGACCTGAAATTTTATATACAATATATTCCCCCCAAATATATATTATTAAGTATTTTATGATTCAGAAATGTTGCTAATTTTGTGGGGTTTGTATTATCCAAATTTGTCAAACTAAGATGCTTTTTTCAGACTATGGAATATTTCCGTTAGGCAGGCTTCTTATTCTTCAAACTTGAGTCTTCATATATCTTAATTAATTCATCAAGAAAACAGAAGAATGTTTCCTCAAAAGAATTTCTAAGTCACTATGCCACTCAAGCCCCCCTCCCCCCATTCCTTAAGAAAAATATCTAACCTGATTCAGGGTCTTAAATATCAGATATATATTTCTCCTGTAGCAGTGCTTGTGCTACTGGTGCAGCTATTCAGACCTCTGATTGAGACAAGCGTGAGTAGCCCTAGCTCTATACATCAGGGCAGGAGTCCTGGGACCCACTTGCAGGAGGAAGCCTTTCCTTCCCTTCCCATCAGCATTGTATGTTGTGGTATTCCAGCACAGTGATCAGTAAATGAATTGTCTAAGCAGTCATGGGGTGGTACCAACAGTGTATATAGTCTACAAAAGTGATATGCCATGATGTTGGAGGGAAATAATAGCTAGATATTTTTTGTGTCAATTCTAATTTCAGACCTTTGAAATACTATTCATTATTTACTGTTAAATATTGTTTGAGGCTACATTATATCAGTAAGGTATTATCTTTGATTTTTAATAGTTTTATATAAAGTGATAATCCCCTTTTGAGCACTTTACATGCATATTCATATTGGAGAAGTATGTGAACACTTATAAAGACATTCTCTGATTCAAAACCTTGACAAGTGAATATATAAAAATATATATAATGAATCAGACACATGCAATTGCTCTCTTTTTCTTTTTTTCTTTCTGTCCAGTTAGTTTTAGATAATGAATTTCAGTTACTCTTTACTAATGCATAATTCTTTAATGTTGGTAGCATCTTGAATCACATAATATTCAAGATATGCATTATTGAACAACTCAGAAGTTAAAACTTCAGGATTTGACTATATTCTATACTTACTAGGAAATGAGGTTTCAGGCACTATGCAACAACTATAAATATAAAGCATATAGTTTGAGAACTGTAGATGGTTTCCTAAGTCCATAGATTTCCCAAATTGTAACCCAATGTTTCTTAATGGTGAAAATTATACCTTTGTGACCAGTATGTGTATCATTATAATATGGACTGTCACCAACGTTTGCTGATTCTTCTCCCATGTATGGATGTGGGGAAAATAGGTTTGATTATTTTCATAGAGTTCTCTTTAGAACCTTTATGCTTGCCTAAGCTTGGACAAATATGATTGTAGTTGTAAATCTTTGAAGGTATAGGGTCTTCATGCTTACATTAGCTTAAAACAAAAAGGTGAGGTCAATCTTAAGAACTTTCTAAAGAGAAATTTTATGCTTGTGTGAGTCTAATCATGAGATCTGTAGATCTTGATGTATAGGAACAAGAAATAAGAAAACGATCAAACAAACCCGAAAGAAACACCTGGAGCATAACACCTGACCACAATGGCAGGAGGGAGGCCCTCCGAAACTAACCACAAGACGCATCAGCGGACTGAAACAAAGACCCTAGTTAATGATTAGATCAGAAGATGATGAAACTTTGTTTGTCACTGAGTATAAATATCTGTAGCCCACCTCTCCTCGGCGCGGTGTGGTGAGACTTAGGTCCCTGCCCGCCCGGCGCCGCTGTTTCTTTCTCTCTGAATAAATTGCTGCTTATTACACTGCCGGCGTGAGTGTCCTTTTTGCCGATAACAATTTTGGTGCCATGACTCGGATCCGGTAACTGACAGCCAAGTACTCCTACAGGGAGGCGCCCCACCCGACTTTCTGGGTGGCCCTGGGGAAGTTCCCGGCTGGTCAGTCCCGGATTTTCCGAACGGCAGAGAGAAAGAAAGAAATTCGATTCCCGTGCACGAAGATACCGAACGAAGAAGCTCGAGAGGAACGGCGAGCTTTCGGACATCCAGTACATAAATCTCACGGTCCCGGTCTTTCCGAAGGTACTGGTAAGTCATTGCGTTTCCGTTCGGTAATACCCCCCTTCAAATGGGTCAGGAAAATAGTAAATCTAAGGGAATCCCCGACCCTAAAGTTCCCCCAGAAAGTCCATTAGGATTAATGATACGTCATTGGGGAGAATCCTCGATTCGAAGGGGAAAATCAAAAGAAAAGATGATTCATTATTGTGTATACACATGGGGGAAAAGGAAATTGGGAAAAATATCTTTTGGCCTCGATTTGGTTCCTTTGAGGACTGGGTATGTCAAGCCCTTAATTTTTATGTGAATAATAAGACTCCTTATAGTCAAGAGGAGAGTCAGTATGCCTTTCTGTGGATAGTCGCTTCTAAAGATGACAAGATAGCGATGATTTATTCTTTAGGAACTAAGCCAAGGAGGAGGAACTCTAACGAGTTGATTTACCCTCCTCCTTATGTAGGAGACCCCTCAGCCCCATCACCCACACCAAATTCCCCTATAAATAGACCTCATACAAGGAGATTTGCTCGGACAGAGGCAGCTCAGGGACTTTTTCCCTTACGAGAAGTACCCATGGGAGGACCACAACCGGGTATAGGGTATATATCTATACCATTAAATAGCGGTGACGTAAGGGAATTCAAAAAGGGAGATGGGACGTCTTTTGGATGATCCGCTAGGAGTGGCGGATAAATTAGATCAGTTCTTAGGTCCTAGTATATACACCTGGGACGAATTAGAAGCGATCTTGAAAGTATTATTTACAAATGAAGAAAGGGGACTATTTATACAGATTCAAAATATGCATACGGGGTAGTCCATGTATTCGGAAAAATTTGGGAAGAACGAGGACTAATTAACACCCGAGGAAAGGGACTGATTCATGAACAACTGATAAAGGAGGTCTTAAAGGCACTCCGGGGCCCCAAAAGAATAGCTATAGTGCATGTTAAAGGTCATCAAAAGGGCCTATCCCCAATAGTACGAGGAAATAATCTAGCAGACTTAGAGGCAAAACGGGCAGCCCTCTTAGCGATACGAGAAAGTCTGATGCCCGAGAAAAAAAAAAAAGTAGAAACACAGACACAAACCGAATTCAAATTTACCAAACAGGAAGAGGAAAAACTTAGAGAGATGGGGATTAACCAAAAACAAGGACAGTGGTTTCTCCCAGATGGACGACAAGTATTGCCAAAAGGGGAGGCATGGAATTTTCTTAACTAATTGCACCAAAAACTCATTGGGCCACACAGTCCTTGGTGGACTATTTTGAAACGAAATTCGCCGCTATTGGAATTCACACATTGGCTAAACGAATAATTATGGGATGCCTAACTTGTCAACGAGTTAACAAGAGAAACCTTAGAGAAAGAATACAAGGAGGGTGAGACTTGTCTAAGCGCCCCTTTGAGAGAGTACAGATAGACTTCACGGACTTACCGAAACAGGGCAGATACTGACATCTACTAAGCTTATCCTACCTCCAGAGCAACTGCCCAAGTTGTAGCTAAAATACTTCTGGAGGAAGTCATTCCCCGATATGGAGTAGTGTGGTCGATAGACTCAGATCGGGGATCCCACTTTACCTCCCAAGTGATCCAGAACCTATCCCAAGCCTTAGGGATCAAGTAGGAACTTCACGCTCCGTATCATCCCCAGAGTTCGGGTAGAGTAGAGAGAATGAATGGAGAAATTAAAAAACATCTCACAAAACTTATGCTAGAAACAGGATTAAATTGGCTTAGGTGTCTACCCCTGGCACTATTACAAATAAGAACTCGCCCCCGAGCGGATGTTGGCCTTTCCCCTTACGAAATCCTGTATGGGATGCCTTATGATTTTGGACACAATCCTGATTCGTCTAACTTGAGTGATAGAAATTTGGAAAGCTATCTAAATATCTTAAATAAGAGACGAGAACAACTTAGGAAAAAGGGATTAATAACTCAAAGGCCCCCGTTGGATTTGGCCATACATCGTATACAACCGGGAGACCAGGTATTAATAAAATCCTGGAAGGAAACTAATTTGACTCCCCGATGGGAGGGACCTTATTTTGTTTTGCTTACAACAGATTCTGCGATACGGACAAAAGAAAAGGGGTGGACTCACGCTAGCAGGGTAAAGAAAACAACCTCAGCAGACAAGTGGACGTCGACCCATCATCCAGACTCCCTGAGGATCACCCTAAAACGACAAACTGAATGAATGAACGAGGGAGAAAAACTTGAACTCTGGTTTGGACTGCCGACCTACGAATCATTACGGAGGGTATCGTATGTCTCCTGGGTACAGGGGAGAATACCATATCTAGGGGAAAAAGGAGGCCTTTATAGGGCCTGTAAGGAAGGACGGACTTTAGCTTTGTGTTGTGATATTGAGACTGGAATCCCAACCCAATCTATATTGCCCAGACGAATACCCTGTTTGAAACATCCTTTATCGGGCCACGAGGCCTGGGTCCAATGTATCTGTTATAATTGTAAACAGATTTGGAATTGTACTTCCCGGTTTAGACAGGCTTATTGCATATATTGTAGACAACATCGAAATTACGGATCAGGACAGGAAAATATACTCACACTCTTTTGCGGATGGGAATTGTTAATACCGTATTGGTGGGAATTTTTTGAAATTAACCGAATTAAGATAGTCACCAAGTGTAAAAAAAACGATTTCGCTGGAAACTGAGCAAACGCAATACCTAAAACAAAAATCCATTCGCAGAAGGGAGAAAGGAAGGAGTGAATAGGAATAGGCCGCCCCTGAAGACACTGAGTTGTTGCCGAGAAGAACGTTACCCGGTTGCCCTTCTGCCCAGGGTAGACCGAGGAAGGGCAAAGCCAGTAAAACATGTGGGGCAGACGGCTTTTCCTTATTCTTGAGGTCCTCCTATCTCCTTGTGGAATTAGCCATCAACCATACGAATGGATTCTGAGAGGTACTGGAAGTGGCTCAGAAAACAAAGTTGTTAAAACGATCATGTAACCAACCCGGAGAATATTTTTGTGGATATTGGGGCTGTGAAACAATAGCATCAGCCTGGTCTCCCACCGAGCCGGACCAATTCCTATCCGTAAAATGGTACTCCAATGGCAGTATAAGCTTGCTTATAAACAGACATGAGGACTCTATGTGGTTTATAGGAAGAACTTGGGGCCTAAGATACTATGTTAATGGAAGGGACCCAGGAGGATTCTTTTCCATCCAGAAAAAGAAACCTTCTCTACCTTCCTTGGCTGTAGGACCCAACCAAGTGATGTCAGTCAAACCTCGCCCCTTAACCACCCAACTTCCAGTCCCTCTTGAGACTCCAATTAAGCCTGTTACAAAACCCGAGAGTTCGATATTTGGGGATAGGGATTCTCTCTGGACACTGATGGAAGCAACTTTTACTGTAATTAACCAAATCAACCCCAATCTAACTAGTGAATGTTGGCTTTGTTACCCATAACAGCCCTTACAGTGGCCACCTTGGTAGGCCTCAGCATGGCC
This sequence comes from Porphyrio hochstetteri, assembly GCA_020800305.1. NCBI lineage: Eukaryota > Metazoa > Chordata > Aves > Gruiformes > Rallidae > Porphyrio > Porphyrio hochstetteri. Next base: position 945,392 of record JAJHSY010000141.1, on the reverse strand, counting down.
GGGGTTGGTATAGGAACTACGTCAATAATATTGCAACAAAAGGGATTATCAGCGCTCCAGGCTGCTATAGATGAAGACTTGGCTCAATTGGAAAAATCAATTTCTTTCCTTGAAAAGTCACTAACCTCTTTATCTGAGGTGGTATTACAAAATCAAAGGGGTTTAGACCTACTGTTCTTAAAGGAAGGAGGATTGTGTGTAGCTCTAGGAGAAGAGTGTTGTTTTTATGCGGACCACACTGGAGTGGTCCGCGACTCTTTAGCCAAAGTACGGGAAAGACTAGAACAAAGGAAAAGAGAAAGAGAGTCCCAGGCCCCTTGGTACGAAAATTGGTTCAAGTGGTCACCTTGGTTCACCACCCTGTTGTCAACAATTGCTGGACCTGTAATTATCTTGATCCTTATATTAACTTTTGGACCTTGCATATTGAATAAGATAGTGACTTTAATTAAACAGAGAATAGACCGAATCGAACTTCTTACTATTCGGGTCATGGAATCAGCAAACAGGTAATCCAAAAGAAAAGGGGTGGGATTGTCACCAACTGCCGCAACTGAGGGACGGGACACCACTTGATGCAAGCAAAGTGTTCGCTTTATTATCAATATTCCATAAGCTTTATAGTTTTCTAACATCAAACAAGCTACGTGCCTTTATTTCCATTGGTTAGTATCTATATCGCGTCCCACACTCATTGGTTAGTACAACTTCATCTTTTAGCTATTCCTAGACTCATTGGTTAATACAACTTCATCTTTTAGCTATTTCTAGGCTAATTAAAACAACTATGTTATCTTGCAGCTGCAGCAGGACCACAAAGAGGAATGTTAGGAATGTTCCTGTTTCTTATCTTGCAGCTCGTTTATCCACTCTCCCAGGGCCTCTGTCTGACCAAGGCGATCAGGTCAGGGTCACCTGCTTGCTTGTGAAGCTCTGCGGCAGCAAGATCCTTGTTTGCTTTTCCTACAACCAACGTTTGCTGATTCTTCTCCCAAGTATGGATGTGGGGAAAATAGGCTTGATTATTTTCATAGAGTTCTCTTTAGAACCTTTATGCTTGCCTAAGCTTGGACAAATATGATTGTAGTTGTAAATCTTTGAAGGTATAGGGTCTTCATGCTTACATTAGCTTAAAACAAAAAGGTGAGGTCAATCTTAAGAACTTTCTAAAGAGAAATTTTATGCTTGTGTGAGTCTAATCATGAGATCTGTAGATCTTGATGTATAGGAACAAGAAATAAGAAAACGATCAAACAAACCCGAAAGAAACACCTGGAGCATAACACCTGACCACAATGGCAGGAGGGAGGCCCTCCGAAACTAACCACAAGACGCATCAGCGGACTGAAACAAAGACCCTAGTTAATGATTAGATCAGAAGATGATGAAACTTTGTTTGTCACTGAGTATAAATATCTGTAGCCCACCTCTCCTCGGCGCGGTGTGGTGAGACTTAGGTCCCTGCCCGCCCGGCGCCGCTGTTTCTTTCTCTCTGAATAAATTGCTGCTTATTACACTCCCGGCGTGAGTGTCCTTTTTGCCGATAACATGGACCTACCAAAATTCTACAGTATTTTATACCTTTTGGTGGTCTTTGAACTGGTAAAAAGCTGCAAAACTGAATTGGTGAGGAAAGACATTATAAATGCACCATTTTATTAGAGAAGTAATACCAAAACTGCTTTGGACAAGGCAGCTTTTAATCCTGATTCCTGAGTCTTAAACCAAGGTTGGTAACAGTCATCAAAACACACAAATATCTATAAAGTATAAATCTGAACTATTCATCTTCTATGTTAAATGTTTAGCACAAAACTGTTCCAAATATTAACTTTAATTTTTCTTATTCGGAAGAATTGATGACTCTTGATTACTAGAGAACCTGACTTTTTCTGCAATTTGTATTAATTCAGTGAGTTTACTTTTAATCTACCATTTGTCACAAGGCCAACTGTAGGAAGTTCCTAAATTTTTTATGGTTTTGGGTTAACTATTTTTCAGACCATTTTAATGATTTAGCCCAATTGTTTGTAATGAAAAGATTAACAAGATTTTCCATAGTTAGTGCCAACTGAAAACACATCCACAATTTTGTAAACACTTAGTGCTATACCAATGTTTATTAAATGTCTTTTTCAATATTATTGAAGAAGTCTAATATTTTCTAATGCTGAATCTCTCTTTATACTACTACAGCAGCCTGTCTGTTTCCTAATACTTTCATATGACAGTGCAAATTAAATTCCCTTTGGAATTCATTAAGTAGTAAGTGAAGAATTGCAACTCCAAAACATTTACCTCAAAGGACACAAAAGTAGAGTGGTTAAAATAGCTCTATTAACACAAGCCTCATTTTCAAAGAAAGTACCCAGGGATTCATGTGCCTGTATACTATAAAGTTGTAGTGGTTACTGTTTGGATGATGTAAAACTATGCAGTAATTTCTCCCCTTTAAATATTAATACAGTACATACTTCCTGATCTGCAGCACTACTGCTTTATGTTGTGACACACTAACTCAGCTACAAAGAAACTCACTTGATTAAACTCAAATATCACAGAATCACAGAATAATAAGGTTGGAAAAGACCTTTAAGATCATCAAGTCCAACCATTCACATACTAAACTAAACCATATCCCTAAGTACTTCATCTACCCTTTTTTTGAACACATCCAGGGAAGGTGACTCGACCACCTCCCTGGGCAGCCTGTTCCAGGCCCTCACAACTCTTTCAGTAAAAAATTTTTTCCTAACATCCAATCTAAACCTGCCCTGGCACAGCTTCATGCCATTCCCCCTTGTCCTATCACCTGTCACCTGGCTGAAGAGACCATCACCTATCTCTCTATAACCTCCCTTCAGGTAGTTGTAGGAGGTGATAAGGTCTCCCCTCAGCCTCCTCTTCTCTAGGATAAACAGCCCCAGCTCCCTCAGCCGCTCCTCATAGGATTTGCCCTCCAGCCCCTTCACCAGCCTGGTTGCCCTTCTCTGGACTCACTCCAGGACCTCCATGTCCTTCTTATGGTGAGGAGCCCAGAACTGGACACAGTACTCGAGGTGTGGCCTCACCAATGCCGAGTACAGGGGCACAATCACTTCCCTAGACCTACTGTCCACACTGTTTTTGATACAAGCCAAGATGCCATTGGCCTTCTTGGCCTCGTGGGCACACTGCTGACTCATATTCAGCCTGCAGTCACCCAACACCCCTAGGTCCTTCTCTGCCTGACAGCTCTCAAGCCAGTCTCCCGCAAGCCTGTAGCGCTGCATGGGGTTGTTAGGTCCCATGTGCAGCACTCTACACTTGGCCTTGTTAAACTTCATCCCATTGGTGTCAGCCCATCGGTCCAGTCTGTTCAGATCCCTCTGAAGAGCCTCCCTACTCTCAGGCAGATCAACACTTCCTCCTAGTTTAGTGTCATCTGCAAACTTAGCGAGGGAGCATTCAATCCCTTCATCGAGATCATTGATAAAGATGTTGAACAAGACTGGACACAGGACTGAGCCCTGGGGGACGCCACTCGTGACCGGCCTCCAGCTGGATTTTGTTCCATTCACCACCACCCTCTGGGCTCGGCCATCCAGCCAGTTTTTAACCCAGCTGAGGGTCTACCTGTCCAGGCCAGTGGCAGCCAGTTTCTCAGTCAGAATGCTGTGAGAAACGGTGTCAAAGGCTTTACCAAAGTCCAGGCAGATCACATCCACAGCCTTCCCCTCGTCCATTAAGCGGGTCACCTTGTCATCGAAGGTGATCAGGTTAGTTTGACAGGATCTACCTTTTGTAAACCCATGTTGACTAGGCCTGATCCCCTGGCCATCACGCATGTGCTGCATGATAGCTCCCAAGATGACCCTCTCCATGATCTTCCCTGGGACTGAGGTCAGACTGACAGGCCTGTAGTTCCCCGGATCCTCCTTCCAACCCTTCTTGTATATGGGTGTAACATCTGCCAGCCTCCAGTCGAGTGGAACTTCCCCAGTCTGCCAGGATTGCTGATAGATGATGGAAAGGGGTTCGGCAAGCACATCTGACAGCTCCCTCAGTACCCTTGGGTGAATCCCATCTGGCCCCATTGACTTGTGGGTATCTAACTGGCCAAGTAGGTCGCTAATCATTTCCTCCTGAACCATGGGAACTTTGTGATTCTTCCCCTCCCTGTCAGCCAGTTCCGGAGGATGAGTACTCACAGAATATCCTTCTTTACTGTTAAAGACTGAGGCAAAGAAGGAATTAAGGACCTCAGCCTTGTCCTCATCCCTTGTCACTAATGTCCCATCAGCATCCAATAAGGGCTGGAGATTCTCCTTGACCCTCCTTTTATGATTAATATACCTATAGAAGGACATTTTATTATCTTTTGCAGAACTGGCCAGCCTGAGTTCCAGATCAGCTTTAGCCCTTCTGACTTTCTCCCTACATGATCTCACTAATTTCCTATAATCATCCCAAGACACCTGCCCCTTCTTCCAAAGCTCATATTTTTCCTTCTTTTCCCGTATATCAGCCTGAATGTCTCTACTCAGCCAGGCTGGCTTCCTAGCTCGCCGACCCCTCTTCTGTCCGACTGGGACAGCCTGTTCTTGTGCCGCCAAGATTACCTTCTTGAGGAGCATCCAACCCTCTTGGGCTCCTTTGCCCTCAAGGGATGCCTCCCATGGAATCATATCGAGCAGCTTTCTGAACAGTCCAAAGTCAGCCCTACAGAAGTCTAAGGTGCTAGTTCTGCTGTCTCCCTTCCTTACTTCTCCCAGTACTAAGAATTCTATAAGCTCATGATCACTATGCCCCAGGCGTCCTCCAACCTTCACATCCCCCACCAGGTCTTCTCTATTGACAAACAACAAGTCCAGCAGGGCATCTTCCCTGGTGGGTTCATTCACCAGCTGGGTCAGGAAGTTGTCTTCCAAACCCTCCAGGAACCTGCTAGACTGTTTCCTCCCTGCTGTATTGTACCTCCAGGAGACATCCGGTAAGTTGAAGTCCCAAATAAGGACGAGGGCTGGTGATCGCCAGACTTCACCCAGTTATTTAAAAAACAGCTCATCAGCTTCCTCCTCCTGGTCAGGTGGTCTATAGCAGATTCCCATCACTATATCTCGCTGATTTTGTTCTCCTCTGATTTTCACCCAGAGACACTCGACCCTGTCTTCACCATACTCCAGCTCCAGGCTGTCAATGCATTCTCTGACATACAGGGCTACCCCACCTCCTCTCCTACCCAGCTTGTCACGCCTGTATAGTGTATAACCAGCAATTGCAGCACTCCAGTCATGTGAATTATCCCACCACGTTTCTGTGATGGCAATCACATCATAATTTCCTGTAGTTACAAGGACTTCTAATTCCTCTTTTTTGTTCCCTATGCTGTGTGCATTGGTGTAGATGCACTTCAGCTGGTCTACTGATCTTGTTGTGCTCCTTGGGGAAGCCTTGCTTCCCAAGTGACAGCTGTTTAAGTTACCTAGCCTATCAGTAGTAGCTACATCTCTACTCTGAGTTAGAACACTATTCCCCTGATTAACTAGGATTGCTGACCAGAGGTCATTACCAGCACACCATCCCTCAGTAACTCCACCACCACACCCAGGCTTTTTTCCATCTAGCCTGGCCCTGTCCCCCTCCCCCTTCCTATCTAGTTTAAAGCTCTATTAATGAGCCCTGCCAGCTTCTTGGACAGTATCCTTCTGCCCCTAGGGGATAAGTGCTCCCCATCCCTCGAAAGCAAGGCTGGTGAGGCTCGAGCCAGCCCATTCTCAAAGAACCCAAGGTTCTGTTTCTCGCACCAGGCTCTGAGCCAGGTATTTATTTCCTGGCTCTTCTCAAACCAACCCTCCCCATTCCCTGTAGTAGGAATGACGGAGGAGAACACTACCTGTGCTCCAGATCCTCGCACCACGCGTCCCAGGGCCCTAAAATCCTTCTTAATGGTGCTCAGTTTTCTTTTATGTATTTCATTACTGCCTATTTGAAAAATTAAAAGTGGATAATAATCCGTGTCCCTGACCAAGGTTGGGACTCGCTTGGTTAAGTCCCTAACTGAAGCTCCCTTAAGGCAGCAGACTTCCCTGTGTAGAGGGTCCGGCCTACAGATCAGGCCCTCAGTTCCCTCCAGAAGGGAATCTCCTAAGACAATGACCCGTCTTTTTGTCTTAACAGAGGATGTTTTGATGGTTTGCTTAGGGGTTCTAGTCCTAGGGAACACAGCTTTGGAAGTAATTTTCCTATCAGCCATCTGGGTTTGTTTAGAGGGTCTTGTCCTAGGGAACACAACCTTAGAAGTGATTTTCCTATCAGCCATCTCATTATCCGGCTGGTCCCCTTGTAATAGGATCTCATATCTATTGCTCAGAGGCACTTGTGGAGGAAGGACAGGCTTGGAAGGTACTCTCCTACTGCCCTTGCCACGTACCTGCTTCCATTCGTCCTTATCATTTATACTGTCCTGCGTGGGGGAGGGTATAGGGTCACTCCAGTCCTGGACACTATCTACTGGGTATTCACATTTCTGTGGCTGGGAGGACAGAACCTGGCTCATCCGATCTATCTCCACCTCAGCCTCCCTGGTGCTCATGAGCCTGTCTAGTTTATTCTTGAGCACATCTACCTCTTCTTGCAGGTATGCTGCACGGCTGAGGAGATCCCTTATGATCTCACACAGTACACAGCCATGTACAGAACTGTCTGCTGCCGCAAGCATGTTGTGACAGTCCCTGCACCCCAAGACCTGCACCGCAGCATGCTTCTGCGGTTGGTTAAGCTGAGTGGCTACCTCCACAGTGGAAGGTGTTGGGGTTATGGCCCTGCGCCGGGTAGACACCATTATGCAGTACCTACCCAAGTGTCAGTGACCTTCACCTGTGCGTTGGCTGGGCTCCTCTATTTCCTCTGCCCGGCGAGCAGGACGGTTGGCTGCCTCCTCTGAGCTCTACTGCTTGCTCTACTGCTTGCTCGCCTGCGTTGTGTGGGTGAGGGTCACGTGACCTTGGGGGGTGAGCTTAGCCGGGCTTCCGGGTACTCGCTGCGGATTGCTGGAGCTGGTGTCCAGATGCAGGGAACCTCGCTAGACCACCCGATCTAACACACAGCCCCTGAGCTTACCAGAACGATCGCTGTCGCCGATGATCGTCACTCGCCGACTGGATATCTACACAGACCTGCCAGAAAAGTTCTTGTCATGCTTTCAAATTGTATTTGGTTTGTGTGGCAAGGTTTTGGTAGTGGAGGAGCTACAGGGGTGACTTCTGTGTGAAGCTGCTAAAAGCTTCCCCTATGTCTAATAGGGCCAGTCCCAGACGGCTCCAAGACAGACCCACCACTGGCCAAGGCCAAGCCCATCAGCGACAGTGGTAGCAACTCTGTGATAATATATTTAAGAAGGGGGAAAAAAAAAAACCCACCAAGAGCAATTGCAGCTGGAGAGAAGAGTGAGAATGATGCCTCGGAAAGCCGGAATCAAAACTCACTAGCCTTGGTGACTATTAAGCAGGTATCCTTTATTGCAGCGCTGGGCACACAGGGGATCGCTCCTCCAAATGTGCGCCTATTGAAGCCAAATTTCTCAAATTTATACAGATTAACTATACATATTCATTATAATGTTTAAGAAAAGGCAGAGTTATGCTAATTATTTCTAAGAAGTCATTTACATTAACCCCTCCCAGATAGAGCATGCTCAGTGACACTCAGGGGGTCTTCCGGTGGTCTTCATGGATGAAGGCTGGACGTCTTCCTCGCTCTCAGCGCATGCTCTTTACCTTTCTTCTCTGTGATTATCTGAGCTCAAAAACACATTCCTTTTTGCTGAAAACAAGATATACTCTGTCTCCTAATTGGTCGTTAGTCTTATGACTCCTCTATCTCCTGCTCCCTCTAGTTTCAAGGCTGTTGAACTGTTATGGCTGAGTTTTGTAGCCACTTTCATGAAACCGCTTATGTGATGACTGCTAAAATCCAAAACTAATCCATTCCTAAAAATACACACATTCTTACTTTATCTTTAAGGCTGTTACTGTTGCATTGTTATGGTTAAGTTTTGCAAGTGCTCTCACAAGTAGCCTACACAGTTAAAGCTTTCTCCTAAACTAATCTATTCTTAAAACCATGAAAATTCTTATATTAAAGTTATATTAATTGTCTCTTAAGCTACACCTATATCAATCTATTAAGCATGATTACATTTCATTGAATCATTCCCCCCTTTTCATTATCCTTACAAATTCTTTTGTAATTCCAAATTATACTACTCTATTGCAATGCTTTGAAAAATATGTACCTGTCTCTACTTGATGTCTTATTTTATTCCTTCTCCAATCCTCATATGTTATACTGGTCTGTTTGTAACACCACAAAGAACATTGAATTCCCACACAAGAAATTAAAAGTAAAATACTTATAAAAACAACAATTGTAAAAACTTGTTTGAGCCAGGCAAAGTCTGGGAGCCAGGAAGTAAGCTTATTCCAAAGCTCTTTAAATCCCCATGATGTATCATCTTGAGCTACCTGGTGAAGAATCTTTGTTTGCTTCCACATATTATTTAGATCTGTTTCAATTTCTTTTTCCTGATTTATGTATGCACAACAGCTTTGATTTATTACCATGCACACACCTCCTTCTTTGGCCAGCAGCAGATCTAAGGTCATTCGATTTTGTCTTACTACGTTACTTAAGGAGGAAACTTCTAATTGCAATCTATGTATAGCATCACTGGTGTCCCTTTGGAATAACTCCATGCTAGCAGATATATTAACTATAACCTTTTCCAATTCACTTACTCCAAGCCATGGGAGGAATGCCCTTGCAAAACCATGAAAAGCAGTTGGTCGTACTATTAGGGGATTTATTCCCCTTTTATATATTTTCCTCCAAGGGGTTCGTAAAATTCCTGGTGGAGGGTGTGAGTGATTAAATATCCGGTCTCCAGGAATTAGGTATCCTAAAGTACATGTTCCGTTCCATTTACGTGGTAATACTTTTCGGGCCCTTCCATCTCCACATAGCCACCATAATCCTTTAGGAATGCAGTCAAATGAAAAATCTCTCCTTAATCCCTGAATTACAGGGAGTGGACACCCACTTGGTATGGAAGTGTTTTGACAAGAAGCTTTTTCTTTACATTGGTCAAAACACAAACTCCAATTTAGGGCTGTGAAAGTTGTTAACAGCACCTGGTATGGTTCATCTCACTTTTCCCAAAGTGGATCACCTTAGTTACCTCTCTTGCCAGTTAGTTCTGCAAGGAAGTGCCTCTGGCCATCCAGAAAAGGTGTCACAGACTCACAGAAAAGATCAACCCCCCTGCCAGAGCAGGTTCCTTAGGACAGAAAAGTACCAGTAAGTGTCAGTAAGTACCAATCAGTATCTATACCCCCCCTTTTCTTGGGAGCTCAGAGAAATCAATTTGCCAGTAGTTCCCTGGTATGTTTCATTTTCCAATGTTCCCTAATTGCACCTGGTTATCTGTTATCTGTGTTGGGGTTATTTTTCAAACATTACTGAATCACTGTCAAATTGTAATATATATAGAGAGATTCTTCCCTATTAATTTTGATTTAAAATTTATAGAAGGAGTACAAATAGGGGACACACTCCCCAGTGGTTTTTGACGATTCCCTTTACCTGTTATCCTAGTAATTCTTTATCAGCCCAAAAGTATTCAATATTTTCCTGCTCATTCAAAACTCCTATTTCTATTTTCCAGAATTAATGTTAAAATTAACGTTAGAATCTCCTGCAATCTTTCTGCTGCCTGTTTAGCCTCATGATCAGCCAATCTATTACCTTTTTCTGGTCAGTGTTAACTTTCAGGTGTCCTCAGTAGAGCATAATGGTGATCTTGGTTGGCAGTTGACTGCTTCTAATAAGTGAAGTATTTCTCCTGCATACTTAATGCTTCCCTTGACTTGTTAAAAGTCCACGCTGTTTCCAAATTGCTCCATGGGCATGCACAACTCCAAAAGCATACTTAGAATTTGTCCATATAGTTATCCTTTTTACTGCTGCAAGTTCTGATGCTTTGGTTAAGGCAATAATTTCTGCCTTTTGGGCTGAAGTTCCAATAAGTAAAGGATTTGATTCTATTACCTGGTCAGTAGTGGTCACTGCCTATCCAGCCTTGCTGGATGAAACTACTACCGTCTGCAAACCAGGAATCTTGAGCATCTTCCAAAGGTTCTTCTTTTGAATCAGGTCTGCTAGAATATACGGCTTCTGTTGTCTCCAAGCTATCATGTGTTAGTTGTTCGATTGACGTTTCACTGAGGAAGGAAGCTAGATTCACAGTGTTAGTTACTTCAATCACAATATCATCAGGCTCCAGAAGAATAGCTTGATATTTCAGAAATCTAGATGGGGAAAGCCAATTACTTCCCTTTCATTCCAGAACAGCAGACAGAATCACATAATCACAGAATTGTAGGGGTTGGAAGGGACCTCGAGAGATCATCGGGTCCAACCCCCCTGCCAAAGCAGGCTCCCTAGCTCCTATTGCACAGATAGGCGTCCAGATGAGTCTTGAATATCTCCAGAGAAGGAGACTCCACCACCTCCCTGGGCAGCCTATTCCAGGGCTCTGTCACCCTCACTGTGTAAAAGTTCTTCCGCATGTTGGTGCGGAACTTCCTGTGCTCCAGTTTACAGCCATTGCCCCTTGTCCTATCACCACAGACTACTGAAAAGGGGTTGGCCAATTCCCCCTGCATCCCATACTTAAGATATTTATAAACATTAATCAGGTCCCCCTTCAGTCTTCTTTTCTCCAGGCTGAACAGCCCCAGCTCACTCAGCCTTTCCTCATAGGGGAGCTGTTCCAGGCCCTTAATCATCTTTGTAGCCCTTCTCTGGACTCTCTCCAGGAGATCCCTGTCCTTTTTATACCAGGGAGCCCAGAACTGGACACAATACTCCAGGTGGGGCCTGACCAGGGCAGAGGAGAGGGGGAGGATCACCTCCTTCGACCTGCTGGCCACACTCTTCCTGATGCATCCCAGGATCCCATTGGCCCTCTTAGCCACCAGGGCACACTGCTGGCTCATAGCCAACCTGTCATCCACCAGGACACCCAGGTCCTTCTCCACAGAGCTCTTCTCCGGCAGGTCATCCCCCAGCCTGTACTGATACAGACGGTTATTCCTCCCCAGGTGCAAGACTTTACACTTGCTTTTATTAAACCTCATCTGGTTTCTCCCTGCCCAGCTTTCCAGCCTGTCCAGGTCTCGCTGGATGGCAGCGCAGTGTTCCTGCGTGTCAGCCACCCCTCCCAGCTTTGTATCATCGGCGTACTTGCTGAGGGTGGATGCTATTCCCTCATCAAGGTCGTCGATGAAGATATTAAACAGGACTGGACCCAACACCGAGCCCTGGGGAACACCGCTAGTCACAGGCCTCCATTCAGATTTTGTTCCACTGACACAGTATGAGAGACCATTACTGTTATCTTCCGGGCTTCTTCAATGTTAAGAATCACAACAGCTACTGCTTGTAAACACCCTGGCCATCCTCTGCTCGCTGTCATCCTTCAGCTGTTTAGAGAAGTATGCCACTTAGGGTCCTAAGTGTTGAGCCAGGACTCCCAGGTTTACTCCTGGTTTTTCATGTAAAAAGAGCAAGTCTAGAGCTCTCATAAGTTCCTTTTTAAGTGTACTAAAAGCTTTCTTAGGCCATTTTTGCCCAGTTGAGCAGGGTTAATTTTCAAGAGTCCATAAAAAGGCTTCGTTATTATTCCACAACTGACACCAGCTCACAATTCCAAAAAAAGTTCTGAGTTCTCTTACCATCTGAGGGTCTTACAGATGGCTTCTTTTGCTCAGTATCCAATTCTTCTTGTCTTCCAGAAATTTCACATCCCAGATAGGTTACTCATTGCTTTCTGTTGAGAGACTCAATATGCATTTAGCCCCCAAAAATTCAACAAACTTGTCCCTTGAATCCAGTCAGGTTTTGTTTCAGTTACTATTAATAGGCCGTTCACAAACTGCAGAAAGATTTCTTCTCTGGAGGGAGGGTCTCATGCTTCAAGTTCTCCTACAAACTGATTCCCGAAGATTGATGGATTTATTTTTAAAACCTTGGGGTAACACTGTCAGATAAACTGGGTTCTCCTACCAGTGGTAGGATTTAAAATGCAAATAACTTTTCATTTTCTTTGGCTAATGGCAGGCAGAAGAAAGCATCTTTTAAGTCTAAGACTGTAAACCAAACCTGTGTATTCTTAAACTTTGTTAGCAGTGTTGTTCCAGTTTTGTGTAGCTGTGCTTTTAAGATGGCTTTTGCAAGCAGCAGAGCTACAGCTCGCTGCAAGCCTTAGACAGTAAACACCAGCCAACCCAAGACCAAAGTCGCTGCCAAGGCTGCACCAGTGTATAGGAATTAGCTACCACCGGGTGCAAATCTTTAACAATATTATTTATTACCCTGAGGTATTGTACTATTCGATATGTTCCATTGGCTTTTAATTGGTAAAATAGGAGCATTATATTCTGATTCACATTCCCTCTAGAAGAAAAGGGAGGGGATCCGAATTCATCCGGTTCTAGTATCTAATCCCCCCTTTTCTTCGAGAAGCCCCTTTCGTGTACCACGCTCCCCTATTTTACAAGCAGAGCAGCATCTCTTCAGTTGTTTCTCTTTCTCTCTGTTTTTATCTTTTCCTAAATCCAATACTAAGGGATCCTGTGGTATCGTAAGCCCACACTCCCTCTGCCATTCCGAATCATCTCGGAGGGTGGAAAAAACCAAACGTATCAGCCTAGCCAATTTCCCTTTTCTCTTAAATAAAGCATTAATTGCAATACCTCAGCAAATTCTTTTTACTCACACTCCCACCGGGTTCTCCTCTGATATCTTTCCAATGCAAAAGCTCACAATCCAGAGGGCTTTTCTTAGGGATTTTGCTACTTTGTCTCCCTCTCATCGTTAGTTAGATTTACCTCTTGATTTCCGTTCTTATTTATAACTCAACTCCCATCTGTCTGTCCAGAAATACTAACGAGAATGATAACGGTTTCTCTAATACATTCACAGTTCCACACTGATTACACTAAAAAATAAAAACAAATCGTAAATTTCAAGCGGGTAATTTTCTCTCTCTCACAGACACACTGTGACTCACCTCTTAGGCACTCACCACTCACACCAGAGTTAACTCATTCCACTCACACCAACCACATCAAATCCAAATCACTTTTCAAAAGTCAGTTCCTTGTACCGATATCCAAAGTCAAAAGCAATAAATCAGCGTCATCAGAGCAGCGACTCCCGTTGGGAATCAAAGCCCGGTCTCCTGCGTGACAGGCAGGAGCTCTCCCACCGACCACAGAGCAGCACACACACTGTTACAGAAGTTTGCAGCAGGTCTCCACACTCACTTTGTGCTTACTTAAACTTCTCGGTCACAACAATACTCACTCGATACAGTTATCGAGATTCCGATTATTAGCAGCATCTACATGCTACTAACCAGACGTATACAATCAGGCACTAGTAACCTGATATAAGATACTCGCGTGGGACGTCTCCCAACGCCTTACAGTATCCCCAAACCAGGAGCTCAAATAATAAATATAAAAGGATACCTTAAAATCAGAGGATGGTCCTTGTCTGCTCCTGCAGTGAGCCGAGCAGGGCGAGGAGTCCCTTCGGGAAATCCCGGGGCACGCCTAGGGAGTCCTGTTCCTTACCGGATCCTGCAGCCGAGCAGAGAGGGTCCCATCTGGGGTGCCAAACTGATGCCTCGGAAAGCCGGAATCAAAACTCACTAGCCTTGGTGACTATTAAGCAGGTATCCTTTATTGCAGCGCTGGGCACACAGGGGATCGCTCCTCCAAATGTGCGCCTATTGAAGCCAAATTTCTCAAATTTATACAGATTAACTATACATATTCATTATAATGTTTAAGAAAAGGCAGAGTTATGCTAATTATTTCTAAGAAGTCATTTACATTAACCCCTCCCAGATAGAGCATGCTCAGTGACACTCAGGGGGTCTTCCGGTGGTCTTCATGGATGAAGGCTGGACGTCTTCCTCGCTCTCAGCGCATGCTCTTTACCTTTCTTCTCTGTGATTATCTGAGCTCAAAAACACATTCCTTTTTGCTGAAAACAAGATATACTCTGTCTCCTAATTGGTCGTTAGTCTTATGACTCCTCTATCTCCTGCTCCCTCTAGTTTCAAGGCTGTTGCACTGTTATGGCTGAGTTTTGTAGCCACTTTCATGAAACCGCTTGTGTGATGACTGCTAAAATCCAAAACTAATCCATTCCTAAAAATACACACATTCTTACTTTATCTTCAAGGCTGTTACTGTTGCACTGTTATGGTTAAGTTTTGCAAGTGCTCTCACAAGTAGCCTACACAGTTAAAGCTTTCTCCTAAACTAATCTAGTCTTAAAACCATGAAAATTCTTATATTAAAGTTATATTAATTGTCTCTTAAGCTACACCTATATCAATCTATTAAGCATGATTACATTTCATTGAATCAAGAATATGCGAGAGAAACAACTTTGTAGACACCAAGGTCAGTGAAGAATGAGAGGGAGGAGGTGCTCCAGGTGCCAGAGAAGAGATTGACCTACATCCTGTGGAGGACCCCACACCAGAGCAGGTGGATAAGCCCAAAGGATGCTGTGACCCCGTGGGAAGTCTGTGCTGGAACAGAGTAGTCCTAAAGGTCTACAAGTTGTGGAAGGGACCCACACAGGAGCAGTTAATCATAGAATCATAGAATGGTTAGGTTTGGAAGGGACCTTAAAGATTGTCAAATTACAACCCCCTTGCCATGGGCAGGGACACCTCTCACTAGACCAGGCTGCTCAAGGCCCCATCCAACCCGGCCTTGAACACCTCCAGGGAGGGGGCATCCATCCAGTGCCTTACCACTCTCGTGGTCCAATCTAAATCTACCCTCTTCCAATTTAAAACCATTCCAATTTAAAACCATTCCTCCTCATCCTATCATTCCAATAAAGAACTGTAGTCCGTGGGAAGGACTCACATTGGAGAAGTTCATGGAGGACTTTCTCCCATGAGAGGTACCCCACGTTGGAGCAGGGAAAGAGTGCGAGGTGTCCTTCCCCTAATGAGTTATTGAGCGACAGATGTAACGAACTGACTGCAACCCCAATTCCCAGTTCCACTGTGCTGCTTGGTCCCTTCCCACCTAATGGATCATCAGCTTCAGGTGGTGAGAAATTGTGCTGTTCACCACTTGTTTTGTTTATTATTATTATCATAATCATCTTCCTTTTCTGTCCTTTTTTGTCCTAACTCAAAAGTTTTACTTTTTTTTTTTTTTCCTTTTTGATTCACCCATCCCACTGGGGTGAAGGTGGTGAACAAATGTCTATAAGGATGTTTTAGCTACCAGCTGGGTTAAACCACAACAAGTGATTGCTGTTTCTCTCCAAAGGGAAAGCAAAGTACTGTATATACCTCTTTCACTAATAAATCCACCTCTGCATCTGCTGGAGGTGTTGAATTGGCTTCTTGAGTCCTGACTCTGAAATACCCTGCAATAGGTAAAAGAACCTTCCTGTTTTTCAGTCTTCTCAGAGCAACTCTGAAGAAGGAAGGATGAATTTCATGCCATAGTTTTTACATATGCAAGCATACTTACAGATACCTTGTTCTCTGATATTTCAGTAGTCTCAAGCATGCCCACTCAGGCATAGAAGTGTAAAAAACAGATATAAAGTTGCTCAAAATACAGTTCTTTTTCAATTATTTTAATAATATCAGACGAATCTCAACCCAAAACTTATAATTAAAGTGGAAAGGTTGTTTCAAGCATTAAGATTTATATTTTCATAGCATAATTGTAGTTATAGATATCTAATGGTAGTTGAGTGATTCCCACTGAAATTTCTATATGGCTATCACCAAGGGGAATCAAAATTATGTGCAGGAATAAATAGGAAAATAACTTTCTAGTCACTGGATTTCTCTTAAGATACTGTTCTCTGTTGCTTTAGAAACATATCTACTGTATTTTGTCAAATAACTAAGAGTTAAAAGTCTTATTATTTACAAACGTTGGACAACCCACAGATAAGCAACTTATAACCTTGCAGCTCCTATACAAGTGCAGTAGCATTATAGCAATAGTAGTATTGTAAATGGAAGAACAAGGAGTTACTAGATGCTTTTTCTATGAACAAA
The DNA here is from genome assembly GCA_020800305.1 of Porphyrio hochstetteri. Classification (NCBI taxonomy): domain Eukaryota; kingdom Metazoa; phylum Chordata; class Aves; order Gruiformes; family Rallidae; genus Porphyrio; species Porphyrio hochstetteri. Next base: position 929,233 of record JAJHSY010000141.1, on the reverse strand, counting down.
GCAAAGTAAATAGACCCTGGAAATTCCCAAATAAAGTGATTTTTTACATTCCTTTTTAGGCATCCATTCTCCATCTGATATTCTGTTCTTTCACGGACTTGATAGTGACCTTTAGCATTCTGATAATCTTGGAGTTTTTCTTTTGCAAAATAATTTTAACTAAATTGGACCATCAAAAAAGCTAATTCATGTTCAAAGTTTTGGAGGATATTCCATCAGAGACTAATAAAAAAAAATCCACAAGTGTCTTCAAACTTGAATTATCCTCGATACTTTCTGGACATCTGAGAGAGGGAAATGTTTCTCCTTTTTTTACTTAAGGTTCTCTCTATAGCGAGTGGATTAATCTGCTAGTTGAATTAAAAATATTTTCATTTGGTATCTAAGACTCAATTTCTTCTGTCTCCTTAAGTGAATGAAATTGCATGCCCTATCATCTGTTTCTAAACAGATAGTGTGTATTCAGCAATTTTAAGCAATTAAGTTTTAACAAAGCATTGTTTCTTCTATATAAAGAAGGGTTAAAAATGAATAATTTAGGCAATCTGAAATCATACTGGTCCTTCCTTAAGAGAAGCAAGTACTTCATCCCACAGTTTCTGGTTCATACAGTCTTCTTTAATGAGCCACTGCTGTTGCTGGGTCAGTTGGAAAGCCTCTCCTCTCCCTCCATCTCCCATTTTCATGGCTTTGGATGTATTTTTAGTCTCCTCTATACCTGTTCAAAATTATGACAAGATACAGTAACAGTGGTAGTCTGAACTATTAAAAAGGGTAGACAAAATTGTTTCTAGAAAGCTAAAACATTAATCATATCTATGTAATGTTGTAATAAAGCTCCAAGTTGCCCAGCTTTATTTTGAACTATAGATCATAATTACATAGAAGATTGCTAATTTTTCTGTGAAGTTTAAGAAAAAGAAACCTTGAATTATGGAACAGCAACATAAGATTTCCCATTTTATTACTGATCAGTAATAACTTTACATGTGGATTTCAAATAACTTATAACTTCCTTGTAGTTTTCATACAGTTGGTTTATATGTAATTTTACAGAGCTCTAACACTAAGAAGTAAAAAGAAATACCATCATCAATTGTCCTTTTCTTGTTTCCGTTGCTCTGTCTGGTTCGCTCCTGTTTCACGGTTTGCTTCTTAACCTTATCCTTTTTCTCTTTACTAGCCATGGCTTCCAAATAACCTTCTGGATACTAAAAAAAACCCCAAAAAACCGGATTCAAAACAAAATCCACTGGCATCTGGGAAATCCCAAATGCTGACAAGCTTGTTTTCTACAGAATGTAAACCTCTATGACTACATATTTAAATAATATAAAAATATTTTTAAAACCCTATATAAACAGGAAAGCCTGTAAATTAACATAATTTTAGAAAACTGTAGTTAAGTCAAAGAGTCTGATCTGATTAAAAGGCACCTTATTTCCATATCTATAACTGCAACTACACATATCAGAAAGCTAAATTAATGGTTTGCTGAGGAACAAAAAATATTATTTTCATTCTTACTGTTTGCGACAAATTTCACAGTGCCAAAATCCCTGCCTGAAAAATGTTATCTATAATAGTTCCTCAATCATAAGTTACAATTAGAGAAAAAGACATAAAACCATATATATATTTTAAATTCTAAGAAGACACTTAACTATCACAAGATTTACTTTTATAAATCACATCCAGTGTAAGGATCACAAAACTGTGTTCACAGTCATTAATTTCTGATCCACAAAATTACTACAATAACTACAAAGCAATTTCCTGTTAAAGCAGAAAACTTCATCCACAATTCTTTCTGCTTTACCAATATAATAGTTTTTCAAATTACAGATGATCTAAAATATTTTTAATGTTAGATCCATCCTCATTGAAGTATAAAAAAATGGGGCTTAAATTTAATTCACATTCCTAGTTTTAGAAATTAAGACTCCATTTACTTGAACAGAATATCAGAGAAACTTTGTAAACATTGATTCTGACCTGTACACTCAGACCCAGTTTCTTTGACCTTTCCATCCCTTCTGAGGTCCAAGGTGCGGGTTCAATATCATCTCTCCTCAGAAGATAGCGCCAAACTAAGAACCCACATTTCCCAATTTCTGGCCAATATTTTACCACCTAAGGATAAATAACAACAGGTTTATGCATTTGCTATCACTGTAGATCCTCAAATCTAATTTAAGAAATTCTACCCAAAACTTCAACAGATATTCTACTTTATAGTAATTATTTTACAAGCCAAGCATATAGAGGTAGTCATATTTTATCGGCTCAAGGCAAAGAGAGGAAATGTGAATTATATGTTACTATTTTAAAGTATCTCTTTTATCAGTTGGGGAATGTTGGTATTTTGATAAATACGATACTGTTTTTAAAGATGCACATCTTTATTCCAGATACTGAGAAGACATTAAGTATATGTATGGTGGTTTGACCCTGTCTGGAGGCCAGATGCCCACCAAAGTCACTCTATCACTCCCCTTTTCTGCTGTAGGAAACAATTGGAAGTGGAAAGCTGCTGTATGGAGTCCTACACAAGTCTCAGAAGCTACTGAAGGAGAAGTCGAGTCACGTCAGTTTGCAGAATTGAAAGCCATCGAACTAGCCCAAGAGTTTACTGAATGAGAAAATTGGCCAGTGTCGAGTGTTCCCCGCGTCCTAATCCAGATCTTGGGAAACTTTTAGGTCCAGGGTCTTCGAAAGAGCGGGACGGCGCTAGGAATCAGACCGCACACCAATATGGCTAAAAGCAGTCAGTTCCTTTATTCTACAGAGCAGCGTGATTATATACTCTCTAGCAAGCTTAACAAAGCATGGCTGGGAACCGCGGGGAGAAGGAATTAAAAACAGTGAAAGCGATAGAGCGGACACCTGTGTAAGGCCTATATCTTATCTTGTCTCAGAGGAATGTTTCAGAATTAGGAGCTTCTATTCACAGCCCATACTCCTTAACCCATTATCTGACTTTGCTGCTAGCTCCACATTCCTTTAAAGTGATGTTTCATTCTGGCTGTTTTGTGCGCAGGGATAGAGAGTGGGAATATGTGGCCATTCTCACAGAGCCATTCCTCCACAGTTCCCTCTTTTTCTTTTTGCGCAAACAAAACAGCTGAAGACAAGGCCTCGCTCAGAAGTCTCTTAAGAATCTGTATAATGCAAGGAATAACAGTTAAGATCAGCAAAATAACTATCAATATAATTAACACACCCTTTAACATGTCTCTAACCCACACAGTAATTCCCCATTTGTTAAACCATCCATCGAGCCAGCTACCCTCATATCTCAGTTTCGCCAGCTGGCTTCGCAATGTTGCAATACTTTCATGGATCAATTCTGAATGGTCTGACAAGTTCATGCAACACATACCCTCAAAATCTTCACAACCACGAGCTAGGAGTAAGAAATCTATTGCAGCCCGATTTTGAAGAGTAGCATGTCTAATGCTATCCACGTCAGTTAGCAAACCACATAGTGCAATGGGTGTAGCATTAGTTTGCTTACTCAGCCAACAGCCCAATCTCGTAAGTTTTTTAAGAGCAGCAGCAGAAGCCACTCCCTGGGCTAGTATTGATGATGCTATTATTTCTGCGGGTCCCCAAAATGTTACCTGGTCATCACAGTCCTTCTCAAATTTGTGAATGCTTCTATGGACTCATCCTTTTAGTTTATGTTGTTTCGCATGTATCATGGCCAAGTTAGGAGTCAGCAAAGTGAGACGACCAAGACTGCAGGGGCCACCGTTCAAACGTGATGGAATTCCACTCCGGGCTCGGTCTCCACATATCAAAAAGATGCCAGGAGGCAACGTGAGCGGTATGGCTGATGATTGGGAAATATTTGGACTCGTACAACCACACCAAGCAGCAGCATTACGATATATACTAAGCATAGCGTTAACATTCTGACCTCTACGAGTAGTGCTATAAGTATAATTAAAATATATACAAGCATCCATCATCACAGAGCCCCATAGTGTTAACCCTTGAGGTTCCTGTGTCTGCTGCGGAAGATGGAGTAGCCACAGAAAGACACAGTGTATTTTGACCAGTGATGTTTACAAGGGTTACCCATACATTCTGCTTCAGCTGAGCAATTACCCAGGCCTGATTATATGGGGGTCAGCAATAAATCTGGATGGGCCACGAAACCCATTCCTCTCAATTCCCCCTTTTTGTTTATGGACCAGCCAGATTTTTGCAAAAGGTGTTATCCATCCTGTGAGAGAAACACTGTGACATACACGGCAAAAATAACTAACAAAAGCATAAGTCCTTATTTAACTATATTTAAAAGCCATCCTATAAACGAAAAGCCATACTATAAAATGTGACAAGCTAAAAACTGCTAATTGGCTACACACACTGTTCACACCAAAGTGATTAATTAGTAATTATAACGAGTTTTGATAAGCATATCTTCTAGCTAAACATTGTTAGTTTACCTTTGATGTCTAAAAGTTATCTGCACACCTGCTGTGTTTTGGCCTTATTACGGTTGGTTCTTGACATATTCACTTACTTCCAAATACTTTCTCACAACTCCTTCTTGGTTTAAGGCAGTCTGTCCATCTGCCTGCAAGGCCACTACATTTTGAAAATGTGATTACCAAATACCTCTCAGCATGAGTACTTTTCCTGACTTGTGGGAACTCAAGGGTACTGTTGGGGCCTGTGTCTGTGCGAGGAGAGCCAAGCCGCCGGCAGGCCTGCTGTCCTCCTTGACAATTTTTTCTTCTTTTAGTATCTGCGTTTCAAAACCTGCTTTTAGAGGTCTCTGCAAGGGCCCTTTGCAGAAAGCTCAATAAGCATGGCAGTAAGACATGTACCGTAATTGCCAAATCCAATAACCCAAATTTGACCACTGACAATAACCATCCTGAAATTTCCCACTCGTGAAACCAATTGTCTGATCCAAACAATCCATTTTCTTGTTGTATCTTTTGTGTTTGATCTATTAATTTCTGAATGCTCGTATGAATTGACTGAGAGTGGTCAGTCAGATTCTTTGTTTGCTTTGCCAATAAGAAGTGTCAGAGGTGCAGATAACATCAACCTCACACAGTCTGTGATCTTAGGCTGTGCAGAAATCACTATTTCCCTACTTTTCATTTACCACAAATACATGCATATCTCAAAGACTCTTAGATGGTTCAAAATGTCCCACAGCAAAACTCATAGTCCACTGTGGCTGCAGTTGGAACACTTGACTTCGGTTACTGTGATCAGGATCCCGTCCTGGTTCATGCAAGCTTGATTTCTTCTGGATCCACAGCTTTATCCACTTCACTGGGTCCCACTTGGTTCCCGTATCTGTAATGACACAGGCAGATCTCCTTCCCCAAGTTAGTACCTGCAACTTCATTTCATATTTTTTTTAACTTTTTTCTCTTGTTTTTTTTTCTTTTTTTTTTTTTTCCTTTTTCAAACCTCCTTTTAAACCTACTGCATGTTTCACCATTAGGGGTACCAAACTGTTCTGTGGCAGACATAAATAGTTCAAAACGTAAAGAGCTTTGTTTAATCAATCAGCCGGAGAGATACCCTTCTCTCCCCGTTTTTGTTTGTGAAGCAAACGCTTGAGAGTTTGATTCATACGTTTCACTATGGCTTTGCACGAGGATTGCTGACAATCCAGGCACAAATGTACAGTCCCTTTAGCCTCAGCAACCAACAAGTGGCATTGTCATTGAAGTACCTTAGCAGATTGGTTAAGAAAAATGCATGCAACTTCTGAGCTCGTGCAAAGCGTCTGCTGAGGGAGCAGCCCAGGCCGGTGCTAGCAGCCTGTCTGCTCTCTGGTTTCTGTCTGCTAGACCTTGAGTTAGTCAGTTAGCTCAGTGTGGCTGCAAATATGGGTAGTAAAATGCTGATGCACAATACCACACAATAATCTAATCCAGTGAATATTTTCAAGGAACTTTTGAACACCATTGAATGTGCTAACCTCAGCTTTGATTTCAATCCTCTGAGGTGTTACGGTACTTTTATCAATCTGTCAGTCCAAGTATTTCCATACTGCCTTATTTTGAATTTTCTGTAATCTGTAATCCCTTGCTTTTCAAATGCACTGTTAACTCATGAATCAAACTTTCAACATCCAAGTTTTTTCCCACAATCAATATCTCATCCATGTAATGATAAATGATTAGATCAGGATGCATTTTTCGTACTGGAGCAAGTGCCTGAGGTACGTAAGTCTGGCACATAGTTTGTGAATTTTTTATGCCTTGTGGGAGCGCACCCAGTGATGCCTTTTGAAAAAGAAAACCCAATCTTTTAAAAATTTTGGCATGTTCCACAGACTTGTGGAAGGTTTGATATGACCCTTAGTCTAGTGCACCTGTATTAAATCTTATAAGTGGGCAATTTTTTCCTTGAGTAAGCAAACATTAATCAGCCCAAACGAGGATTTATGTTTTCCAGGTTAAATTCTTAAAGTAAGCTTCCCACTTTCAATGGTCGCTACCAAAAATCCTTTTGCTTAATAACCAGCCTTGCTCTCAGTGGACAAACGCATCCCTGAACCTATAGCACATATGCTGCAAACCAATGCATCAGAGAAACAACAGTGCAAGATGCAAATTGTCACATCCAGTCCGTATGGGTGGGGGGGGGGGGGGGGGGGCAGTTCTCTCACTACTACAGCAATTCTGTCAAGGCACTCGGCTGCGCAGCACGTTATCGCGGGTCGTGACTGCTGCCCAGCACCGTTCTCCCCCCGCTGTGACCCACAGCGTGACCCTGCTAGTCACTGTGATTGAGCCCCGGGTGAGTGCTAGGACCCTGTTCTGTCCACCTCCCACCGGCCCGCTATCAACGTTCTTTTCTCCACCACCCGCTCATCCCCACATAAACTTTTCCCTGATAATTTTCACGATTATGTAGGAATCAAAATACCCTGATTTAACCATTTTTCCCGCTCTGACGCCACCTTACGTGCCTAGGCTCCAACGAGCAGTCTCTGCAGAGTCTCTCGGGCGTCAGGAGATGTATGGATGATGTTTGTCAGGCGGTGTGGGTGGGAGCGGTGGGTGTAGATACAAAATGTGTATGATCAGCAACATTAGAGAGGGCCCTGCCTCCAGCCAGGTGGAGGAGAGGGATAATCGGGTTTATTGGACTGTGTGGATCCAATGGCCTGACATGTCAGACCCACAAGAGTACAAGGCTCTAGTGGATACTGGTGCCCAGTGTACCCTAATGCCATCGAATCATGAAGGGGCAGAACCCATCTGTATTTCTGGAGTGATAGGGAGACCCCAACAGTTGACTCTGCTAGAGGCTGAAGTGAGCCTAACTGAAAAGGAAATGGAAAAACACCCCATTGTGACTGGCCTAGAAGCTCCATGTACCTTGGGTTTAGATTATCTCTGTAGAGGGTATTTTAAAGACCCAAAAGGGTAGCCGTGGGCTTTTGGAATAGCTGCCTTGGAGACAGAAGAAATTGAAAAATTGTCTACTTTGCCTGGACTCTCGAAGGATCCTTCTGCTGTGGGGTTCATGAAGATTGAAGAATAACAGGTGCCAATTGCCACCACTACGGTGCACAGACAACAATACCTCACCAACCAAGATTCCCTCATTCCCATCCGTAAGATGATTCATAAACTGTAGAGTCAGGGAGTGATTGGCAGAACCTGCTCACCTGTAAAGAGCCCAATATGGCCAGTGCAGAAGTCCAATGGAGAGTGTGGAGAGTGGAGGCTGACAGTAGATTACTGTGGCCTGAATCAAGGCATGCTGCCTATGAGCGCTGCTGTGCCGGACATGCTGGAAATCCAGTATGAACTGAAGTCAAAAGCAGCCAAGTGGAAGGCTAAAATTGACACTGCAAATGCTTTTTTCTCGATTCCTTTGGCGGCAGAGTGCAGGCCACAGCTTGCTTTCACTTGGAGGGGCATCCAATACACTTGGAATTGTCTGCCCCAGGGGTGGAAACACAGCCCCACCATCTGCCATGGACTGATCCAGACTGCATTAGAACACAGTGAAGCCCCAGAGCACCTACAGTACATTGATGACATCATTGTATGGGGCAACACAGCAGAGGAAGTTTTTGAGAAAGGGAAAAAAAATCCAAATCCTGCTAAAAGCTGGTTTTGCCATCAAATGAAGCAAGGTCAAGAGACCTGCTCAAGAAATCCAGTTTTTAGGAATAAAATGGCAGGATGGGCATCGTCAGATCCCCATGGACGTTATCAATAAAATAGCAGCTATGTCTCCACTAACCAACAAAAAAGAGACACAAGCTTTCCTAAGCACTGTGGGTTTTTGGCAAATGCATATCCCAAACTACAGTCTCATTGTGAGCCATAAGAAGCCATGTAACCCAGAAGAAGAACAATTTCCAATGGGGCCCTGAGCAGCAACAAGCCTTTGAACAGATAAAACACGAGATAGTCCATGCAGTAGCCCTTGGGCCTGTCTGGGTGGGGCCAGATGTAAATAATGTGCTCTTCACAGCAGCCGGGGAGAATGGCCCTACCTGGAGTCTCTGGAAGAAAACACCAGGGGAGACTTGAGGTCCACCGCTGGGGTTTTGTCTAACAATGGTGCTATCATAACCAAATGAGACTCAATCTTTCAACTCTAAGAAACAGCGGAGCAGTTTAATCTGCCACAGATGTGTATGGTTTAATTTATAGCCTTAATCGAGCAGCAAGACAGTGACAGAGATAGAGACTTATTCTTACTGCACCCAAAGACCAGCATCGGTAAAGAAAACAGCATGAATGATATTATCGGTATTTAAGCTGAAGCAATAATTAGGTAATTTGAAAGTACAAAGGAAGGCAGTTCATAAGACTAACAAATTTACCAAGAGATAAGAGAGTGAAAGGTAAGAATATAATGCATGAAGTATGCATCGTATTGAGCCTGTTTCTTCTTACTTTACTTACTGAGAACACTCCCTGCAACATCCTGGGCACCCTGCACCACAAACTGACCCTGCTAGTGGCTGCAACCCTGTTTGCAGTGCTCTGGGGTGCTGCACTCCCTAAGGAGCAGCAACTGAATAACAAAATTATTGCAAGCTTTGTAGAGGCTAGAAATTTCTATGCGTTTGGGAGATGCCATCTTTTTCTTGTACTTGTAGATGCTCAGTATACTGAAAGGGTGATGACAGATGCACCAGGTGTAGCTGTATAATTGCTCTGAGTGCATCGCCTGTTTTCTACATATCATCATCACCATCATCATCCCTTTCTGTCCTATTAAACATTCTTCATCTGCATCCATGAGTGCCAAGGGAAACCTCCTTGGTAGGTCTTGAAAGGCTGCTATTAGCTGCCGCCACCACCATCGCCCTGCCAAGTTTTTCTTTCGCCCGACTGAACAGCCTCTCCTCACAGAGCACATCTTGACAGCCATCTTGCCAGCCTTTCACTGGGCTAATGCCAGCTTGTCGGTGTCTTCCTTGCATTGAGGGACCTAAACCAGACATAGTATTCTAGATGTGATCTAATGAGTGCTGAGTAAAGGGAATCCAGGAAGGGTTCCAAGAAGTCCTCGGTCTCTCCTCTTCTGGTGGACTGAAGGAGTCCACAGTCCACAGAGCCCCTTAGTCGGTGATATAGTACCCAGGCCTTGGAAAACACTTGAAGCACACACACACAGAAAATGTGTTCCTTATACCCAGATGTGGCACCGAGAGGGCAGGAACCCAGGGAAAACAACTGTGTTCTCTTGCCTGGTCAAAAAAAGTAAAGCAGGGCATTTCTTCCCCCTCACACCCCACTGCCTGGCTCTGTCACTTAGGTATGATAAGCTGAAGGAGTCTCCCTTGTTTCGAGTGAAAAAGAAGAAAAACACAGAGGGACTTAATTAGTACCTGCTCACTACTGTGGGAGGTGGGGAGGAAAAATATAGAAAGAAACCAGACTTGGGGCCAGAGCCTTTTGTCATGCCAGGCAGCTTGCCTTCCTTCCTTGCCTCTCACCACCTCCCCTGCCCCTTACCCTTCCCACCTCCTAGGTTCAGTGAGAGGAGAGAAACGCCAGAGATCCCAGTATGGGAGGGGACAAGGAGCTTTGCACACAGTCACAAAGAGCAGAACATAAGAGGAAAATGAGATAGAAGGTCCCCCTCCACCCCTATCTCACCTGCTTGCCACGGTAGAAGAGGTGCTGCCGATCAGGGCTCACACAGAAAGTCTTCTGGATCTTTTCCCGCAAACATTCAATCTTGGTGAGACGGCTCAGATCATCAATAGTATGGGTCTCAGTGCCATCTATGGTACAAACTTGGATCCACATGGTGTGCACCTTCTGCTAACTCAGCCACCTGCAGTGAAGTGGAGGTCTCATTCTCCAGATGTGTGATAACAGAAGACAGAACAGGTGTTTCCCTCAATTCTTTGTTCAGCTCAGTGGAAGCAGATTTTTTTAAATCCCGACGAACAAGCACGAACCTCCCTGCTTGCAGGCCTTGCTCAGAAGGCCACAGAAGTAAAGAAGCCCTACCCCAATACTCATACCCCAAGCGCACCCAGTAATCACACAAACAGAACCGGAAGCTCTCCAAGCCAGCAAAACAAAATGCAAAGGTCTGGCAGGAACCACCACAGGCAGATCTAACAAACACCACCATGAGCCATCACCAACCCTCAGAGAGTGTTTACTAGCCGCTACAGCTCTCGTATAGAGATCACGGCGCCAATAGCGATTTCGCGAGAATGCTCAGCTGTAAAGAAACAAGATTGAGAAATAGAGGGGAGGATAGATAGCATCATCACCTCTCCTTCCCCATTGGTCTTTACGCAAAGTCACGCCCCGCCCCGCGCTTTGAGCTGTCTCTGGACGGCATCTTTTTTCTTTCTGCTCGGTAGTTATATTAAGGACTTGGGGGGAGGGAATATAGTTGAGCGTAGAGAAGCGGCTGTTATTGTTCCTATGGGAGCAAAACAGGAATGTCTTCTCATTCCCTCACTAGTCTCAGGCCTGCAAATCATACCAATTGCATAGGAAGTGATTTTGTGCTTCCATCTTTCCCTTTCAGACACACAGACTCAGGACCCAGCATGTGAGGTGTCACAGTGACACTGACGTACGGAAATAGACTCTATAACTCGAAAGTTATAAAGTAGGTATGTTTAATGCGCGCAGATGCACGGGGGATCGCTCCACCACAAACGTGCATACCTGAAGTAGCAAAACCATCCCATATTTATACAATGAAACAATGAATATTCAATTGATGCATATACATGTTCATTACCTAAACCCGCCTACTCTCGCTTCTTATGCTAATCAGCTTATCAGTCCTTTGTGATTGCGCAGTTTCTTCCAAAAATTGTGGGCAAGGGTCCTTGGGAGGAAGGCCCCGAGGCCTCCTCACGATGTACTTATCACCTTTCGCCTGGAATGTGCTGGTCTTGCAAGCTTGCAGTGTTCTTATCATTCTGAGCTAATTCATGGCCTTGTTAACTATCTGTTTTCCTCTAATCATGTCCTTTGTCAGCCTCATGTTTTCTTTAACAAAGAGACAACTGACGTATTTAGGATGGATATCATTCCATCCTCGAGTTCTTGCTCTTTCTCTTCTCCTCGAGATAGTACAAGGCTTTCACGAGTAATCCCTTTGCTATGGAAAGAAAAACTCCCCTGCTCCTTCACAAGCCGTTCTTACATGATTACCTAGCTAACTTGCAAGAGCTGCTCTTGTATAACTACACTACATATACAATTGTGACTCTATACCCTCAGATCAATTCCCCCCTTTCTATTACACTAAGTAAATTCTTTTACTTAAACAGCTTTCCTGAATGATATAAGGTATCGTACATAATAGTTATCCTTTTAGACATTCTTCAAAGCCATAGGTACAACATAATGGTTAATATTACTAAAATCCCTAAGCTAATTAGTAGAACCACAATGGGGTTTAAGTTTGAGAGGTTGTGTGGTAGGTATTGTGATCGCAGGATCTTTTGTTGTAGTGGGTCTGCTGATGGCCTGTATTTCAAATTTAAATGAGAGTCCAATGGTATCGTTGACCCAAAGACAGGTCACTCTCGTGGTCTGTACCAGAGTGAAGTTATGCCAGCAGTCTCGCTCCTCAGTGGTACATCTTTTGGTATTCTTAATGGTAGGAATAACTGATACAGTAATCTGGGATGCCTTTTTGTGAGTAGTTCCATTAACCAGTCGGCACCCTATTCTGATTTCTTCGCCTATGGTTCCCTGAAGTTTATAATTTTTCTGCTCTATATCCCTGCTCCATTCTCCCTTCGTGTATACTTGATTTCCACGCATAACCACGGTAGACAGATTTAAATCTTCCCGAGTGGAATATTTTCCCATGGACCCAGTATACCCAATGTATGCTTGAGACCATGGCCACTCTGTAAGCGTCTGGTTATAAGCTATAGAAAGGATGCTGAAGCAGATTAATATTTTCAACTTGGTGCGGATCATTCTGAGCCTGGATCGGTTACTAACCTAAACTTTCTTTGGCAGCTCAAACCCCAACTTCTAGTTCACTTACTCGTTACCCACATTGTTTCTGCACTTATTTGCCCAAACGAGCTTGAGTTTCAATCCTCTGTTCTCTGGAATTACTCTTCACGAAGTTGCAGGGGCTTTCTTTATCCGGTTATGGTGAATCCAGGAATTCTGTCCCTCGACCTTGATTGCAGTGTAGGTAGTGAGAAGGACTTGAAATGGTCCAGTCCACTGTGGTTCCAGGGCTTTTTCTGTAAGAGACTTAACATATACATAGTCCCCTGGTTGTATATCATGAACAGGCCCGTCCAGACCCCTACTACGTGTTCCCATTACACGCTTTTCAATTCTTTTTAATTGCTTGTTTAGTGCCACCACATAGGAGGTCATTATTTCTTCACCAATTTGTGAAGATGTTCCTTTTTGCACCCCATAAGGCCGCCCATATAAAATTTCGAATGGGCTAAGCCCTTCTCTTACTCTTGGTCTAGTTCATATTCGTATAAGAGCCAATGGTAGAGACTGAGGCCAAGTTAGATTAGTTTCCTGCCCTAACTTGACAATCTGTTCTTTGATTAGATGATTCATTTTCTCCACCTGGCCACTTGATTGTGGTCTGTATGGGGTGTGTAATTGCAAATCTATTCCTAGATGGTGGCTAATGTGTTCTAGACACAAAATGTGGTCCTCTGTCCGAGGACATTACTGCTGGGACTCCGAATCTGGGTATTATTTCTTGGAGCAATACCTTGGTTACTTCCCGGGCTTTAGCAGTTCTGCATGGGAAAGCTTCTGGCCAGCCTGAAAGGTATCTGTTAGTACTGACAAATATCGGTACCCCCCTTTTCTAGGGAGATCCGGAAAGTCAATCTGCCAGTGTTGTCTCGGACCGTTTCCTTTCCCAATCTTTCCAAATTTTAGCCCTTTCATTATTTTAGGGTTAGTCTGGAGGCAAAGATCACATTGTTGGGTTACCTGTCTTACGGTAGTATATAAGTTCCGCGCTATTATGTTTTTAGTAAGATCTTTATATAGGGCTTCTGCCCCCCAGTGCATTTTCCTATGTTCTTCACGGACTACTGACCATATCATATAGGAAGGGATCACTATTCTCCCTTGCGAGGTTATAGCCCACCCTTCCTCATTATATGATCCAAGTCATTAATGAGTTTGCAGTCCTCTTTTGTGTATTCCAGTTTATCCCCTAAAGTTATTTGTCCGTCAGGTATTAGCGCACCCTCTACCTTGATTGCTTCTCTGGCTGCTTGTTTTGCTTCCCTGTCTGCCAGCTCATTTCCACTTTCCAATTCTGTGCTCACCTTCTGGTGTGCCTTAATGTGCATAATTGCCACCTTTTCAGGAAGCTGTACTGCATTCAGGAGTCTCAAAATTTCTTCTGCGTGTTTGATGGTTTTTCCTTGAGAATTTAACAATCCGCTTTCTTTCCATATTGCTCCATGAGCATGTACCACCCCAAAGGCGTACTTAGAGTCAGTCCAAAAGTTTAAAATCCTTCCCTGGGCTATCTCCAGGGCCCTGGTGAGAGCTATGATCTCAGCCTTCTGGGCTGAGACATCAGCTGATAGTGGCCCTGACTCTATTACCTTTTCAGAAGTGGTAACAGCATATCCGGAGTGTCTCCTTCCGTTCAGCATATAGCTGCTTCCATCGGTGAACCAGTGTTCGACTCCATCGATTGGAACGTCTTTAAGGTCTGTGCGACTAGAATGCGTGGCTTCAATTGTTTCCAAGCAGTCATGACTCACCGGCTCCCCGATGTTCCCATCGAGGAATGAAGCCGGATTGATGATGTTTGTAGTCACAATTTTAACATCATCCTGTTCAACCATTATGGCTTGATATCTCAGGAATCTCTGTGGGGAAAGCCTATGCCCTCCTTTTGCTTCAAGGACCGCGGATACAGTATGGGAAACCAGGACAGTCATTTTCTGGCCCAGGGTGAATTTCCGGGCTTCTTGGATGTTTAAAATGACAGCTGCCACTGCTCTCAGACAGCCAGGCCACCCTTTTGCAGCGGTATCCAGCTGTTTAGAAAAGTACGCTACTGCCCGCCTGTATGGTCCAAAATCTTGTGCCAATATTTCTAATGCCATTCCCTGTTTTTCGTGGGAGAATAGGAAAAATGGTTTACTTACATCGGGAAGCCCCAATGCTGGTGCTGACATTAGAGCTTTCTTTAGCTGATGGAAAGCTCGGTCCGACTCCGCATCCCACTGGAGGTTCTTCTGGTTAGCTGTCATCAGGGAATATAGAGGCTTCACAAGCAGACCATAATCACATATCCAAAGTCGGCACCACCCTGTCATGCCTAGGAATGTTCGTAATTCTTTTATAGTTCGTGGTCGGGGGGTTTGGCATATGGCCTCTTTCCGGGCTTGTCCTAGAACCCGTTGTCCAGCGCTGATCTTGTACCCCAGGTACGTAACCTGTTGTAGCACTACCTGTGCCTTTTTCTTAGAAACCTGGTACCCCTGTAGTCCCAGGAAATTTAACAGACTCACGGTCCAGATGATGCAGGATTCCTCAGTTTCGGTTGCAATGAGAAGGTCGTCTACATACTGCAACACCTTCCCTTCTTCTGATGGTGGTTCCCATGACTCCAAGTCTTTTGCTAGCTGATTCCCAAAAATTGTGGGGCTATTTTTAAACCCCTGTGGCAACACTGTCCATGTGAGCTGGGTCTTTCGACCACTTTTGGGATTTTCCCATTCGAAAGTAAAAATTTTCTGGCTGGCTTCATGGAGAGGGAGGCAAAAGAAAGCATCCTTTAAATCCAGGACCGTAAACCAAGCTAAATCAGGGGTTAATGCGGTTATCCCTCTTTTAATTTTACTATTATTGGTGGTGCGCGTTTTGCTCGTCCTGGTACATCAGTTGCCCAAACTCCAGGATATACCTGGTCCGTGATTCTGGTATCAATTTCTCCTATTGCAGGGGTAGTAACCAAGGATAAACTCATAATTTGAGTATATTGATGATCATTTACCTCCAGAGTAATTTCCCCTTGTCTAAATTTGATTGTTGCTTCCAATTGTTCTAATAAGTCCCTCCCCAGGAGGGCCTTTGGAGAGTTTGGCATATATAAAAATTTATGGATCCCCATTTGCTTATCCAATGTATACTTTAAGGGTTTGCAAAAGTAAGCCTTTTCAGCCTGGCCCGTCCCACCTTTCACTGTAATATAATCTTTTTCCAGAGGCATCAAAGCTTGATTTAAAACTGAATAGGTCGCTCCTGTATCTGCTAAAAACTCAATTTCCTTTTGCCCCTCTCCTAACTTTATTTTTACTAACGGGTCGGTTAGTCAGCTTTCTTCCTCTACGTGAGCTATCGTCTTTCTTTGATTATTGTGCCACTTCGCATTCCTTTGGCGCTCAGGGCACTCATGCTTCCAGTGCCCGGTCCTTTTGCATACTGCACATTGATTTCTCGCTAGGGGTGTTAGCCCCTGCCCTGGTTTAACTTTATATGCCCGATTCTCATTTTCTCTTACTACAGCCAGTATTTTCCTCTGATCACGCCTGTAGCTTTCTTCTCGATTACTAAATATTCTCCAAGCCTCTTCTAATAGCTTTTCTAGGTCTCTGTTTTCAGGAGGTCTTAATTTCTGCAATTTGCGCCTAATATCCCCCTGGGATTGTCCCAGGAAGAGGGATATTAGTTGCTGTGTCCCTACCTCCGAATTCGGGTCTAAAGGTGTATGTCGGCGCATCGCATCCCTTATTCTGTCTAAGAATTCAGAGGGTGTTTCAGAGGGGCCCTGTCTGACTGCGTATAGGATTGCCCAATTTATTGTCCTGGGAATTGCTTTTTCCATCCCCTTAAATATCCACTCCTGGTATGCCTGTAATTTTTCCATATCTGCGGAGCGGTTCGGATCCCATGCCGGGTCTGACAAGGGAAACCATTCTCTAAAGTTATCTCCTTTTGTCATAATGTTCCTTTGCTAATTCTCCCGCTGTTTTTATAATTAATTGCTTCTCAGTTTCAGTTAAACAATCCAATAACAATTGTAGGTCATTCCAGTCGGGATTGTGTTGCCTTATTATAAATCTAAAATTCTGTGCCGTGTTTATCGGATCATTACGGTATTCCCGTGCAACCTCCTTCCATTCTTTCAGGTCTGCACCCGTGAATGGAATTTTTATTTTCATTACCCCTCCGTCCTAATTTACGGCCTCTCGAAGGGGTGCCTGTAAGATTGTCTTCTTTCTAGTGTGTGAAGACACTGGGCTACTTAGGAGCTGGACTGGCTTTTGCATTTCCTCATGTGGGGGTAGAGGCTGATCTTTTCTGGAAGTGGTTTGTGGGGTTTCCTGTTCATCCAGGGATGGACTGGAAGCCCGAGCCCCGGCTGCACCCTGTCTCCCCATCCTATAAGGTGGGTGGAACAAATCATCTACCTCGGGCTCTTGTTCCTCACTTAGTTTAGTGCATCTCTGTCTAATACTACATTACATGCTGAACAACACCTTCTCAACTTTCCTGTACACTCTTTACTATCTTCTCTTTCTAAGGCTAGTACCATAGGATCCCGAGGGGGTACTAGTCCACAGTCTCTTTGCCATTCAGGTTTGTCCCGAAGGACAAAAAATATATCGGCATATGATACCTCATCCTATTTACCTTCCCTTCTAAGAAACAACATTAGTTGCAGGAGAGTGTTATAATCTAACGTTCCTCTCTCCTGAGGCCACTTTGCTCCATCCTCTAGTTTATATAGCGGCCACCACTGATTACAGTATTTAACCAGCCTCTTTTTGTCTTCGGTACCACCCTGTCCCACAATATCCTTCCATTGTTTCAATATGCAACCCAAAGATGATTTCTCACAAGGCTTACTTCCCCCAGCTCCCATTTTGCAATTTCAATTGCTTCACTTTTCTCCAGCTGCCTTAGTCGCCCAAGGTCGGAAACACGGATAGAGCTCTTCACTTATTTTGTAATTAGACTACTTCTCAGTCAAACACTTGAATCATTCAAACAACACACGGTACCGGGCACGAAGATTTCTTGCATATGCAAAGCATAACACTGGTTATGAAAAGGTTTTTTGTTTGTTTGATTTTTCTCTTTTTTTTTTTTTTCCTCACAGATATGCTGCAGCTCAGTCACTCACCACTCACACCCGAGTTAGCTCATTTCACTCAAACAATGAGCAATTACAAGAACAGTTCGCAGTTACAGTTACAATGACAAACACAATGACAAACTCAACAACAAGCACAATTACAACCCTAAAGCAAGCCCGGGCACTTCCAACAACACAGTACTGCAATTATTAATCCAGCCGTTATCCCCCTACAGCTGGAAGGATAAACCGAGTCGACATACGATTCCTAATTCCAGTCGGGCCTCGTGATCAGTGACCCCCCCCCGTACGCCAGAACTTCTATCCGTACGGGCCTCTGAGTCACCCGATCTACTCCCCGATTCTTGGGTTTGCTCGATCTACCCTCAAGATCGCTAGCGGCCACCCCTTGGTCAACAAACCCCCTCCTAAGGTACCTTTCCTCCTAGGGACTACGCTGTGCGCCGGACGTCTCCGCGCGTCTTATCAGCAGCCCTGTTTCCAAACATACCGTTTTATCCGTAGATCCAGGGGTTTCTCTTCTGCTCCCGGGTGAACAGCTGGGAAGAGGAGGCTCCTTCGAGGAAATCTCTCGGGGCGCGCCTAGGAGCGTCTGCTCCGCAGCTGGTCCCGCAGCCGAGCAGAAATCCTCCTGGCTGGCTTGCCAAAATGACGTACGGAAATAGACTCTATAACTCGAAAGTTATAAAGTAGGTATGTTTAATGCACGCAGATGCACGGGGGATCGCTCCACCACAAACGTGCATACCCAAAGTAGCAAAACCATCCCATATTTATACAATGAAACAATGAATATTCAATTGACGCATATACATGTTCATTACCTAAACCCGCCTACTCTCGCTTCTTATGCTAATCAGCTTATCAGTCCTTTGTGATTGCGCAGTTTCTTCCAAAAATTGTGGGCAATGGGTCTTCGGTGGTCCTTGGGAGGAAGGCCCCGAGGCCTCCTCACGATGTACTTATCACCTTTCGCCTGGAATGTGCTGCTCTTGCAAGCTTGCAGTGTTCTTATCATTCTGAGCTAATTCATGGCCTTGTTAACTATCTGTTTTCCTCTAACCATGTCCTTTGTCAGCCTCATGTTTTCTTTAACAAAGAGACAACTGACGTATTTAGGATGGATATCATTCCATCCTGGAGTTCTTGCTCTTTCTCTTCTCCTCGAGATAGTACAAGGCTTTCACGAGTAATCCCTTTGCTATGGAAAGAAAAACTCCCCTGCTCCTTCACAAGCCGTTCTTACATGATTACCTAGCTAACTTGCAAGAGCTACTCTTGTATAACTACACTACATATACAATCGTGACTCTATACCCTCAGATCAACACAAAAGCGTGGGTATGACATGGCATAAATAAAAAGCAAGTAAAACTGCTATGCATCCACTGATGAAATCTAGGCCACAATGTTTCCCAGTACAAACCTGCCATCAAAACTTCAACTCAGCCAGATTTAGATCTATCTCCTCTTATTGTATTAGAAAAGTGCAGATATGGGCCAGGACATCAAGCCTCCTTTTTTAACACGGATCAGATGTGTGGGTTTTATTTGCTACATTTTTGCTTGAGACTCTGAGTAACGCTGAAAATGTCTGGGCTTTTTGTTTATACTGGTAAAATGGTACTGTAAGAACATATCTGATGCAGTACCCAGTGAGATTCAACTTATGGATAGGTCCCTGTGACCTTGGTTGAGTTACTTGTAAGGTCTCATTTTATGAGTATTAAGCGCTTGCAAAGACAGCTGAAATAAATGAGTTGCTTAATCCTCCTGGAAATCTGTTCCTTGCCTTTTCATCTCCATTGTTCCATCCCTGTTGTTGAGATAACACACATCTTCCTGTAACTATGCCTACTACAGCACAACACCAGAGTGTCAAAGGGACACAAGTTCAGAGTTTGTTTTATAGCTTGTGGTGGTGGTGTTACAAGCTCTATAGTAGTGCACATGATCTACTCAAATCTTTGTGTGCCAGCCTTCTTGACTTCCTTGAAACATTCAAAGATAATTAATGCAGAGGAATACAGTAGGAATGTGGGTTAATAGACAACTAAAAAGAGATAAATCAAGTTGTCTTCAGCTTTGCCTTAGTTCCAACCCTACCACCACAGTAAAGGGAACAGAGTCCCAAGATAATCCCTTTACAGTGTCTTCTGTTTTGCAGATCACAATCTTTCTCTGGAAGCTACTGTTAACAACAGAATGTGTCTCTTATCTGAAGTGGGGAGAAAGAAATTGTGGAGGGACTCTGAAATGGGCTCAGTTTTAATGGATTAGAGGAAATAGAATCAATATCTTGTGGGAGCCTATCCGGAAAGCACAGAATCAGCTTTCTGGAACAGGAAAACACCTTTTGATAGAGAGACAAGAGACTGAAAGAGGATCAACCTGCTACAAAACCATATCTGGAAATCCATTACCTGGTTGGGGTTGTAAAGAAACAAGAGATCAGGTTGCTGGCACAGGGGTTACTGATTAGAAACATCACATTGTTATGGACTGATTGTAGGTTGCCTGTTTTGTAACATGCAAAGTGGAGACTAGAATATAAAGGGAAAGAATGTAAAAAGTATTTGACTGGTAGTCTGTGAGGATGTAAAATGGGAGGTTATTGGGAAGGTTAGAGGAAAAGTGAGCTAGCTATTTAGCAGGTGATAACGTCCTAATTGGATATACTAGTAAGAAAATTACTACTGATTAAAAGAGAAAATAATTGATCAGCGTAGTATGCATTATGGACTGGAATGAGAGTAGCTGAGACTGATTTCTCAACAGAGAAATTACAGGATGGCTGAGCCATCTGGTGTATTAAGCAATAATGCAGTTTTGTGGCAGCAAAGATAAGGTTTGAGACAGTACAAATTATTAATAGAGTTGTTTTCTTGCAAGAAAATCCTATAATAGCTTGACTGACTGAAGGGAGGGCTCTCTTCTGTGGATGGAGCCTGCATGAAATGCTGCGCATGGTTCATAGTCCTGTTCGATACTACACAGATAGCAAATGGCTTGGGATATCTGGCTTGTGCTCTTATGTATGTATAGCTGTACATTTGCATATACCACAATTTTCAATCTTTAGAAATATCAGTATCATCTGTATCATAACACTAGAATTCTATTCACAAACTGCTCATGTTATATACAAATACAACTTTAATTTCTGCTTATAAATTAGCAATATCGATGCTTTCTGTTTTCAGCATTTTATTTCTTCCCATACCTCACACTTCAATACCTTAGTTTCCAGTATACTTGTCATAATTTTTATTCTATTAAATTTTTAATAATCTTAAAGGAGATAGTGATCCACACTACAGTTAACCTTAATAGGCCCAGGTCTGTGCTGTGCTGCACTGCACCATGCTATATATACAGCATAGACTTCAGAGCTGTTTTTTGTTGCACAAATCCAAGAAAGAGTGGTGAGGTGCTGGAACAGGCTGCCCAGAGAGGTAGTGGATGCCCCGTCCCTGGAAGTGTTCAAGGCCAGGTTGGATGGGGCCCTGGGCAACCTAGTGTAGATCCAGGCCTGAGGTTGGTGGCCTTGCCTGTGGCAGGGGTTTGGAGCTCTATGATCCTTGGGGTCCCTTCCAACTCATACCATTCTATGATTCTATGAAATCCGTTGGCCACAGGATAAACTTAGTCAGCTCATTGTAACAGAGTAGCCTGTAGGCAGATCCCACTTGGTACTGGTGATTACACCACCTGTGTGGCTTTGCCTTTATCTAACAGTGCAGCAAGAAGTTCTCATAAAAGCTTAATTTTCTTTGACAGTGGAAACGATAAACAGAGTTGCTTTCTTTCCTATAATATTTTGAATGACAGAAAGGGGAGAATCCCTTCTATGGATGGGGTTTGTCCAGCACACTGCATGTGGGTTAGAGGCCCATTCAATGCTATACTGCTCAGGGTTCCCAGCATCTAAAGATGTCTCTGTGCTTTTCTCTCCTTGTAGTGTTAGCTCTAATAAATAGCATTTAAAATTATATTTTACAGAATCTGAGTGCCTTTCTTACTAGGATCATAATGGACCAGCACCTTGAAGCGGGGAACATGATAAATATTGGTTAATCATGTCAAATAAGTGTCAGCAACTGGCTATGTAAAGGATGTGTAAAGTTTGGCCTAAAGGACTACAATGTTAGCATATTGTGTGCATTGTGATACCTCAGGAGAAACAATTTATCTCTGAGAAGGGAGTGATAAAGAGGAAGAGGGAAAAAGAACAGGAGGGCGCCTCAAGCCTGCAGAACCAGCTCCATGGCTTTGTTAGCAAGACAAAAGCTAAAGCTCACCAAAACGACCTGTAAGGAAGGTAAATTACCACCTGTAAGGACCTGTAAATTAAGTAAACAGCCATCAAATGTCTTTGAAGGCCACCATAATGTGCATGCTGATGTGGGTGATATGAGTTCTCATAATGGAAAAATTAACCATTCATTGGAAACGCTACGAATATGCATATATCTTGTATAAAAGCTGTGTAACTAACCTTTTATGGCATGCACATTAGGAGGAGTGATCCCCTGTGCTGCAGTAAAAGAACACCTGCTTAATAATCACCAAGGCTATTTAGTTTTGATTTGGCTTTTCACGGCATCAACCTCCTGGTGCAAAACACTGAGGTATCAGAGATACAGTATGTAAGACTGAGTACTGAAATAGCACTGAAATTGCTCAGAAGCACATCAGTTTACAATGTGTGCTTTATTTCACTAGCTTCCTTGTTGCTTCTTTTCTCACTGACCAAGAAGCCTGTTAAAGGCTGAGGGGCTTGCATATGACTAGAAGATGGTGTAATAAATAAACCCATAAGGAATTTGTTCTCAAACCAGCAGATAAGGGGGAAGGGGGGTAGGTCCCCCAATTGTTAATTGTTTGAATGTTTTGATTGTAGCTATTGAACTATTGGGCACACACTTTTACTTACTAACAAGATGCTTACAAAGGGTTAAAGGGGGGGTTTACTAACAGGATGGTTTGAAGTGCCATCGTGGTTATGTCAGAGGCAACCTCACATAAACAATGTCCCACTTGAACAACTCTAGTGTAGTCAGTCCTGAGTGATTAGTGTCCTTGGAATAATTTAAAGCAGACCCAGGACTGATAAGGAGGAAGCATCCCTAGGAAGGTGGTGCCTGGGATAGATAAGAAAGAAACATCCCAAGAATAATTGTGCCCATCTGGAACAATCACAACTACGCATGTGCCAGGGGAAGGAGATGAAAAGTTCAACCTGAGGAAGACTACAGCCTTCATCTTTACGACCACCAGAGAGACTAGGACGACCCCCTAGCAACAGTACGCGCAGCCGCAGAGGAGAAGGGCTCTGGAGCGGGAGACTCCGTCAATGGACCCTTCCTGAAAGCGGCAGCCCCCGGGCACTGATCCGCGAGGGCAAATAAAATAACAAAATAAAAAGGAGAGACCGCGAGACGCACCCGGTGGCAGCCATTGCTTCTCGCTGAGACTGCACGCAGGCGTGACTCATCGGGGGCGGGGCGGAGCTAAGGGCGGCAGGAGTAATCCCTCTCCATACAAGAGGGGCCTCTGGGAGCGCTAGCGACTAGGGCGTGGCGCGGCAGTTCACGTAGGCAGAGCAAGCCCCCCCTCCTAGCTCAGAGGGTAAATTGAGCGGACCAGCCAGTGCTCACAGAGGATGCAGGGCGAGCCAAGGGATTCCTGTCTGCTGTGTGCCCAGACAGTTGAACCATGGTCTCCACCAGGCGGAGAGGTTCCCCCTACACAACTGGAGCAAGCCCGTTGGAGGGCCTGCCGCGGTTCAGGTCTCTGGCTGCAGGGAATGCCTAAGACTGCTGCTGCCGGGGAAAAGAGGCAAACACCTCACCTGTGTGAGGTGTGAGCAGGTGGATGATCTGCTATGCTTGGTAGTTGAACTAAAAAAAGAGCTCGAAAGACTGAGAGCTATCAGGGAATGTGAGCAGATTGACTGGTGGAGTAGCTCCCTGGCATCCCAGAGGGAAGAGTGCCAGGAAGAAACTTCGAAACTGAAGATGGCCCCTCTGTCCTGTCCTAGTGAGGTAAATCGGAGTGTCCCAGTCCTGTCTCACCGACGTAGGCACTCCCCCTGCCTACCTACCCTGCTCCCCCAGGTTTCCCTAAGCAACAAGTTTGAGTCCCTGGAAGTTGAAGAGGAGGTATCTGAGGGGATGAATGCAGCCCCTCTCTGCCTCAGAGGAAGCAGAAGCCTAGAGTGAGGTGAATGTCTGCAAGCCTTGAGACTGCCTCTGTTAGGCAAGAGAGAAAGATAGTTGTGGTAGGGGATTCCCTCCTCAGGGGGATGGAGGGCCCCATTTGTAGACCAGACCCTACACGAAGGGAGGTGTGCTGCCTCCCTGGAGCCAGGGTCCGTGATATTACCAGAAGGCTCCCAGGGCTGGTAAGACCCTCTGACTACTATCCACTATTGATTGTTCAAGCTGGCAGGGATGCTATCAAAAGGGAATTTCGTGACCTAGGGTACTTTGGGAGCTCAAATAATATTCTCATGTATCCCTACTTTCCACAATCAGTATCTCATCCATGTAATGATAAAGGATTAGATCAGGATGTGCTTTTTGTACTGGAGCAAGTGCCCAGGCTACATAAGTCTGGCACATAGTTGGTGAATTTTTCATGCCTTGTGGAAGCACTACCCAATGATACCTTTTCACAGATTCATTTTTGTTTATAGTAGGGACTGAAAAAGCAAATTTTCCATAAGCATCAGGGTGTAAAGGAATAGTGAAAAAAAAAACCAACCCAATCTTTTAAAAATTTTGGCATGTTCCACAGACTTGTGGAAGGCTTGCTATGACCCTTAGTCAGTTGCTCCCGTATTAAATCTTGTGGGTGGGCAAATGGTTTTGTAAGTAAGCAGACATTGATCAACCCAAACAGGGATTTCTGTTTTCCAGGTTAATTTTAAAATAAGCTGCCCACTGTCAATGGCCGCTATCAAAAATCCTTTTGCTCTGTAACCAGCCTTGCTCTCAGTGGATAAACGCATCTCTGACCCTATAGCACATACGCTGCAAACCGATTCATCAGACAAACGACATTGCAAGACGCGAGTCGCCGCATCCGCTCTGTGTGGATGGAGGGGTTGGGGGGGGGACAGTGGGGGGTGTGCAGCGATGTCGCGCCGTGATGACGTCACTCGTATAGCCACCCGAGCCTCCTCCCGGCGGGGCCGAGATGGGGGGGGGGGGGCGGTTGTCCGACTTCCGCGTCACTTTTGAAACGGCACCCGGCGCCGCGCCGCGCCACGCTTTCGCGGTTCTCGGCCGCTTCTCGCAGCGCCACTTTTCTCCCGCCCCCACCGCAAAGCCCAGCGCGATCCTGCCGGCCACCGGGGATGAGCGCTAACAGCCGGGCGAGCGCTAGGACCCGGGGGAGCGTTAAGACCGGGCGCCGCGCCGTCTCCATGCTCCCACCTCCCACCGGCCCGCTATCAACGTTCTCCACCACCCGGTCGTTCCCACGTAAACATTTCCCCGATAGTTTCTGCGATTGAACAGAAATTGAGTTCCCTTCAGTTTGAATCAAAATACCCTGATTTAGCTGTTTTTCCCCTACTGACGCCACCTTACGTGCCCAGGCTCCGACGAGCAGAGTCTCTGGGTCGTCAGGAGACGGTGGCACATCGTTAAGTTCACCGGACGGCGTGGGCGGGAGCGGTGGGTGTACACACAAAGTGGGTCCCTGATCCGATGGTAGGCAAGGCAGATTCTGGACCGTCGCTGTAGGGCTTTTGTCCGTGTCCATGGGTTCCGGAGGTGCCACGGGCACAACTCTCACCGGTGCATTAGTCGGTGTCTCTTCGTATTCGTAATCTTCGGGTGGGGAGGCGGGCGGTCCTGGGACTAGGGGCTCAAACACTTTAATAGCAGGGCATGCCGTTGCCGCGAGAGCTTTAACAGCCCCGTAGGCGGCTGTCTGCTCCGCTTTTATGTCCTCCAGAGTAGAAATCACAAGTTTCCAAGCAGCATCAAGTCTCTCTGCCTTCTTGTCTCCCCTACTGACAGCATGCCATAATTTATCCCCCACCCCTTGCCAGGCGTTTATGCTGAGCACTAAGTGCGGTTCGACTAAAACTCCATGATCACGACACCACCGCAGCAGACCCTTCAGCGTCGACTTCATCATATTTTATGCCTCTCTCTGAAAGAATTTTTGCTAAAATCCTGACTATAGCCCTTTCCTCGCTAGATAACTTATTCCCCATAGCTGTAACAGCTGCTCACCTTATCAGGCATACTGCGGCAAAGTGTTGTTTTCTCTTTTTTTTTTCGCTGTCCTTGATGTGAGATCTGGCTGCAGAAGTGATGGTTTCCAGCTGCTTTTTCTCCAGAGTTTCGCTGAGGCCCTCAGCCGCGGTTTCAGGAGCTCGTCGGTCCTAGTTTCAGGTCGAGTCGGCGTCGATCTCGGGTTCGGCAAGTCCGGTTAGACACGTCGGATTCATCACGTCGGGGTCACCATTTGTGGCGACTGGCAGAAAGCAACATGCAATTCGAGATGAATTTTAGGTGAAGCCATTTTATTAGGTGAAATCACACAGATTATATACCTTTTTTACTGCAAACATGGCAAGCTAAAAAACTGCTAATTGGTTACACACACTGTTCACACTGTATTGATTGGTTAGTAATTATAACGAGTTCTGATAAACCTATCTTATAGCTAAATATCGTTAGTTTACTTTTAATGCCTAAAAGTATCCGCACACCTGCTGTTTTGATCCTCTTGTTATGGTTGGTTCCTAACATGTTCCGTTACTCCCAAATACCTTCCCATAACTGCTTCTTGGTTTAGGGTAGCCTGTACCCCTATCAACAAGGCCGCTGTGTTTTGAGAATGTGATTATTAGGATCCTCAGAGCATGAGTAACTTTTCCTCTCTCATGGGAACAGAAGAATATTGTCAGGGCCTAAATCCTGGGAGAAGAGAGCTAGGCCACCGGCAGGCCTGCTGTCTTCCCCGACACCTACTAGTGGGAAGAGGAGTTCAGGGCAGGTCAGGAGAACCCATGTGTTGAATGAGTGGCTGAAAGGCTGGTGCCGGCATAGGAACTTCGGGTTTTTTGACCAAGGGAAGGTGTACTCTGCTCCTGGCATGATGACTGTTGACGGGGCTCACCTGTCCCAAAGGGGAAAGCGAATCCTTGCCCAGGAGATGGCAGGGCTCATTGAGTGTGCTTTAAACTAGTTAGGAAGGGGGAAGGGGATATTATGAAGGCTGCTGGGTTTCGGCAATGCTTTGGAAGACAAAAAGCAACATTTCCCAGCATTTTCCACACCTGTGAGGGTGATGAGGACTCAGAGCCTGCTGTCACCACTAAACAGATACCTTATAGTGCAACTGAATTGGCAAAATTACAAGAAAAATACAGTAGGCAAACTAGGGAAACTGAAACTGAATGTGTGTGGTGAGTTTTCCTCACTGGAGGAGGCAGAATAAGGCTCTCAGTGAAGGAAATGTAAGGATACTGGGGTCCAGGTGTTACACTCACCCTAATAAAATAGTTTATTTTGATTTTAGTTTAGAATATTATTATTATTTTAAAGAAGTTATAGCAACTATGAGAATATAAATCATGTTAAGGCCATTAGAAATAGGTAACTAGGATGGTGATTGCCTTGAGCACTGTGGGAATCGTTATGGGCTCTTGTGATGGTTTAGCCCTGGCCGGAGGCCAGACACCCACCAAAATCAGTCTATTGCTCCCCTTCTTAATTGGACAGGGGAGAAAATATATATCAAGAGGCTTAGGAGTCCAGATAAGGACAAGGAGAGATCATTTTATCAGCAACGAGACGGGCAAAACAGACTCAACACAGAATGAAGAAAGAAACTACTCTAATTTATTGCACTACACTAAAAAGAACAGAGAAAACCGGAGTCAGGAGCACAACCAAATCTTAAAACAAATGCAAGCAGATCTTAAACACACGTTCCCCCCACCACTCCTTTCTTAGCAGATTTTAGTCAGGGTTTATTTGCTCCCTTCTTCCCTCCCATTCGCAGTACAGGAAGGGGCAGGGACTGGGGAAAATGGGGTTCTCGGTAGCACCTTCCCCCCACCCCTCCATTCTAAGCAGACTTTACTCCCTTCTTCCCTCCCTGCTCGCAGTGTGGGGAGGGGCAGGGACTAGGAAAAAATAATGGGGTTCTCGGTTACTTCTTCATGAGCTGTTTTCCTTTCCCAGATCTTAAAACACCTCTACCTCTCCCCCTACTCCCTTCTTAGCAGACTTCACTCTAGTCATGATTTCACTCCCTTCCTCCCCCCGATCACAGCGCAGGGGGGCAGGGACCGGGAGATGGGGGCTTCGGGCAGTTCCTTGCAAGTTGGTTTCCTTCTCGGCCGGGGAGGGGGCATTCATTCCACACACCCTCCCCCTGCTGCACCGTGGGTCCCACCCACGGGAGACAGTCCTCCACGAACTTTCTCCAACGTGAGTCTTTTTCCCCCAGGGCTTTATCTCTTCATCAGCTGCTCCGCCTGGATCCCTGCTATGGCGGGCAGCAATAAATCACAATGTCTCTCAGTCTCAGTCCTCCATGGGGCCACTGACGTATGGAAATAGACTCTATAACTCGAAAGTTATAAAGTAGGTATGTTTATTGCGCGCAGATGCACGGGGGATCGCTCCACCACAAACGTGCATACCCGAAGTAGCAAAACCGTCCCATATTTATACAATGAAACAATGAATATTCAATTGATGCATATACATATTCATTACCTAAACCCGCCTACTCTCGCTTCTTATGCTAATCAGCTTATCAGTCCTTTGCGATTACGCAGTTTCTTCCAAAAATTGTGGGCAAGGGTCTTCGGTGGTCCTTGGGAGGAAGGCCCCGAGGCCTCCTCATGATGTACTTATCACCTTTCGCCTGGAATGTGCTGGTCTTGCAAGCTTGCAGTGTTCTTATCAGTCTGAGCTGATTTATGGCCTTGTTAACTATCTGTTTTCCTCTAATTATGTCCTTTATCAGCCTCCTGTTTTCTTTAACAAAGAGACAACTGATGTATTTGGGATGGATATCATTCCATCCTGGAGTTCTTGCTCTTTATCTTCTCCTCGAGATAGTACAAGGCTTTCACGAGTAATCCCTTTGCTATGGAAAGAAAAAATCCCCTGCTCCTTCACAAGCCGTTCTTACATGATTACCTAGCTAACTTGCAAGAGCTGCCCTTCCATAACTACACTACATATATAATCGTGACTCTATACCCTCAGATCAGCCACCAGCCTCCCCCCAGCAAACCTGTTCCGGCGCAAAACTCTCTCTGCTCAACTCTGTGTCTCTGTTTCTCTTCATGGGCTGCAAGTGCTGGCAGGGGGTCACAACGTAGGGTCACAGCGTCTTCTCTATTTCTCCACCTGCTCCATCCTGCGTGGAGCCCCTCCACGGGCTACAGGTGGGGTCTCGGCCTTTTCCATGGGGGTGGTTTCTCCGCGGGCTGCGAGGGGGCATCTTTCTCTCAGGCACCTGGGGCTCCTCCTCCCCCCGTTTTCCCCGGCCTTGGTGTCTGCACAGCTCGTTACATCTTTTCACTCCCTTCTCTGGTGGCAAAATGCAGCTGCTTCTGGGTTGTTTTCTCCTATATGTGATTCTCAGAGGCGTTGTGACTATCTCTCATTGGCTTGGCCCTGGTAAACAATGATTCTGGTCTAGGATTGTTTATAGTTAGAAGCTCTGGAGAATTCCAGCAGCTCCTCGCAGCAGCCATTTTCTGCACCCCTGTTTTTTTCCAGCACCCAACTACACAAAACTGCAACAGCTCTGAATTAAAGCAACAGGTACTGGTGATGGACCTTGCCTCAAAATAGGTACCAGAGGAGAATGGTTTTGGTTTGGGAAATGTTATAAACGGCGATGACAAATTGTTCACTCGGTTTAAAATATCCAAATAGAATTTATTTGAGCAAGCGATAAGCAGACAAAACAGCGCTGGGCGGCCGGGGAGTCTCCTGCTCACCAACGCCAGAGTCCTCTTTTATAGTCTTTTAAATCCAGGGTAAAATCCGGGTTGACGTGACTGGCTCTGTTTCTTTGGTTCTGCTTCTTGTTACTAGGGGGTCTTTTCTTCCTCTTTGGTGGTTGGGGATGAAGGCAGTAGTCTTCCTCTGCATTGTCCTCTTGATGATCTGTTTTCTTTAGCTTGCACATTTTGCTTGCTTGCACATTCTTGCTTCGGTTAATGCAGACACTGCTTTACCTGGAGTTGCAGGCCTTGCCTAACAAGTTATTGATTAGTCAAAAGCCAACAGACGATTACAATAGAAACAGCTGAGTCACTAGGTTACAAAGGTTAACATAGTTTAACCGTCTACCAGTTTGATTAACAAATTGATTATACAAAGTTTATTACAGGAGATCAGCCCAAGATGGAATGAGCATGCGCAAGGATGGGGTTCAATCAGCAGACACAGTGAGGAAGACTAATGATGACCACCAGAGAACCCCCCCCCCAACATAACTGTGCATGTGTCCCAGGAGATAACATAAATATGCTAATCATTACCCTCCCCTCTGTGTATTCAAAGCAATCAGTAAAGTTATCCAATGTTTTCTGTAGAATAAAAATATAGGTAAGGTGAGGTAACTGAAAGCCAATCATTGTAAAGGTCGAATTAAAAAGCGAGTGTTCTATGCAATTTTGAACAATGACTGCTAAAAAAGCGTATAAATATGTTGTGCTTTGTACCTGTGGGTGAACACGTCTTTGGTGGAGCTATCCCCCATGTTCCCTAGCGCTGGAAGTACCTGCTTTTCTGTTTCATGCAGAAAAGTTCTTCGTGATTGCGACCACTAACAGTTTTGGTGACCCAGACAGGACCTGCAAGTGAGACTGGACAGGATTGAGTGCTGATCGAACTCCAACTGCCAATGAGGAATTCTCAGGGATAACTATCGCTTTCGACCCACACAGCTCCTCACAACGTTCCCTGGATGTTTGTTCTCCTTTGTTCTTAAGGAACAAAGCCTGCCTGTGGAACCAGCCTGTAAGATGAAGCGCAGGCAGTGTGCCTGTCAAATGAAGCGTAATTCATCTTTGCTTGGTTTGGGCCAGGTAAAGCATTTTGTAAGGAACAAAGCCTGTCTGTCAGACAGAGCAAAAGTTCCACATGGTTTGGGCTAGGAAATTCGCGGGTAGTGGAAGCCTAGGCGCCACCTGTAAGGCAAATATGAAAGTGCTCGAAGGGTTGGCAACAGTGGAAGTGATGAAAGGGAGCTAAAGGAGAGGGCCACATGACTCATTGAAAAGAGGACTCCCTTGGGCGCTCTGGAATTTTCCTAGAGGAACTCCTAGTTTCAATTGAATCATTGCGAAGAAAAAGACAAGGATTATTAGAAGAAAGGTATGGGGGTTGTTCATAAATTGTAAGACAAGATCTTACGTGGAACAGTGTATACTACACTGGTATACATTTGGTAGAGAACACTTTGGTGTTCATTAGTATGGAGAAATGGCTCCATGAGAACGGCCACATATTCCCACTCTCTATCCCTGCGAACAAAACAGCCAGAATGAAACATCACTTTAAAGGAATGTGGAGCTAGCAGCAAAGTCAGATAATGGGTTAAGGAGTATGGGCTGTGAATAGAAGCTCCTAATTCTGAAACATTCCTCTGAGACAAGATAAGATATAGGCCTTGCACAGGTGTCCACTCTATCGCTTTCACTGTTTTTAATTCCTTCTCCCCGCGGTTCCCAGCCATGCTTTGTTAAGCTTGCTAGAGAGTATATAATCACGCTGCTCTGTAGAATAAACGGACTGACTGCTTTTAGCCACATTGGTGTGCGGTCTGATTCCTAGCGCCGTCCCGCTCTTTCGAAGACCCTGGACCTAAAAGTTTCCCAAGATCTGGATTAGGACGCGGGGAACACTCGACAATTGGCGCCCGAACAGGGACCGGAAAGAAGGTTTCGGAGACGGTTGCTACAGAGGAGGCGCCGCTGAGAATCGTGAGTGTTGCGGTAGCTGGTTGCGGGGTCGCTACCCGCCCTCTGTGCCCACAATGGAGTGGGGAGCTGCGGAGAAACCGCTCTTCAGTACCCTCTCTAAGAGAGGCGAGCAGGAATCTCCAATAGGGCTTGCTGCGGAGAAGCCGACTCTAGTTATTTTCTCAAAGAAAAGCGAGATGGTGACTCCAATAGGGCTTTCAGATTTAATTAAATGGGCCTGCAGGTTGGGACACCTGGAAGAAGTAGCGCTGATATTCAGTGTTGCTGAGTGGCGAGCGATAGGAGATCATATTTGGGATGTGGTGATTACTGGAGGAAAGGAAGAAAAATTACTGCGATCGTTGGGTGCGACTTGGCGTGTAGTATTTAACACCTTAAACGCCATGCAGGCAGAGAGGCAAGTAGCTGCTGCAGCTGTTGAAGCTCTGTCTGGCTCAGTGACACCATCTACCACCCTGTTAGAAACTTCGGTATGTGGACTGGTTCACCTGGTTTGTTCAAGTGCTGCGGAGTTACAGGACTCAATTGAAAAACAGCAATCTAACACCTTGGGGGGTGAAGTTTCTGAGTCCTTTAATTCTACTCCGAAAACTAACTCTGCTTTAAAAACTAACGAGTCAACAAAAACTCCAGCTACTGCTGTTGAGAATACTCCCTCGAATTTAACTCCTAGTTGCCCTCCTTCCTCCAAAGCTACTTGGCCAGATTCAGAAGGGGAGGAAGGAGAGACTGAAATGTGTAAACTTACTGGGCGATTGCAGTAATTGGAAATATCATGAAGAGAAAAATTACAGAAAAGCAATCAACATAAAAAAAAAGTAAAGGAGGAGGCAGCTGTTACTCCATCATTGCCTTCTGCTCCTCCGGACCCGGGAGTTCGTAGTCTTCCCTCCCATTGGACTGGAGTTATACAATATGCTCTCTAAGAGAGTAATTAAAAATGCTTTAAAATAGCTCCTTTTGTGGCGCGAAGAAAGGAATCTTATAACAAACGTAAATACAGCGTTTGATTTGCCTACTTGGGAGGCTATTGGAGTTTAACTCCTTGACGAACCCTCAGTTGGGGTGAAAGAAGCTAAGTCATTAATAACTCTCTGGAAATTAATTGAAAGGACTCTAACCGAAGTGGAGGCGGTTTGCGTTGCTGCCGCTTCAGCCTTTGCAGCTTTAACACCAGTTGCGAGTTCTACAGAACCAATTCAAAAGGGAAAACATCTACTACGGAGAATGTGTTTGTTGTTTCTGGGTGCTCTTTCACCTACCCCAGTTACTATGCTAAGTAATTATGCCATGTTATCAGAGCAAAGTGATAAATCTGTCGGAACTGACCGGGAAGGGGAGCAAGTTGTGCACATAAATCTGCCACCACGGTCTGCAAACCCCCCCACTATGATAGCTTTGGAAGGAAAAAATGTGGAAAAACAAACAAACAAACAAACAAAAAAAAAGTACAACCAACTGCCTTTAAATATCTATTCACCTCTAACTTTTACTGAGCCTAAAAGAGCCCGTGACGCAGTCGAAAATGTTAACTGCCATCTAAAACTTCAGCTTGTCTTTGAAAAGCTGGAAAACATGAAAGCGGAGCAGGCAGTTGCAGCAACGGCATGCCCTGCTGTGAAAGGGTTTGCAGAATTGCCCACTCACCCACCCAGACACTGCCGACACAAAGAATCACCGACTATGGCATGGACAAGGAACCTATGCCCACAAACAAGAAACCTAAGAACAGGACACAGGACACCTACGGCCATGGACAATTATCGGCTTTGACAACCATCGGATCAGGGACACATTTTGTATCTACACCCACCGCTCCCACCCACACTGCCCGACAAACATCATCAGTACATCTCCTGACGCCCGAGAGACTCTGCAGAGACTGCTCGTCGGAGCCTGGACACGTAAGGTGGCATCAGAGCGGGAAAAATGGTTAAATCAGGGTATTTTGATTCCTACATAATCATGAAAATTACCAGGGAAAAGTTTATGTGGGGATGAGCGGATGGTTGAGAGAGTTGATAGCAGGCCGGTGGGAGGTGGACAGAACAGGGTCCTAGCACTCATGCAGGGCTCAGTCACAGTGACTACCGGGGTCACGCTGTGGTTCACAGCGGGGGGAGAACGGTGCTGGGCAGCAGCCGCGACCCGTGACAACATGCCGCGCAGCCGGGTGCCTTGACAGAATTGCTGTAGAAGTGGGAGAACTGACCCCCCGCCCCCCCAACACACCCACCCATACGGACTGGATGTGACAATTTGCATCTTGCACTGTTGTTTGTCTGATGCATTGGTTTGCAGCATATGTGCTATAGGTTCAGGGATGCGTTTATCCACTGAGAGCAAGGCTGGTTATTAAGCAAAAGGATTTTTGATAGCGACCATTGAAAGTGGGAAGCTTACTTTAAGAATTTAACCTGGAAAACAGAAATCCTTGTTTGGGCTGATTAATGTCTGCTTACTCAAGAAAAAAAAAAAAAAAATTGCCCACATACAAGATTTAATACAGGAGCACCTGACTAAGGGTCATATCAAGCCTTCCACAAGTCTGTGGAACATGCCAAAAGTTTTAAAAGATTGGGTTTTCTTTTTCAAAAGGCATCACTGGGTGCGCTCCCACAAGGCATAAAAAATTCACCAACTATGTGCCAGACTTACGTACCTCAGGCACTTGCTCCAGTACGAAAAAGGCATCCTGATCTGATCTTTTATCATTACATGGATGAGATATTGATTGCGGGAAAAAACTTGGATGTTGAAAGTTTGATTCATGAGTTAACAGTGCATTTGAAAAGCAAGGGATTACAGATTACAGAAAATTCAAAATCAGGCAGTATGGAAATATTTGGACTGACAGATTGATAAAAGTACCGTAACACCTCAGAGGATTGAAATCAAAGCTGAGGTTAGCACATTCAATGGTGTTCAAAAGTTCCTTGAAAATATTCACTGGATTAGATTATTGTGTGGTATTGTGCATCAGCATTTTACTACCCATATTTGCAGCCACACTGAGCTAACTGACTAACTCAAGGTCTAGCAGACAGAAACCAGAGAGCAGACAGGCTGCTAGCACCGGCCTGGGCTGCTCCCTTAGCAGACGCTTTGCACAAGCTCAGAAGTTGCATGCATTTTTGTTAAAAAATCTGTTAAGGTACTTCAATGACAATACCACTTGTTGGCTGCTGAGGCTAAAGGGATTGTACAGTTGTGCTTGGATTGTCAGCAATTCACCAGTGGCCTTGCCCCTGGCGTGAATCCTCGTGCAAAGCCATAGTGGAACGTATGAATCAAACTCTCAAGCGTTTGCTTAACAAACAAAAACGGGGAGAGAAGGGTATCTCTCCGGCTGATTGATTAAACAAAGCTCTTTATGTTTTGAACTATTTATGTCTGCCACAGAACAGTTTGGTACCTTCAATGGTGAAACATGCAGTAGGTTTAAAAGGAGGTTTGAAAAAGGAAAAAAAAAAAAAAAAAACGAGAAAAAAGTTAAAAAAAAAAATGAAGTTGCAGGTACTAACTTGGGGAAGGAGATCTGCCTGTGTCATTACAGATACAGGAACCAAGTGGGATCCACTGAAGTGGATAAAGTCGTGGATCCAGAAGAAATCAATCTTGCATGAACCAGGACGGGATCCTGATCACAGTAACCAAAGTCAAGTATTACAACTGCAGCCACAGTGGACTATGAGTTTTGCTGTGGGACATTTTGAACCATCTAAGAGTCTTTGAGATATGCATGTATTTGTGGTAAATGAAAAGTAGGGAAATAGTGATTTCTGCACAGCCTAAGATCATAGACTGTGTGAGGTTGACGTTATCTGCACCTCTGACACTCCTGATTGGCAAAGCAAACAAAGAATCTGACTGACCACTCTCAGTCAATTCATACGAGCATTCAGAAATTAATAGATCAAACACAAAAGATACAACAAGAAAATGGATTGTTTGGATCAGACAATTGGTTTCACGAGTGGGAAATTTCAGGATGGATATTGTCAGTGGTCAAATTTGGGTTATTGGATTTGGCAATTACGGTACATGTCTTACTGCCATGCTTATTGAGCTTTCTGCAAAGGGCCCTTGCAGAGACCTCTAAAAGCAGGTTTTGAAACGCAGATACTAAAAGAAAAAAAAAAAAATTGTCAAGGAGGACAGCAGGCCTGCCGGCGGCCTGGCTCTCCTCGCACAGACACAGGCCCCAACAGTACCCTTGAGTTCCCACAAGTCAGGAAAAGTACTCATGCTGAGAGGTATTTGGTAATCACATTTTCAAAATGTGGCCTTGAAGGCAGGTGGACAGACTGCCTTAAACCAAGAAGGAGTTGTGAGAAAGTATTTGGAAGTAAGTGAATATGTCAAGAACCAGCCTTAATAAGGCCAAAACACAGCAGGTGTGCAGATAACTTTTAGACATCAAAGGTAAACTAACAATGTTTAGCTAGAAGATATGCTTATCAAAACTCATTATAATTACTAATTAATCACTTTGGTGTGAACAGTGTGTGTAGCCAATTAGCAGTTTTTAGCTTGTCACATTTTATAGTATGGCTTTTCGTTTATAGGATGGCTTTTAAATATAGTTAAATAAGGACTTATGCTTTTGTTAGTCATTTTTCCGTGTATGTCACAGTGTTTCTCTCGCAGGATGGATAACACCTTTTGCAAAAATCTGGCTGGTCCATAAACAAAAAGGGGGAATTGAGAGGAATGGGTTTCGTGGCCCATCCAGATTTATTGCTGACCCCCATATAATCAGGCCTGGGTAATTGCTCAGCTGAAGCAGAATGTATGGGTAACCCTTGTAAACATCACTGGTCAAAATACACTGTGTCTTTCTGTGGCTACTCCATCTTCCGCAGTAGACACAGGAACCTCAAGGGTTAACACTATGGGGCTCTGTGATGATGGATGCTTGTATATATTTTAATTATACTTATAGCATTACTCGTAGAGGTCAGAATGTTAACGCTATGCTTAGTATATATCGTAATGCTGCTGCTTGGTGTGGTTATACGAGTCCAAATATTTCCCAATCATCAGCCATACCGCTCACGTTGCCTCCTGGCATCTTTTTGATATGTGGAGACCGAGCCTGGAGTGGAATTCCATCATGTTTGAATGGTGGCCTCTGCAGTCTTGGTCGTCTCACTTTGCTGACTCCTAACTTGGCCATGATACATGCGAAACAACATAAACTAAAAGGATGAGTCCATAAAAGCATTCACAAATTTGAGAAGGACTATGATGACCAGGTAACATTTTGGGGACCCGCAGAAATAATAGCATCATCAATACTAGCCCCAGGAGTGGCTTCTGCTGCTGCTCTTAAAAAACTTATGAGATTGGGCTGTTGGCTGAGTAAGCAAACTAATGCTACACCCATTTCATTAAGTGGTTTGTTAACTGACGTGGATAGCATTAGACATGCTACTCTTCAAAATCGGGCTGCAATAGATTTCTTACTCCTAGCTCGTGGTTGTGAAGATTTTGAGGGTATGTGCTGCGTGAATTTGTCAGACCATTCAGAATTGATCCATCAAAGTATTGCAACATTGCGAAGCCAGCTGGCGAAACTGATATATGAGGGTAGCTGGCTAGATGGATGGTTTAACAAATGGGGAATTATTGTGTGGGTTAGAGACATGTTAAAGGGTGTGTTAATTATATTGATAGTTATCTTACTGATCTTAACTGTTATTCCTTGCATTATACAGATTCTTAAGAGACTTCTGAGCAAAGCCTTGTCTTCAGCTGTTTTGTTTGCGCAAAAAGAAAAAGAGGGAACTATGGAGAAATGGCTCCGTGAGAACGGCCACATATTCCCACTCTCTATCCCTGCGAACAAAACAGCCAGAATGAAACATCACTTTAAAGGAATGTGGAGCTAGCAGCAAAGTCAGATAATGGGTTAAGGAGTATGGGCTGTGAATAGAAGCTCCTAATTCTGAAACATTCCTCTGAGACAAGATAAGATATAGGCCTTGCACAGGTGTCCGCTCTATCGCTTTCACTGTTTTTAATTCCTTCTCCCCGTGGTTCCCAGCCATGCTTTGTTAAGCTTGCTAGAGAGTATATAATCACGCTGCTCTGTAGAATAAAGGAACTGACTGCTTTTAGCCACATTGGTGTGCGGTCTGATTCCTAGCGCCGTCCCGCTCTTTCGAAGACCCTGGACCTAAAAGTTTCCCAAGATCTGGATTAGGACGCGGGGAACACTCGACACATTAGGTTCTTTTCAGTTCTGATACTGGAAACTGTACTTTTGGATTTTTGCAGTTTGGTTTCTTTTGTGCATTTGGATCTTGTAATTTTGGTAATATAAGAACCAATGAAACACTACTGAGGCTTTGTATGCATGAATGAATGAGACATGCAATTCCGCACAAAGTGAATGTGGAGCTTTGATCCGCGGTTCTGTTATCCCATGAGGGGTGCAGCTGGAGATAAGCAAAGCAAAAGGACGAAACGTGTGTTGAAAATATCATATTACATACAGTGGCAACTTTGCTATGGCATTTAAATTCCCAAACTTGTTTAAGGACGGAAATAAGAGTTCTATACCAAAAACCTCTCTCTTAGGCTGACTTTTGGCTCACTGGAAAGAAATAAACGAATTACACAAAAGTCAACATAATTAATATTGTAATCATGAATGGCCATCGTATAAATTAGAAGATTAAGAGGTATGGCCCCTTAATAGGACCATAAATTATAACACTATTTTGCAATTGATGTTATTTTGTAAAAGGGAAGAAAAATGGGATGAAGTTGCATATGTAGATCTGTTCTTTTATCAGAGATAAAACAGAGTGGCAAAAGGAATGTGGGCTGAATAATCAAGTAATGTCTCTCCTGATAAAAGATAAAAAGGTTCAGGAAAGTTGCTCCACATGTACTTCTACCAAAATGTGTGTTATAGTTTTGTGTGGCTGGGTTCTGGTGGAGGAGGGGGGGCTGCAGGGGTGGCTTCTGCAAGAAGCAGCTAGAAACTTTCTGTATGCCTGACAGAGTAAACACCAGCTAACTCAAGGCCAGAGTCGTTGTTGACCAAGGCCGAGCCAATCACTGATGGCCATAATGCCTCTGTGAATCACATTTAAGAAGTAAAAAAACCACAAGCAGTTGCTTTTTACCACCACAGAAGGGAGTGAGAAGATGTAAGAAACTGTGCAGACACCAAGGCCAGGGAAGAAGGGGGGTGGTGGTGGTGGTGAGGCATCCCAGGTGCCAGAGATTCCCCTGCAGACAGTGGAGAAGCCCATGGTGGAGAGGGTGTCCCCTCACAGGCCATGGAAAAGGCTGAGACCCCACCTGCAGCCTGTGGAGAGGCCCCACGTTGGAGCAGGTGGAGACATACAGAAGATGCCGTGACCCACATTGGAGCAAGCCTCTGGCAGCACTTGCAGCCTGTAGAGAAAGATAGAAACAGAGATGAGTGAGAGATCCATGCCAGAGCAGGTTTGCTTGGGGGGGAAGACTTGTGACCCTGTGGAAGACCAGGCTGGAGCAGTCTGGGCCTGAGAGACTGCGTGCCATAGAAGTAACCCATGCTGGGGCAGCTGGGGAAGAGCTGAAGCCCTGTGGGAAAGGACTCAACATTAGAGAAGTTTGTGAAGGACTGTCT
Organism: Porphyrio hochstetteri; assembly: GCA_020800305.1. NCBI lineage: Eukaryota > Metazoa > Chordata > Aves > Gruiformes > Rallidae > Porphyrio > Porphyrio hochstetteri. The sequence continues at coordinate 890,045 of JAJHSY010000141.1, read as the reverse complement.
CCTGTGGGTGGGACCCCATGCTGGAGCAGGGGAAGAATGTGAGGAATGCCCCCCCCCTCCCCGCCCAGCTAAGAAGGAAAACAACTTGTGAAGAACTGACCAAAACGTCCATTCCCCCCACCACCATACCACAATGCAGGGGGTGGGGGAGAAGGGGGCAAAATCATGAATGAAGTCTGGGAGGAGGTGCTTTAAGATCTGGTTGCACTTCTGATTATCCAACTCTGGTTTCACTGTGTGTGTCCATATAGTATAATAAATTAGAGTTTTCTTTCCTTTATTCCATGTTGAGTCTGTTTTGCCCATGACTCTAATTGTGGAATGATCTCTCCCTGTCCTTATCTCGACTCCTTAGCCTCTCAATATCTATTTTCTCCCCTGTCCAGCTGAAAAGGGGAGTGATAGTGTGGCTTTGGTGGGTGTCTGGCCTCCAGCCAGGGCCAAACCACCACAGTGTGTTATAAATATTTGGCACTGAAGGGAAAGGGACAGATCCTGAATTGGATATCGCTCCTACTGCCCCAATAATTCCTGCTGTCCATATATACCCCCCCATTCCATTACCTTCCTCTGAGCATAGACCTGACTTTGGACCTGGGCATTCAACAGGGTGATTAGCTCAGAGTGCTGATTTAAGAGCCCCAGTGCCATCCAGATAGTAGTGGACTGGAAGACAAGGAGTCTGAAATAGAATTCCTCCACCGGTGTCCAGGAGGAGTTAATATAGTACTGATTTAGTAACCCCCTTAAGATCAAAAGTAGGAAAACATAATTGCCCCTTAGAGACAGGGGGATGGACAAAATGGACCAGTATGCATGTGGTGGTTTAGCCCCAAGCAGTGGCTGAGCACCACACACTGCTCGCTCATTCCCAGAGGAGAAAGAGACAGAGCCTCCATGGCCTGGGATAAAGACAGTTTACTGACAAAAGCACCATAAAACTAGAACAATAACAGCAAATTACACTCACACCCAGTGATAACACAGAGTACCTTACCAACCCAACAATTACCAAGTGCTGCACAACACAAGGACCCACCCAACACCACACTCATACTACTCTGAAAACACCCAACCCACACCACTTCCCCAACCAGCCCCTTTTATGGGGAAGTGATGTCAAGTGGTGTGGAAAACAGCCCAGGCTAACTCAGCTCACCTGTGATGACTGCTTGGGGAGGTTGACTCTGGCCTGGCCAGAACCAGGACAATATGTAAAAGTACCCTTCTCACCTTCTGATTTAATTATTTGGAAAGAATCAGCTGGAAAGATCCCGGTAAATTTGGAAGGGTAATGGGAATGATAATTAAAACCCAAAATCCAGATTGGGGTGATATATAAGTAATTTTGGACACACTTATGGATTCCACAGAGAAGCAAATGGTTTTGAGAACGGCAAGAAGGCGAGCAGAGGAAGATATCCGCATTCGAACAGTAGATGGCACCATAGATCAAAATTTTCCCACCAGTGATCCCCAATGGGATCGAATGGGGATGAGCATATGCAAAGATTAAAACGATACCAACAGTGGATCTTATATGGGGTCCAAAATGCTACGCCTAAAACTATAAATTGGTCCAAACTATATGGTATTAGACAAGAGAAAAAGGAATATCCTACAGCATTTTTAGAAAGGTTGAAGGAAGCAATTCATAAATATATGGATTTTCACCCTGAGGCAGAAGAGGTGAAAGCACAATTGGCATAAATGTTTTTGGGACAATCTCAGGAAGACATAAGAAGAAAGCTTCAAAAGTTGAAGAGCTGCGGAATTTGAATAGGTTATTAGAAGTAGCATGGAAGATTTATAATAATTGAGAAAAAGAGAATGAAGTCCAGAAACAAAACCGACTGCTAGCAGTAGTGACAGGGACACAGAATTTTACAAATCAAGGAAGGGGAAGCGGCCTTTTAAGAGGAAGAGTGCTGGGGGAAGGGGAGGATTGAGTAGTAAAGCCCCTCTTGGAATAAATCAGTGTGCTTTTGTAGGGAAGAGGGGCACTGGAAGAAGGAATGCCCAAGGAAGTTAAATAGTCAGCAAGCAACAGGAAATATGATGGTTCTGGTAGAATATGCAGATTGACGGGGACTGGAGGCGAACCCAACTGAGCCTCTGGTTACAATTAAGCTGGGAGAAAAAGAGGTTACATTTTCGGTGGATAGGGGAGCAACGTTCCAAATGTTGAATAAGCAGAAGGGGAAGATAGGAGATAAACCAGCAAATATTGTAGGAGCCACAGGGAAAGTGGAAAACCGGCCGTTCTTACAACCTTTGAATTTACAATTTGGAAACAAAATAATAACACATGAATTCTTGTACGTTCCAGAATGTCCAATGCCCTTAATGGGAAGAGATCTTTTATCTAAATTGAATGCCCAAATGGTTTTTGAAGGTGGAGAATTGCTGTTAAAGATACCTGAATCAAAAACAGGGGAAATTCTGATGATACAAGTGATGTACAGAAATAGACTCTATAACTTGGAAGTTATAAAGTAGGTATGTTTATTGCGTGCAGATGCACGGGGGATTGCTCCGCCATAAGAGTGCATACCTGTGGCGACCGGCAGAGAGCAACATGCAATTCGAGATGAATTTTAGGTGAAACCATTTTATTAGGTGAAATCACACAGATTATATACCTTTTTTACTGCAAACATGGCAAGCTAAAAAACTGCTAATTGGTTACACACACTGTTCACACTGTATTGATTGGATAGTAATTATAACGAGTTCTGATAAACCTATCTTATAGCTAAATATCATTAGTTTACTTTTAATGCCTAAAAGTATCCGCACACCTGCTGTTTTGATCCTCTTGTTATGGTTGGTTCCTAACATGTTCCGTTACTCCCAAATACCTTCCCATAACTGCTTCTTGGTTTAGGGTAGCCTGTACCCCTATCAACAAGGCCGCTGTGTTTTGAGAATGTGATTATTAGGATCCTCAGAGCATGAGTAACTTTTCCTCTCTCATGGGAACAGAAGAATATTGTCAGGGCCTAAATTCTGGGAGAAGAGAGCTAGGCCACCGGCAGGCCTGCTGTCTTCCCCGACACATACCCGAAGGAGTAAACCATCCCACATTTATACAATGAAAGAGTGAATATTCAATCGACACCTATACATATTCATTACCTAAACCCGCCTACTGAATCCAGGAGTTCTGTCCCTCAACCTTGATTGCTGTGTAGGTGGTGAGGAGGACTTGAAAAGGTCCGGTCCACTGTGGTTCCAAGGTTCTTTCTGTAAAAGACTTAGCATATACATAGTCCCCTGGTTGTACATCATGAACAGGCCCATCCAGACCCCTACTGCGTGTTCCCATTACATGCTTTTCAATTCTTTTTAATTGTTTGTTTAGTGCCACCATATAGGAAGTCATTATTTTTCCAGTCCTGTTTAATATCTTCATTGATGACCTTGATGAGGGAATAGCATCCACCCTCAGCAAGTACGCCGATGATACAAAGCTGGGAGGGGTGGCTGACACGCAGGAACACTGCGCTGCCATCCAGCGAGACCTGGACAGGCTGGAGAGCTGGGCAGGGAGAAACCTAATGAAATTCAACAAAAGCAAGTGTAAAGTCTTGCACCTGGGGAGGAATAACCGTCTGTATCAGTACAGGTTGGGGGATGACCTGCTGGAGAAGAGCTCTGTGGAGAAGGACCTGGGGGTCTTGGTTGATGACAGGTTGGCTATGAGCCAGCAGTGTGCCCTGGTGGCTAAGAGGGCCAATGGGATCCTGGGATGCATCAGGAAGAGTGTGGCCAGCAGGTCTAAGGAGGTGATCCTCCCCCTCTCCTCTGCCCTGGTCAGGCCCCACCTGGAGTATTGTGTCCAGTTCTGGGCTCCCTGGTATAAAAAAGACAGGGATCTCCTGGAGAGAGTCCAGAGGAGGGCTACGAAGATGATTAAGGGCCTGGAATATCTCCCGTATGAGGAAAGGCTGAGTGAGCTGGGACTGTTCAGTCTAGGGAAAAGAAGACTGAGGGGGGACCTAATTAATGTTTATAAATATCTTAAGTATGGGATGCAGGGGGAATTGGCCAACCCCTTTTCAGTAGTCTGTGGAGATAGGACAAGGGGCAATGGCTGCAAATTGGAGCACAGGAAGTTCCGCACCAACATGCGGAAAATTTTTACACAGTGAGGGTGACAGAGCCCTGGAATATGCTGCCCAGGGAGGTGGTGGAGTCTCCTTCTCTGGAGATATTCAAGACTCATCTGGACGCCTATCTGTGCAATAGGAGCTAGGGAGCCTTGTTTGGCAGGGGGGTTGGACCCGATGATCTCTCGAGGTCCCTTCCAACACCTGTGATTCTGTGATTTGGTCACCAATTTGTGAAGACGTTCCTTTTTGCACCCCGTAGGGTCATCTGTTTAAAATTTTGAATGGGCTAAGCCCTTCTTTTGCTCTTGGTCTGGTTTGTATCCGTAGAAGAGCCAGGGGTAAAGACTGAGGCCAAGTTAGATTTGTTTCTTGACCCAATTTGACAATCTGTTGTTTGATTAGATGATTCATTTTCTCCACCTGGCCACTTGATTGTGGTCAGTATGGGGTGTGTAATTGCCAATCTATTCCTAGATGGTGGCTAATCTGTTGTACTATTGTGGACACAAAATGTGGTCCTCTATCCGAGGACATCACTGCTGGGACTCCGAACCTGGGTATTATTTCTTGGAGTAGTACTTTGGTTACTTCCCGGGCCTTAGCAGTTCTGCACGGGAAAGCTTCTGGCCAGCCTGAAAAGGTATCAGTTAGTACTCATAGATATCGATACCTCCCCTTTTCTAGGGAGTTCTGAGAAATCAATCTGCCAATGTTGTCCCAGACCATTTCCTTTTCCGATCTTTCCAAATTTTGGCCCTTTTACAACTTTAGGGTTAGTCTGGAGACAAAGATCACATTGTTGAGTTACTTGTCTAACTGTAGTGTATAGGTTTTACACTATTATGTTTCTGATAAGATCTTTATATAGGGCTTCTGCCCCCCAGTGCCTTTTTCTATGTTCTTCTCTGACTACTGACCATATCATGTAGGAAGGGATCACTACCTTCCCATGTGGGGTTATAGCCCACCCTTCCTCATTATATGATCCCTTTAGGTCATTAACAAGTTTACGGTCTTCTTTCGTGTATTCTGGTTTATATTCTAGAGATACTTGTCCATCAGGTATTAGCGCACCCTCTACCTTGATCGTTTCTCTGGCTGCTTGTTTTGCTTCCCTGTCTGCCAGCTCATTTCCTCTTTCCAGTTCTGTGCTCACTTTCTGGTGTACCTTAATGTGCATAATTGCCACATTTTCAGGAAGTTGGACTGCATTCAGGAGTTTCAAAGTTTCTTCTGCGTGTTTGATGGTTTTTCCTTGAGAATTTAACAGTCCTCTTTCCTTCCATATTGCTCCATGAGCATGTACCACCCCAAAGGCATACTTAGAGTCAGTCCAGATGTTTACAGTTTTTCCCTGGGCTTTCTCCAGGGCTCGGGTGAGCACTATGATCTCAGCCTTTTGGGCTGAGATGTTGGCTGATAGCGGCCTATTACCTTTTCAGAAGTAGTAACAGCATATCCAGAATGTTGCTTTCCATTTAACATATAGCTACTTCCATCGGTGAACCAATGTTCGGCTCCGTCGATAGGGACATCTTTAAGATCCGTGTGACTAGAGTACGTGGCCTCAATTGTTTCCAAGCAGTCGTGACTCACTGGCTCCCCGATGTTCCCATTGAGGAATGAAGCCGGATTGATGATGTTTGTGGTCACGATTTCAACATCATCTTGTTCAACCATTATAGCTTGGTATCTCAGGAACCTCTGTGGGGAAAGCCAATGCCCTCCCTTTGCCTCAAGGACCGCGGATACAGTGTGAGAAACTAGGACAGTCATTTTCTGGCCCAGGGTGAACTTTCGGGCTTCTTGTCATTCTAAACATAGAATGACAGCTGCTACTGCCCTCAGGCAGCTGGGCCACCCTTTTGCAGCGGCATCCATCTGTTTGGAGAAGTACGCTACTGCCCGTCTGTATGGTCCCAAATCTTGTGCCAATATTCCTAGTGCTATTCCCTGTTTTTCATGGGAGAATAGAAAAAAATGGCTTACTTACATCAGTAAGTCCCAATGCTGGTGCTGACATCAGGGCTTTCTTCAGCTGATGGAAAGCTCGATCTGACTCAGCATTCCACTGGAGATCTTTCTGGTTAGCTGCCACCATGGAATATAGTGGCTTAACAAACAGACCATAATCACATATCCAAAGTTGGCACCACCCTGTCATGCCTAGGAATGTCTGTAGATCCTTTATAGTTCGTGGTCGAGGGGTTTGGCATATGGCTTCTTTCCGGGCTTGTCCTGGGATCCGTTGTCCGGCACTGATCTCGTACCTGTTGTAACACCACCTGTGCCTTTTTCTTAGAGACCTGACACCCCTGTAGTCCCAGAAAATTTAACAGACTCACTGTCTAAGTGATACAGGATTCTTTGGTTTTGGTTACAATAAGAAGGTCATCTACATATTGTAGCAATTTCCCTTCTTCTGATGGTGGCTTCTATGATCCCAAGTCTTTTGCTAACTGGTTTCCCAAAATTGTGGGGCTATTTTTAAACTCCTGCGGCAACACCGTCCATATGAGCTGGGTCTTTCGACCACTTTTGGGATTTTCCCATTCGAAAGCAAAACTTTTCTGGCTGGCTTCATGGAGAGGGAGGCAAAAGAAAGCATCTTTTAAATATAGGACCGTAAACCAAGCTAGATCAGGGGTTAGTGTGGTCAATAGGGTATAGGGATTAGCTACCACAGGGTATAGGTCTTCTGTTATTTTGTTGATTGCTCTTAAGTCTTGAACTATCCTATAGGACCCATCAGGTTTCTTAACTGGGAGGATAGGTGTGTTAAATTCTGACTCACATTCTTTTAGTAGTCTTAGTTCTATAAATCGTTCTATGATTGGACAAATTCCTTCCCTATTTTCCCTTTTCAATGGGTATTGTTTGACCCTTACCGCACTCTGTCCCTCTTTTAGTTTTACCATTATTGGTGGTGCGTTCTTTGCTCGTCCTGGTACATCAGTTGCCCAAACTCCGGGATATACTTGATCAATAATTCTTCTATCAATTTCTCCTACTACAGGGATACTAACAAGAGATAAACTCTAATTTGAGCATATTGGTGATCATTTACCTCCAGAGTAACTTCCCCTTGCTTAAATTTGATTGTTGCTTCTAATTGTTCTAAGAAGTCCCTGCCAAGAAGGGCCTTTGGAGAATTTGGCATATACAGAAATTTATGGATCCCTACCTGCTTCCCCAATTTATATTTTAAGGATCTGCAAAAGTAAGCCTTTTCAATCTGGCCTGTCGCACCTTTCACTGTAATATAATCATTTTCCAGAGGCATCAAAGCTTGATTCAAAACTGAGTAAGTTGCTCCTGTGTCTAAGAATTCGGTCTCCTTTTGTCCTTCCCCTAACTTTATTTTTACTAAGGGGTTGGCTAGTCAACTTTCTTCTCCTACGTGAGCTACCACCCTTCGCACATTGATTTCTACTTAGCCCCTGCATCGGTCTAACTTTAGATTTCCGATTTTCATTTTCCCTTACTACTGCTAATATTTTCTTTTGGTCACACCTATAACTTTCTTCTCGGTTGCTAAATACTCTCCATGCTTCTTCTAGTAACCTTTCTATATTTCTATTTTCAGGAGGTCTTAATTTTTGCATTTTGTGCCTAATATCCCCCTGTGATTGTCCCAAAAAGAGGGATATTAGTTGCTGTGCGTCCACCTCCGAATTCAGATCTAGAGATGTGTGCCGACGCATCGCATCCCTTATTCTGTCTAGGAATTCGGAGGGCGTTTCAACAGGACCCTGTCTGACCGCATATAGCATTGCCCAATTTATTGTTCTGGGAATTGCTTTTTCCATCCCTCTGAACACCCATTCCTGGTATGCCTGTAACCATTCCATATCGGTGGAGCAGTTTGGATCCCATGTCGGGTCTAACAAGGGAAACCATTCTTTATAATTATCTCCCTTTATATCATAGTGTTCTTTTGCAAGTTCTCCCGCTGTCTTTATAATTAATCGTTTCTCAGTTTCAGTCAAGCAATCCAATAATAATTGTATGTCACTCCAGTCAGGATTATGTTGTTTCACTATAAGTTTAAAATTTTGTGCCATATTTATCGGATCATTACAGTATTCTCGGGCAACCTCTTTCCATTCTTTCAGATCGGTGCCCATGAATGGGATTTTTATTTTCATTGTTCCTCCGTCCGGATTCACGGCTTCTCGGAGGGGATCCTGCAAGATAGTCTTCCGTCTAGTGTGTGAAGACATTGGGCTACTTGGAGCCATAATGGGGGCTCTTGTGTTTCCTCGTGTGGAGGCAGGCATTTGATCTCCTTTAGAGATAGTTTGTGGGATGTCCTGTTCGTCTGGGGGTGGACTAGGAGCCCCGGCCGAGCCCTGTCTCCCCATCCCATAAGGTGGGTTGAATAAATCATCTAACTCGGGCTCTTGTTCCTCATTCAGTTTAGTACACCTCTGTCCAATACTACATGCTGAACAACACCTTCTCAACTTTCCTTTGCGCTCTCTCCTATCTTCTCTTTCTAAGGCTAGTACCATAGGATCCCGAGGGGGTACTAATCCGCAGTCTCTTTGCCATTCAGGTTTGTCCCGAAGGACAAAAAACATATCCGCATATGATACTTCATCCCATTTTCCTTCCCTTCTTAGAAGCAGCATTAGTTGCAGGAGAGTGTTGTAATCTAACGTCCCTCTCTCCTGAGGCCATTTCATTTCATGCTCTAGCTTATATAGCGGCCACCACTGATTACAAAACCAATTTCCTTTTATCCTCGGTACCACCCTGTCCTACAATGTCCTTCCAATGTTTTAATATACAACCCAAAGGTGATTTTTCACAAGGCTTACTTCCCCCACTTCCCATTTCACAATTTCAATCACTTCGCCTTTCTCTGGCCGCCTTAGTCGCCCAAGGTCGGAAACACGGATAGAGCTCCTCACTCGCTTCACGCTCAAATGCACATCTCAATCACACTCTTGCACTCACACACAGCCAGAATAATTAGAATATACACGCAAAATCAAACCTTTTAAAATTTCTGCAGAACGTGCAACAAATAATAAAAACAATTATTAATCCGGCTATTAATCCCCTGATTATAAACAATACCTCCAGATTAATCATGAATTATTTAAAATTTTGTTATACTCCCACTCCCCTGTTTCCCAACGTGGAGTTTCCCCGAGCTTTTAAAGGAATTTATCAGTAACCTTGGGTTTGCTCGATCTGCTCTCAAGATTGCTAGTGGCCACCCTTTGGTCAGCAAACCCCCTCCTCCTTAGGTACCTTTCCTCCTAGGGACTATGCTGTGCACCGGACGTCTCCGTGCGTCTTATCAGCAGCCCTGTTTGCAAACATACTGTTTTGTCCGTAGATCCAGGGGTTCTCTTCTGCTCCCGGGTGAACAGCCGGGAAGGGGAGGTGCCTTCAAGGAATTCTCTCGGGGCACGCCTAGGAGCATCCACTCTGCAGCTGGTCCCTCAGCCGAGCAGAAATCCTCCTGCCTGGCTTGCCAAAATGACGTATAGAAATAGACTCTGTAACTCGGAAGTTATAAAGTAGGTATGTTTATTGCACGCAGATGCACGGGGGATCGCTCCACCACAAGCATGCATACCCAAAGTAGTGCACCATCCCACATTTATACAATGAAATAGTGAATATTCAATCGATGCCTATACATATTCATTACCTAAACCGCCTACTCCCACTTCGTATGCTAATTATCTTATCAGTCCTTCACGCTTGTGCAGATTCTTCCAATAATTGTGGGCAAGGGTCTTCGGTGGTCTTTGGGAGGAAGGCTGTAGGTCTTCCTCATGATGTATTTTTCACCCTTAGCCTGGAAGGCGGCGATCCTGCAGCCTTGCAGTGCTCTTATCGGTCTGAGCTAATTCATGTCCTTGTTAACCGTCTGGCAGGCCTTCCAGCAAATATCTGGGTAGTTAAAATCCCCCATAAGAACCAATGCCTGCGATTGAGAGGCTACTATCAGCTGCCTGTAGGCGGCCTCATCAACTTCCTCCTCTTGATCAGGTGGCCTGTAATAGACACCCACAACAGTATCACCCATGCTAGCCTGTCCTTTAATTCTCACCCACAAACTCTCAACTCGTTCCTCATCCACCCCTGGACAGAACTCAATACATTCTAGTTGCTCTTTCACATGAAGAGCAACCCCACCTCCTTTCCTTGTTGGCCTGTCTTTCCTAAAAAGGACATATCCATACTCCAGTCATGTGAGTTGTCCCACCAAGTCTCTGTAATTGTGACTAGGTCATAACCCCTTGACCGCACACGGATTTCCAACTCCTCCTGTTTATTCCCCATACTGCGTGCACTGGTGCACAGGCATTTCAGGGAGCAAGCCAAGCACACCAGTTTTGTCTTAGGGGGGTGTGAGGTCTTCTGGTTCTCATTATTACCAGAACACTGCCCCACTGGTGAGAAGCCACTAACAACCCCATTCCCCTTTGAATCTAGTTTAAAGCCCTATGGATGAGTCCAGCTAATTCTCTTCCTAGAACCCTATTCCCCCTGGACAATAAGCCCTTCCCACATACTCCTGTCAGGCCTGTTGTCTTATAAAATCAGCCATGACCAAAGAAGCCAAAGCCCTGCCTGTAGCACCAGTCTGAGACATGTATTTACAGACTGGATCCTTCTATTCTGTCCCATGTCATCTCCCAGAACTGGAAAGAGGGAAGAGAAAATAACTTGTGCCCCAGAGTCTTTCACCAACCATCCCAAGGCCTTGAAGTCTCTCTTCATTCTCTTCAGGCTACAGGATACAGCTTCCTCCCCCCTGTGCCTAGAAGACGAGCAGCAGGTAATAGTCTGATGACCACACCAGGCTGGGGAGTTTCTCAGTAATATCCCTGATTCGAGCTCAAGAAGACTACAGAACTCCCTATGACAAGAGTCAACCCAGCATATTGGGCTATTGGGCCCTCTATTCCCTTTAGAAGTGAGTGTCCAACAACTATAACTCTTCCCTCCTTCCTTTCGGGAGAGGTCATTATATGGCTGGAAGGGTTATCTGCCTGTGGCAAGACCTCAGGTATAGTTTTCCTATCAGCCACCTCATTATCAGGCTGGCCACCTTCCAGCAGGGCCTCATATCTATTTCTCAGCAGAACCTGGGGAGGGGAGGCGAGGCAGGCAACGAAGGCACTCGCCTTCGGCCCTTGCCACGAACCTGGCTCCACTCACCCCTTTCATTTAGGCTTCTGCCTTCCACCTGCCTGGGGCAGGATACAGGATCCCTTTGATCCTGGATACTACCTAGCAGGTGCTCCCATTTCCACTGCAGGGAGGGAAGAGCCTGGCTCCACTGATCTATCTCCATTTCGGCCTCCCTAGCACTCCTAAGTCGCCTACCGCCGACTCAGGGATCCGCTCCATCTCACTACCCACCGCTCCCGCCCACGCCGCCCGGTGAGCTTAACGATGTACCACCGCCCTCCGGCGACCGAGAGATTCTGGAGAGACCGGTCAACGAAGTCTGGGAACGTAAGGTGGCGTCCGAACGCGATAAATGCTTAAATCGGGGTATTTTGCTTAAAACTGACGGGAACCCTGGGGACGAGCGGGGGGCGGCGGGAGATGGAGGGTCAGTATCACGCTCAGAATTCACAAATCGTTGGAAGGGTGTTATTCAAAATGCTCTGACTGAAGGGGAATTTCTCCCTGAGGCAAATGCATACCCGGTAATACTGGGGCAGCCGAATGATAATGGTAAGAGGCGTAGAACATGGGAGCCACTGAAATGGGAAATTATTAAAGAAGCCCGTAAATCAGTACAACATTATGGGCTAACAAATTCTTACACTCAAGCCTTTGTTACTAGTATCTTTGCCTCTTATCTTATGACTCCATGGGATTCAAGGCAGTTAATGTCTTTATTACTCACCCCCATGCAGCAAGTGCTCTGGCAATCTCGTTGGCAGGATATCTGTACTACCCTTGCTATGCAAAATTTAGATAGACCTGAGGGGGATCCACTTAGAACAGTAACTCTTGATATGTTGATCGGAGCTGGGCCATTTGCTGATGCTCACGTGCAGAGTCGGTTAAACGATCAAATTCTAGGGCAGTCAGCCCAGGCGGCTAAAGAGGCATTAAGATTACTCCCGGAGGACGGGAAATTTATGCCGCCTTATACAAAAGTAGTCCAGGAGCCTGAGGAGCCGTACCTCAGGTTCCTGGACCGCTTAAGAGAAAGCATTGAAAAAGCTAATGTTCCAGACGCTACTCGCGAGCCTCTGCTCATGTCTCTTGCAGTACAGAATGCTAACAGTGCCTGCAAACGAGCTTTGCAGGCACTCCCCCGCACTGCAAGTATTGTTGACATGATGGATGCCTGTGAACGGATTGGTACGCAGGCCGAAGGCATGGCTGTGTTAACAGACGCTCTGCTAGCGATGAGGGGGAAGGGAGATCGGGGTCTGCGGTGTTATAACTGTGGAAAACCCGGACACATAAAAGTTCAATGCAGAGCAGGAACGGGACATTATAATGGAAACAACAAATCGTTTATGAGAGCATGTCACCGCTGTCATAAGTTAAGGCACAGAGCCGTGGAACGCCGATCCCCACCCCCGAAACACGACGCAGTGCTGGGAAACGGGAGATGGAGCGCGATGAGACCCCGCGCGACGACACAAAGAGGGTTTCCGGCTGCCTGGACAGCGTCGCCGCAGCCCCCGCAGGGAGTGCCGGAGCGGACCTGGCAACAACAACAGCAGTAACTTTGGTCGACTCTCAGGTAACCTGTATCCCCACTAACATGCACGGACCCCTCGGTCATAATCTTAGCGCCCTACTACTCGGAACATCGTCTATTACAAAAAGAGGACTTCTTGTGCTACCCGGAGTCATTGACGCCGCTTTCACGGGCTGCATTCAAATCCCGGTATGGACTCCTAACCCGCCAGTCTATATACAGGAAGGGACAAAAATTGGGCAATTAGTCCCGTTTCACGCAGCAATGCCTACCGCTACGAACCGCTGCGGGTGAAAAGGAGGGTTTGAGTCTACGGGTCAACTAAATATTGACTTAGTCATGGAGATAAGCAAAGCAAAGCCCGTAGAAAAAATAACTTTCACTACCCCTGAACGAGAAGAATGCACCCTTAACATGTTGATTGTTACAGGCGCGGATGTAACGATCATTAGTCAGGACCTATGGCCCTCGCACTGGCCCCTAGAAACGCCAGGAGCGACCGTCATGGGGGTGGGGGGAATACGGGCTACAAAAATCAGTGCTCGCGTTTTGCAGTGTCATTTGTCTGATGGGTCGGTTTGCAGTGTTCGTCCGTATGTGATGCAGGTTCCTATTTGTTTATTGGGGAGGGATGCGCTTAGCCAACTAGGAGCAAGATTGGTTACTAAGCAAAAGGATTTTTGATGGCGGCCATTGAAAGTGGGCAACCCCCTTTAAAATTAACTTGGAAAACAGAAACCCCCTTTTGGGTCGATCAATGGCCGCTTACTAAAGAGAAACTTGCCCACTTACAAGATTTAATACAGGAGCAATTGGCCAAAGGGCATATCCAGCCTTCCTCGAGTCCGTGGAACACGCCCATATTTACCATTCCTAAAAAGGACGGTAGATGGCGCTCGTTGCACGATTTAAGAAAAGTCAATGAAGTGATGGAAGATATGGGAGCTTTGCAACCCGGTCTGCCGTCTCCAAATATGATACCTAAAGATTGGGACATTTTAATAATTGATTTAAAAGATTGTTTTTTCACTATTCCTTTACACCCTGATGATTATGAAAACTTTGCTTTTTCAGTCCCTACTATAAACAAAAATGAACCCATGAAAAGGTATCACTGGGTAGTGCTTCCACAAGGCATGAAAAATTCGCCAACTATGTGCCAGACTTATGTGGCCTGGGCACTTGCTCCAGTACGAAAAGCGCATCCTGATCTAATCTTTTATCATTACATGGATGATATACTGATTGCGGGAAAAAACTTGGACGTTGAAAGTTTGATTCATGAGTTAACAGTGCATTTGAAAAGCAAGGGGTTACAGACTGATCCAGAGAAAATTCAAAAGAAGCCAGTGTGGAAATATCTGGGGTGGCAGATTGATAAAAGTACCCCAAAAGCTTGCGATCCGAGCTGAGGTCAGCACGTTAAATGATGTTCAAAAGCTGCTCGGAGATATTAACTGGGTTAGACCGTTGTGTGGCATTACGAATAGGGAATTGGAACCTTTAGTGGCATTGCTAAAGGGAGGAGGTGGTGCAGGAGCACGCAGAATCCTGTCAGAAGCAGCTAAAAAGGCCCTGGAAGTCATTAGTAACAAAATTAAGAATGCATATACCCATCGATGGGATCCTGACTGGGACATAGGAGTCACAGTCATTAATCAAACAGAGCATGTGTTTGCTATTATAATGCAGTGGACTAATGACAAAGATCCCTTAAGGTTGTTAGAATGGGTATTCTTGCCAATGCAGCCAAAGCGAACTGTAACTACGCGTTTGGAGGCGATAGCCCAAGTCATTATGAAAGGCCGTAATCACGTAATAGAAATTGCAGGAACAGAACCCGCAGTTATTGTTGTTCCGTTAGCAGCAGAGTATTTAGCTTGGGCCTTGATGAACAGTACTGCCCTGCAAATAGCTTTATCAGACTATGCAGGGGAAGTGAAAGTGCATTACCCACCACATCGAATCTTTACAGTAGTACATAACTGTCAAATAGAAGAAAAGCCCTTGTTGTCTGGGCGTCCGGTTTGGGGTATTACGGTATTTACTGATGCGGGAGGAAGGACTCTATTTCTAATTCTTTAGCTAACTGATTTCCAAAGATTCCTTTGATCCTGGATACTACCTAGCAGGTGCTCCCATTTCCACTGCAGGGAGGGAAGAGCCTGGCTCCACTGATCTATCTCCATTTCGGCCTCCCTAGCGCTCCTAAGGCTTTCTATTTCATCTTTGAGCTTTTCCACCTCATCTTGCAGCTGTGCTGCTCGGATGAGGAGATCACCATCTGCTCACATCACACACAGCCCCCTGCTACCAGCAAGAAGCTATGGCATTCTGCAGTCTATGTCCTGCACAGCTGTATCCACCCATGGGAGCTTCATCCAGGTCCCCAAGCACAGGCATGCCCTGCAGCCTGTGACTTCAACAGCTGCATGCTTCCATCCATCTGGGTTCCCACATCCACTCTGGTAGGTGTTGGGGTCCTGACCCTCCACCAGGTAGACACCATTGCTCAGCTCCTTCCCAGAGATTAGCAACCCCCACCATAAAACTCACCTGTCAAGGCAGCAGAGCTTCCTGTGTCACACACTGGCTGATGGGTGCTTACCTGCCAGTGCTGAGTGAGTAGGCAGCAACTAGGCTGCTCTCCTGCGTGCCTTTTAAGGGTAGGGGTAGGGGGGTGGGGTTACCGTTGCCTCAGCAACGGTCACACCATGTCGGGGGGGGGGAAGGGGAGCTGGGACACCCGGCACTTTTTCCTCCACCGATTCAGCTGTGGTTTGTACAGCAAGATCTCTCACTGAGCTCCTGGGCTTACCTCAGTTATCGTCGTCGCTGCCGCTGCTACTGTTCGTCGCCACGCCGACAGGCATTACATACAGCAATCATAGTTGCCCTTTGATGTACAGATCCGTTTACCATCCCATGTCCTATTTTTTATTTCCTTTTCTGGGATCAGTGTCAGGATACCTTGTTGTCACGATCCACAACCAGATAGACTAATTTGTCAGAGGTTAAACCCCCTTGCGTTCCAACTGACCTCAGATTGCTCTGGTTGGCTGGGGGCGGCTGGGTTTAACTCCTGAGTTATGTTCAATTAGGAGTTTTATCGTGACCAGGTCTTCGCAATTCTCGGGAACAGAATTAAGACTCAAAACGGAGTCAAGGTTCAAGTTACTTTATTTGGCCCACAACAAACGTGCAAGAGAAGGGGGGAAGAAAGAGAAAAGAGCGGAAAAGAGAGAGAGAGAGAGAGAGAGAGAGATATTGCAATATCTACCAGCATGGAGCTGCGGCATCCCATCAGTCCAAATTGACTTCACATCAGGTGGGGGATTCCATTAGTTGCTAGTTGTCAGCGCTGGGTGCACGGGGGATCGCTCCACCACAGACGTGCATGCTAGCGTGGCAGTTATTCTTGGTTATATTCAGTTCAATGATACTTATTCATTAGGTTACCTCATGCATCTATACATATTCATAACCTGCCCCCCCCCCCCCACTTCATATTAAAATGAGTTCCAAGAGGTGATTTCCATAATCTCCTCCCCACTGTGCCTGTGCACTTCTGTCTGGTGGTGGTTGTTGAGGGTCGTGGGGATGAAGACAGCTGGCTCCTCTTCGTCACCGCAAGTAACCTTCTGTTTTGCGCAGACTCAGTTATCCCTTGACTCATATCCAAACTACAAGTTCAGTTTCAGCAGGTTTTGTATACTTTTTCCTGACTCTTCAAAGATATGGGGGAGCTCGAAGTAGCTACAATGAAATGCTTTGCCTAAATTTATGACCAATTGCGAGACAAGCAAGGAAGGAATTTGTCAAACAGATAAGGAATTTGTTATACCAATGGGGGACCGGAACTCGTCAAAGAAATCATTTTATTTTTACAGAGCACATAGTCCTTGAGTGCCTAACATACTCAAAATATGGTGTTAGACTCAAACTTATGTCTCAATTCATGTTTCTTCTTTATCAGTCCTAGGTTCACTTTAAATTACTAAAAATGAGCTGTTCAAACAAGACATTGTTTATGCAAGGTCACCCCCGGACATGCTCACTGTGGCACTTCATCCTGTTATCAAGTCTTCCTTAACTCTTTACAAGCATCTTATTAGCAAGTCCCCTTTATCACAAAATAGCAGTAATAGCAGGAGGTGCAATATTTCAGCAATGAGACATACGTCCACTGGTACAGGCATCCGTTGAGGGACACAGTCCTTCACAGTTGTGCAACCTTCTTGGCAGTATAATCTGCCAAACAGTTTTCTATATTAACAGTGGATTGCCCAAACTGGTTTGCTCGACAATGCATTATAGCTTATTCCTCTGGTTCCTGGACAGCTTGGAGAAGTTGCAAGATTTCTTCTTTGTATTTAATAGAAGATCCTTGTGCTTTCCAAATTGCTCTGCGGGCGTGCACCACACCAAAGGCATATTTGGAATCTGTCCATGTATTTACCCATTTATCTATTCTCAAAGCCTTGCATAGTGCAATCAGTTCTGCTTTCTGTGCCGATGTGTCAATAGGTAGTGCCTCGGCCTCTACAACTTCCGCAGTTGTAACAACAGCATACCTGGCCATTTGTTTCCCATCCCGCACAAAACTGCTACCATCTGTAAATAGCTCTAAATCAGGGTTAGTCAAAGGTTTGTTGTGAAGATCTGAGTGACAGGAATAGACTTGTTCAGTTGCTTGCAGACAGTCATGACTCAAAGGCTCCCTGTTTTCCTCATTCAAGGTTAAAAACATAGCCGGATTGACAGCAGAAGTGACTTTGAGCTCTACATCGTCTTATTTTAATAGTATCACCTGATATTTAGACATTTGGCTGGGGAAAACCAATATCCCCCGTTTTATTCTATAACTGTAGTAACCGTATGGGGTGCATACACAGTTACCTTTTGTCCCATAGTGAAATTCCTGGCTTCCTGTATTAATAGGACAGCTTGTAAACACCCTGGCCATCCCTTACTTACAAGGTCCAGTTGCTTAGAGAAGTACCCGACCGGTCTTTTCAAGTCCCTGATCTTTTGGGCCAATACCCCCAAAGCGAGATGTTGCCTTTCATATATATATAGATCAAAGGACTTATCTAAGTCTGGCAGTCCTAGTGCAGGTGCCATCATCAAAGCTTTTTTCAGACTCTGAAAGGCCTGTCTGCATTCAGGGTTCCAAGGCGGGTATTCTCCTTGTGCTTCCTTTAAGGTGTCCTAAAGAGGTCTTACCAACAGTCCATAGTTAGATATACACAGACGACACCATCTGGCCATTCCCAGGAAAGCCCTCAGATGTCTTGCTGTCTTTGGTTCTAGGATCTGACAAATGGCTTCTTTCCGATCTGTTCCCAGTCTTCACTGATGTCCTGGTTCTGGCCAGGCCAGAGTCAACCTCCCCAAGCAGTCAGCACAGGTGAGCTGAGTTAGGGGCTGAATCACCACAGCTGACCCTGTAGAATCTCAAATCCCAGGTAAATGACCATTAACCTTGCCATTTGTGCCTTTTTCTTGGACACTCTGTACCCTCCTTGTCCTAAGAATTTTAACAGGCTTATAGTAACTTGTATACACCTCTCACAGGTTTCTGCTGCCAATAGGATATCATCCACATATTGCAGCATAAATCCTTAGGGATGATCTTTTCTCCCTATTTCTAATTCTTTAGCTAACTGATTTCCAAAGATTGTTGGGCTATTCTTGAATCCTTGAGGCAACACAGTCAAGGTTAGTTGAATCTTTCATCCATCTTTTCCATTCAAAGGCAAAAATAGCCTGACTCTGCTTTTTTTGAGGTATGCTGTGACGTATTGTGGCATGGACTCGGAGCAAGATGGATGCCGAGACAGCTTTATTACATTCTGCAAGCATATTTATACCCGCAAGCCCCTCCCTCCAGTCCCTTCAGGGATTTCCACAGTTCCTCTTTATTCCCAAGGTTTGTTCGTTAAGGCCTTGCGGCTTTCCCAGGGTCTTATCAGGGACGGCAGGCTGATATCGTCTGCTCCTCCAACTCCCACAGTATGCAAAAGAAAGCAACCTTTAAGTCTAGAACTGTGAACCACTCATGTTTATCTTTGAGAGCTGTAAGTAATGTATAGGGGTTTGCCACTATCGGGTGAATATCCTGTACTACTTAGTTCACAGATCATAAATCTTGCACTAACCTATATGCTGCGACGGAGAGACGGGACACAGCTTGATGCAAGCAAAAGTCAATTTATTGTATACAGTCATTCCTTCAAATATGCTTAGAAGACTGCGTGCTTTAAACAGATTGGTCCTTTCGTACATACACTGCTTGTGGGACTGCATCTGATTGGTCAGCGGTATACTGTCATGCTAGCAACCCTATCTTATCTTGAGGACACAACTCTTAAGGCCTCCCCAGACAGCAGGCATACCTTATCTTGAGGACATGATTCTTAAGGCCTCTTCTGGCGCCTGTCTCAGCAGGGGGCCTGGAACTTTGTTTATCACAATCTTGCCACATCCCGTGGTTTATGGCCTAAAAGTCCCAGCACGTCCCCGTCTATTAACCTAGCAGTGCTCGGGGCTTTGTCTTTCAAGTCCCATGCCACACCTATATTTCTCACCCCCTGGCTTTTTTATGGGTTAGATTGGAGTGTTATATTCTGATTCATATTCCATAAGCAATTTATACTCTATGGAGTATTAAATTTTCTAATCCTTCTTTGGCCTCTATCTCCAATGAATATTGTTTCTGTCTTACTGGATTTGTTCCAGGTTTAAGGATAATTCTTACTGGTTCCACTCTTCTGGATCTACCTGGAACCACACTAGCCCATACCAAAGGTGTTACAGCATTTTCCACCTCCTCGGGAATACCTTATCTAGCCTTGGGTTGTTCCTGCAACATAAAAACTCTTGCCTTGATGGCTTTAGATTCAGGGATCAATAATTGAATTTCTTCATCTCTAAAGGTAATCTGCACTTCTAATGTACTCAACAGGTCCCGTCCCAAAAGGGGTATGGGACATTCAGGCATATATAAAAATTGGTGAGTTACACATTGTTTTCCAAGCCTAAAATTTAAAGGGTGAAAGAAAACACGCCGTTCTGCTTTCCTCGTAGCACCCACAACATTTACTGCATCATCACTCAATTTCCCCTGAAAAGTATTTAATACAATCTAAATTCCCTTCCCCTCATGTGACAGCTTGAACCAATAGTAATATTAGTGTCTGGGGTATTTCCTTCTTAGTCGGGGGGGGGGTGTGGGGGGAATGGGGGGGGCATTCCTGACACCCTTCCCCTGCTCCAGCGTGGGGTCCCACCCATGGGAGACAATCCTCCATGAACGTCTCCATGAGTCCTTTCTGTCGGGGTGTCAGCTCCTCACCAATTGCTTCAGCGTGGCTCCCTTCCATGAGGTGCTGACCTTCAGGCCCAGAGTGCTCCAGCCTGGTCTCCCACAGAGTCACAAGTCCCCCAGCAAACCTGCTCCAGCTTGAGTCGGTCTCTCCACAGGCTGCATGTTTTGCTGCCAAGAGCTTGCTCCTACATGGGCTTCTGACAGGGTCACAGCATCCTTCAAGTGTCTCCACCCGCTCCGGCGTGGGGTCGTCCATGGGCTGTAGATGGGATGGATCTCTGTTCCCCATCATCATCCATGGGCTGCAGGGGGACAGCCTGCTTCACCGGCAAACCTGCTCCAGCGTGGATCTTTCACTCGTCTTTGTGTCTCTGTCTCTCTCCACGGGCTGCAGGTGGGGTCTCAGCCTTTTCCATGGGCTGCGGGGGGACACCCTCTCCACCATGGGTTTTTCCACCAGCTGCAGGGGAATCTCTCTCTCCGGCACCTGGAGTGCCTTATCCCACTCCCCTCCCCCTCCTTCTTTACTGACCTTGCTGCCTGCACAGTTTCTTACATCTTCTCACTCCCTTCTCTGGTGGTAAAAAGTGGCTGCTAGCTTTTTTTTTTTTTTCCTCCTAAATGTGATTCACAGAGGTGCTATGCTCATCACTGATTGGCTCGGCCTCGGTCAACAACGACTCTGGCCTTGAGTCGGCTGGTGTTTACTCTCTCATGGGCCTGCAGAAAGCTTCTAGCTGCTACTTGCAGAAGCCATCCCTGCAGCCCCCACTTCTCCACCAGAACCCAGCCACACAAAACTACGACAATCAGGTTGCTCAGAGCCCCATCAAGCCTGATGTTGAATATCTCCAGGGATGGAGCCTCCACTACCTCTCGGGCAACCCGTTCCAGTGATCTACCACCATCATATTGAAGAACTTTTTCCTAATATCCAACCTAAATCTCCCCTGTTCTAGTTCAAAACCATCACCCCTCATCCTACTGCTACATTCCCTTGGGAACAGTTCTTCCCCAGCTTTCTTATAGGCACCTTTCAGATATTGGAAGGCTGCTATAAGGTCCCCCTGGAGCCTTCTCTTTCCAGGCTGAACAAGCCCAAGTCTCTCAGCCTGTCTTCATAGGAGAGGTGCTCCAGCCCTTTGATCATTTTTGGGGCCCTCCTCTGGATGCACTCCAACAAGTCCACATTCTTCTTGTGTTGAGGGCATTACCCACCACATCAAATCTTTACAGTAGTACATAACTGTCAAATAGAAGAAAAGCCCTTGTTGTCTGGGCGTCCGGTTTGGGGTATTACGGTATTTACTGATGCGGGAGGAAGGACTCAGAAGGCTGCAATTACATGGCAAGAGGATGGAAAATGGCAGGATTTGATATTAAAAGGAGCCCAAGCCTCAACTCAGCAGTTGGAGTTGCAGGCGGTTGTAAAAGTCTTTGACAAGTGGAAAGCCGAACCGGTTAATATAGTATGTGATTCACTGTATGTGGTGGGAATAGTGACCCGAATGGAAAGGGAATTTCAGATGAAGATTGTATAGGTTGTTTAAAGAATTATGGCTCCTACTGCCTAACCGACAGCATCAGTATTTTATTACCCATATTCGCAGCCACACTGGACTAACTCAAGGTCTAGCAGAAGGAAATCAGAGAGCAGACAGGCTGGTAGCACCGGCACGGGCTGCTCCCTCAGCAGACTGCTTTGCACAGGCTCGGAGATCGCACGAATTCTTTCATCAATCTGCCAAGGTCCTTCAACGACAATACCACTTGTCGGTTGCCGAGGCTAAAGGGATTGTACAGTCGTGCCCGGACTGTCAGCAATTCACCAGTGGCCTTGCCCCTGGCATCAATCCCCGTGGCACAGGCCCACTAGAAGTCTGGCAAATGGACGTTACACACGTCCCAGAATTTGGTCGGCAAAAATATGTCCATGTTTGTATAGATACTTTTTCTCTGGCAGTGTGGGGCCACTGCACAAACAGGGAATCTAGTATAACATGTCCAACACCACGTGCGCTCTGCCATAGCAGCACTTGGGGTACCCCGTGAAACCAAAACTGACAATGGCCCAGGGTATATAGCACAGGCAACACAAACCTTCTTCCAGTTATGGGGCATTACCCATGTTACAGGAACACTGCATTCGCCCACAGGCCAAGCCATGGTGGAACGTATGAATCAAACTCTCAAGCGTTTGCTTCACAAACAAAAAGGGGGAGAGAGGGATATCTCTCCAGCTGATCGACTAAACAAAGCTCTTTATGTTTTGAACTATTTATGTCTGCCACAGGACATTTTGGTACCTCCAATGGTGAAACATGCAGTAGGTTTAAAAGGAGGTTTGGAAGGGATCAAAGAAAGTCAATGTCAGGTGGTAGTAAGAAATGAAATTACAGGTACTAACTTGGGGAAGGAGATCTGCCTGTGTTGTTACAGATACGGGAACCAAGTGGGTACCAGCCAAGTGGATAAAGCTGTGGATCCAGAAGAAAGCAAGCCTGCATGAACCAGGATGAGATCCTGATCCCAGTAACTGAAGTCAAGTGTTCCAAGTGCAGCCACGGTGGACTTGAGTTTTGCTATGGGACATATTGAACTATTTAACAGTCTTTGAAATACGCCTGTAAATTAGTGAAATAGTGACTTCCGCACAGACTAAGATCACGGACAATAATGGCTGCCTGCATGAGACAAGAAGCTGCTGTTACCTACACCCGAACACTCCTGACACTCCTGATTCTGGCAGCGACTGCAGGGAGTGGCACCTCCTTTTACCATCCTAACCATCTGATGCCATGGAACAGCACGAACATATGGGTGACTCTGGCTAGAGCACTAAACCAGACAACCTTCTGTGCATCACTGGCGATGCCAGAACAGCCATTTCAGACATGTCTGGTGGGGCTTCCACTTCCACATAACACACGGATTTATGCAAATGCTAGTGTTTTTGGGAAATGGTATCACTCTCCCAACAATCTATCGCGTCTTATTGATGACTACCACAAGCTACCTGCGGCCGCAGAGCCACAGGAATTGCAAATCCTTGGAAGCATACACAGCCCCTGGTGTGTACTATTCACTGGGTCATACCATAAGGATGGCCACACCTTGCCCAACGCAAGACGTGTTGCCAAGTACTAAGGTGTTCTTTAACGCCTCGGCTTGGTGTGATAGAACGACGAGAATGTTTTATCACCACGGAGGTTGCCCCCAGGAGTGTTTTTAATATGCGGAGACCGGGCATGGCCAGGTCTCCCATCTGCCCTGGTAGGGGGTCCATGTACTACAGGTCACCTGTCACTACTGACACCAAATACCAGCATGATTATCAATCATACTCATTGGCACCGTCAGAAGCGATCACCCATGGGGCAGCAATGCGATGATAATATCGACTTGTGGAATAGAGGGGTGTGGAGGAATGGCTCTGTGAGGAAGGTTACATATTCCTCACTTTCTACCCCTGCGAGCAAAACAGCCAAAATGAAACATCGCCTTAGCGGAATGTGGAGCTAGCAATAAATACCAGATAAGGGGCTAAGGAGTGTGAACTGTGAACAAAAGGCTCCTAGTCCTGAGAAATTCCGCTGTGGTGATATAATACTATGTAGATAGCCTTTCCCCCGCCTTTTCTCACCCTCAGCTAATTGTGGAGCAATTGCGAAACCTCCCGTGAAGGTATATAAGCAGCAACTGTCTTGAATAAAGCGAACTGATTGCTTTTAGCCACATTGGTGTGCAGTCTTTTCCCAGCGCCGTCCCACACTTCCAAAGCCCCTGGACTGAAAATATTTCCCAAGATCTGGATTTGGACACGGGAAACCACAACAGAGGGGAAATAATTGCTGCCAGCTTCTTTCTTCCGGGAGTTGCTGCTGCAAAGGCTTTAGCTCAACTGAGCAAAGTAGCCTGCTGGTTGGCAAAGCAAACAAATGCAACAGCAAAGGTGTTAAGTGCCTTAGCTACAGATGTGGATTCTGTAAGACATGCCACCTTACAGAATCGTGCAGCAATTGATTTCCTGTTACTGGCTCACGGACATGGGTGTCAAGATTTTGATGGCATGTGCTGCATGAATCTGTCTGACCACTCTCAGTCGATTCACGCCAGCATTCAGAAATTAATAGATCAAGCACAAAAGATACAACAAGAAAATGGATTCTTTGGATTGGACAATTGGTTTCATGAGTGGGGAATTTAAGTTCCCACCTTTAACATTTGTCACATTCAACGTTCTCTTGCATCCTGAGAACTCCCCTAAAAATTGTGTAGCCACTCCACCCTGTCGTGAGAGACAAGCCGATTGGTTTCCAACTACACCTGTGGGAACAAAGAGACACGCAAAGACGGGAGCGGGGGGAGACCGAGAGGGAGATCGGAGTTGGAGACAACCGAGAAGGGGAGGGGAGCGCGAGACAGGGGCGGAGAGCCAACCTGAGTGGTCATCCGAGAAGGTGCCCTTATAGGGCAAGCACCTCCCCGAGTAGGAGGCGGGGCGAGCCAAGTAGCGGGGAGCGGCCCGCCCGCAAGGGAGGGGGTCGGGGCCGGAGTCCAACAAAATGGTATCGGAGCCCGGAAGTAACCAGTCAGTCGAGCTCCGACTGCGGATCAGACACTTCCTGGGACGAGTGGCTCGCGACCGATTCAAATTCAGAGGATGAGAGCGCGGGCGTAAACAGAGTTAAAAGCCAAACTATCCCCATGCACAACAAAGAGGGACCGCGAGGGGAAGAAATTCCTCTCACGGATTGGAAAGCAATAAAGATTGCGTGTGCCGATTGGGTCCCATCAGCCACACTAGCATTCCCGGTCCGGATAACGGACGGGGGACAAAGGATCCATACACCAATAAACCCTAAGGATATACAGGCGATTGTTAAAGCAATGGCAGACAAGGGGCTTAATTCTGCCTTGGTTTCTACCCTCATAGATGGGGTTTTCGGGGGAGATGACCTGCTCCCATTCGATATAAAACAAACTTCTAGATTAATTTTTGATGGAGCAGGTACAATTGTTTTTAAACAAGAATGGGAGGACAACTGTATGAGGCAACTAGCCCAAGTAACTGGGGAGGATCACCCGCTGCACGGCTCCAGCCTGCAGCGGCTAATGGGTACAGACCCAACAATGATTACCCCCCAGGCACAAGCCCACGGCCTGCGACCCCATGAAATTATGGCAACTACCCGGGCAGCTAGGGAAGCCATTCGCACAGCCTCTAGAGCTATTGCCAAACCATCGCCATGGTCCACAGTAAAACAAAATGAAAGTGAAAGCTTTACGCAATTTGTGGACCGCCTCCAAGCGGCAGTCGACTCCTCTAGCCTACCCTTGGAGGCAAAAGGCCCAGTTGTCGCAGACTGCTTGCGTCAGCAGTGCAATTTAAAAACCGTTGCAATCAAAGAAATCTATAAATGGGCAATCCCATCCGCACCTGGAATGTGGATCTGCCATCAATTGGGAGTAACCCCCTGTGTGTCTCTTAAGCTCCTTAATCACGCAGCTGACTTGTGTGTGCAGATTTTGATTGTTCCCAGGGTCCTATACCATCCGGAAGAAGAGATGTACCACCATTGGGGAGAAGCTGACAACAGACTTCAAAAAAGGGAGATATTAACAGCGGTGACAATAGCGACTCGGCTCGGCTTGGGAGTAGCCGGTACAGCCACAGGAGTGAGTTCCCTGGTGTCACAGCAGCAAGGCCTGTCTCAACTACAAGCCGCCATCGATGAGGACCTGCAGAAAATCGAGAAATCCATGTCCTTTCTAGAACAATCTGTTTCTTCACTCTCAGAGATTGTAGGAGTGTTGCTTTTATACTGACCACACCGGAGTAGTTAGAGACTCAATGGCTAAACTGAGGGAAAGATTGGCTCAGAGAAAAAGAGACAGGGAAGCCCAACAAGGGTGGTTTGAATCATGGTTTAACCAATCGCCGTGGTTAACCACCCTGATATCTACCTTGGTGGGGCCGATTATAATGATCACGATAGTACTGATCTTCGGACCTTGTATACTAAACAGGCTCACGTCGTTTGTCAAAAGCCGGCTAGAGAAAGTTAACATCCTGTTGGTAGAACACCAGCAGCTGTCTTGAGAATGAACACACTCAGTGTTATCCCCGGTTACTCCCTAACTTCCATCCATTCTCTGTGCCTTAAGTTTTCTATGCAACTTGATGCCATATATTTTTTCAGAACATTATATTAAGAGATTGTTATGTAGTATAGAAATAAGTATAGAAATAAGCTTAGAATAAGGATTTAGAATAAGAATAGAATTTTTTTGATTGTTATATTTTAGCTAATTTAGTTATGCATAGGGAGGAATCTATCTGACCACTCTCAGTCGATTCATGCCAGCATTCAGAAATTAATAGATCAAGCACAAAAGATACAACAAGAAAATGGATTCTTTGGATTGGACGATTGGTTTCATGAGTGGGGAATTTCAGGATGAATATTGTCAATGGCCAAAATTGGATTGTTGGTTTTAGCAGTCCTAGTAGTTGTCTTACTCTTACTGCCATGTTTGTTGAGCATTCTGCAAAGGGCCCTGCAGAGATCTCTACAGGCAGTTTTTGTAACACAAATACAAAAAGGGGGAATTGTCGGGGAAGACAGCAGGCCTGCTAGCAGCCTAGCTCTCTTCTCCCAAGATTTAGGCCCTGACAATATTCTTCTGTTCCCATGAGAGAGGAAAAGTTACTCATGCTCTGAGGATCCTAATAATCACATTCTCAAAACACAGCGGCCTTGTTGATAGGGGTACAGGCTACCCTAAACCAAGAAGCAGTTATGGGAAGGTATTTGGGAGTAATGGAACATGTTAGGAACCAACCATAACAAGAGGGTCAAAACAGCAGGTGTGCGGATACTTTTAGGCATTAAAAGTAAACTAATGATATTTAGCTATAAGATAGGTTTATCAGAACTCATTATAATTACTAAACAATCAATACAGTGTGAACAGTGTGTGTAACCAATTAGCAGTTTTTTAGCTTGCCACGTTTGCAGTAAAAAAGGTCTATAATCTGTGTGATTTCACCTAATAAAATGGCTTCACCTAAAATTCATCTCGAATTGCATGTTGCTCTCTGCTGGTCGCCACAAGGTCCCCCCGGAACCTTCTCTTCTCCAGGCTGAACAAGCCCAAGCCTCTCAGCCTGTCTTCATAGGAGAGGTGCTCCAGCCCTTTGATCATTTTTGGGGCCCTCCTCTGGACGCGCTCCAACAAGTCCACATCATTCTTGTGTTGAGGGTTCCAAAGCTGGGCACGGTATTCCAGGTGAGGTCTCACCAGAGCAGAGTAGAGGGGCAGAATCCCCTCTCTTGATCTGCTGGCCACGCTTCCTTTGATGCAGCCCAGGCGTGCGGTTGGCCTTCTGGGCTGCAGATGCACATTGGTGGCATGAGTGACTGCTATATAGTCCTATGTATGTAACATGGGACTCTTCCAAGTAGATCTTTGAAGAGGACAAAGTCTGCTCTCCTCAAGTCCAGGGTTGTGATCTTACTTTTTGCCTTCCTCCCTGCCCTCAGGATTCTGTACTCCACCATCTCATGATCACTGCAGCCAAGGCTGCCTTTGACCTTCACCCATAATCTCTCCGTTGAGTCCAAAAAGGCTTCATGCACAAGGAGAGGCAGGCTACAAAGATAGATTAAAGAAATATTGTCTGGGCACATGGAGGTAGTGTCAGGAAAGCCGACTGTGGTGGGTTAACCTTGACTGGCTTCCAGGTGCCCACCAAGCCACGCTCTCACTACCCTTCCTCAGCAGGACAGAGGAAGAAAATAAGATGAAAAAAAGCTCATGGATTAAGATAAAGACAGGAAGATCGCTCACCAATTACCATCACGTGCAAAATGCACTTGACTTAGGGAAGATTAATTTATTGCCAATTTAAAAAAAAAGAGTAGAATAGTGAGAAAAAAAGACAAAGCTGAAAACACCTTTCCCCCTTCTTCCCAAAGTCAACTTCACCCCTTCGTTCCTGACTTTTCTGTCTCCTCTTCTCCATGTTCAAGAACTACTCCAGTGTGGTTACATTCTACGGGGTGCAGTCTTTCAGGAACAGGTTGCTCCAGTGTGGGTCCACCACGGGCTGAAGATCCTACCAGAAAACCTGCACCTGTGTGGGCTCCTCTCCATTGTCTGCAGTTCCTGCCAGGAGCCTACTCCAGCATGGGCTCTCCACAGGCTGCACGTTCCTTCAGGGCACGTGCACCTGCTCCGGCATGGAGTCCTTTGGACTGCAGTGTGGATATCTGCTCTGAGGCGGTCCTTTTAGGCTGCAGGGGGACAACCTGCTTCAGCATGGTCTTCTCCATGGGCTGCAGTGGAAACTCTGCTCCAGCGCCTGGAGCACCTCCTCCTCCTTTGACCTTGATTTCTTCAGGGTTGTTTCTCTCACATTTTTCTCACTCCTCTCTCACAATTGCTGTACAGCATTTTTTTACCCTTCCTTAAATATGTTTTCACAGAGATGCCACCAGCTGCACTGATTGGCTCATCTTTGTCCAGTAATGGGGCTGTTTTTGAGCTGGCTGGAACTGGTTCTGTCATAGAATCATAGAATGGTCTGGGTTGGAAGGGACCCCCAAGGATCATATAGTTCCAACTTCCTTGCCACAGGCAGGGCCACCAACCTTCAGGCCTGGATCTACACAAGGTTGCCCAGGGCCCCATTCAACCTGGCCTTGAACACCTCCAGGGATGGGACATCCACCACCTCTCTGGGCAGCCTGTTCCAGCACCTTACTACTCTCTCTGTAAAAAACTTCCCCCTAATATCTAATCTAAACCTTCCCTCCTTTAGCTTAAATCCATTTCCCCTTGTCCTGCCATTATCTACCCTTTTAAAAAATTGATTCCCCATCTGTTTATAAGCTCCCTTCAGGGATGGGAAGGCTTTCTTGTATTGGGGCCCCCAGATCTGGACACAGTACTCCAGATGGGGCCTCACGAGGGCAGAGTAGAGAGGGACAATCACCTCCCTGGCCTTCTGGCCACCCCTCTTCTGATGGAGCCCAGGATTCCATTGGCCTTGCGAGCTGCAAGAGCACACTGCTGGCTCATGTGAAGTTTCTCATCCACCATGACACCCAGGTCCTTCTCAGCAGGGCTACTCTCAAGAAGCTCTTCTCCCAGTCTGTATCTATGTCTGGGATTCTTCCGGCCCAAGTGCAACACCTGACACTTGGCAGTGTTGAACCTCATTACGTTCACCCGGGCCCATCTCTCCAGCCTGTCAAGATCCCTCTGGATGGCTTTCTTTCCTTCTATTGTGTCAACCACACCACTCAACTTGGTGTCATCCGCAGCTTGGTGTCGTCCTCACAGAGGCCACCCTTACAGTGTGTGTGTGTGTGTGTGTGCGCACATGCGTGCGCGTGTCCCAAACCTTGCCATGTAAACCCAATACATCTACACTCACATGAACTTTAGATCTGCAAGGGACTGATGTCCAAGGGCAAAAAGAAAAGCTTCTACTTTAGGAAATATAGTAGCAAGACTGTATCAACATTGTAGCAAATATCAATGTGAGACCTTATAGGAGGATGTGGTGGCTTGACCCTGGCTGGAGGCCAGATGCCCACCAAAGTCATTCCCTTTTTGGCTGGAGAAGGGAGAAAAGATATATCAAGAGGATTAAGAGTCAAGATAAGGACAGGGAGAGATCATTCCGCAATCAGCGTCATGGGCAGAACAGACTCAACACAGAATAAAGGAAAGAAAACTCTCTAATTTATTACACTACACTGCACACCCAGTGACACCAGAGTTGGGTGATGAGAAGCACAACCAGATCTTAAAGCACCTCCCCCCACCCCTCCCTTTTTTGCAGACTCAATTTATTCATTAATTTGCTCCCTTCTTTCCCCCCACTGTGGCACGGGGAGGGGCAGGGACTGGGGGAATGGGGGTTTCGGTCTGTTCCTCACGAGTAGTTTTCCTTCTTAGCCGGGGAGGGGGCATTCATCACACTCTTCCCCTGCTTCAGTGTGGGGTCCGACCCACGGGAGACAGTCCTCCACGAACTTCTCCAATGTGAGTCCTTTACCACGGGGCTTCAGCTCTTCACCAACTGCCCCAATGTGGGTCACTGCTATGGGGTGCAGTCATAGAATCATAGAATGTCTCTCAGTGCCTCAGGCCCAGACTGCTCCAGCCGGGTCCTCCATGGAGTCACAAGCCCCCCACACACACCAGCAAACCTGCTCCAGCGTGGATCTTTCTCTCTCACTCATCTTTGTGTCTCTGTCTCTCTCCACAGGCTGCAGGTGGGGTCTCAGCCTTTTCCATGGGCTGCGGGGGGACACCCTCTCCACCATGGGTTTCTCCACTGTCTGCAGGGGAATCTTTCTCTCTGGTGCCTGGGGCACCTCCTCCCCCCCTTCTTCACCTGACCTTGGTGTCTGCACAGTTTCTTACATCTTCTCACTCTCTTCTCTGGTGGCAAAAAGCAGCTGCTAGTGGTTTTTTTCCTCCTAAATGTGATTCACAGAGGTGCTATGACCATCGCTGATGGGCTCGGCCCTGGTCAACAACGACTCTGGCCTTGAGTCGGCTGGTGTTTACTCTCTCATGGGCCTGGAGAAAGCTTCTAGCTGCTTCTTGCAGAAGCCACCCCTGCAGCCCTCCCCTCCCCCTCCACCAGAACCCAGCCACGCAAAACTACAACAGAGGGGAAGGTGATTTTATTTAAAATCAAAACTGAAAGAAAATAAGTGACAATCAGAGTCTCACACTCACACAGTAAGTGTCCAAGAAGTCTGTCCAGCAGTCAGGCACCTGTCAGGGTCCTGAGTGCACTAGTCGGCCTCAGTGGCCATGACCAGCCTCAACTGAGGTCTCCACTCACACCCCCTGCCCACAGGCCCAGGAGTTCCATTTTAGCTCTGCCATGAGCCGTGGGTCTTCTGTCCCTACCTGAGCTACACTGTAGAAGTGCCTGTCTCCAACCATAGCCATGGCTGGTGCCAGGCTATGGCCCCCATTGAACTGTACCCTGAGCTGCAGACTGTCTTCCCGGCTTGACCTTGGACCTGCCCCATCATCATGAACTTGTCTGATGATATAGATTCTTGGTTACCCTGGCTACCCTTCTTGGGTCTACCTTGGTTGGGTATTGTGGGGCTGGGCCCTGGCTGGCAAGGCCTCTACCCTGCTGGCTTTGTTATCATGCCTAGCTCCTTGCTCCCTGACAGCACCAGGGCTATGCATGTTCAAGCCACCTATCCAACAGCCAGGCAGCAAGATGTAAGATGTTAGGTGATGACATGGAGGACAATGGATGCTAGCTGTCAAGTCCTTCTAATGTATCCTGGGTTATTCTTAGGTTAGTGACCGTGTGCAACTTTTGGATATGCCTTTCTGGAGCTGACAGCAATCAGCAACCCCACCCTATCCCACCCCTGTGATTGTCATAGGCGAGCAAACAACAACATGTACTGGATCTGGATACTGGGGCTTATTTAAGAAACAAAGAGATTCGAGCTTTTTCACAGAATCACAGAATCGTAGGGGTTCGAAGGGACCTCGAGAGATCATCGGGTCCAACCCCCCTGCCAAACAAGGCTCCCTAGCTCCTATTGCACAGATAGGCGTCCAGACGAGTCTTGAATATCTCCAGAGAAGGAGACTCCACCACCTCCCTGGGCAGCCTATTCCAGGGCTCTGTCACCCTCACTGTGTAAAAGTTCTTCCGCATGTTGGTGCGGAACTTCCTGTGCTCCAATTTGCAGCCATTGCCCCTTGTCCTATCTCCACAGACCACTGAAAAGGGGTTGGCCAATTCCCCCTGCATCCCACACTTAAGATATTTATAAACATTAATTAGGTCCCCCCTTAGTCTTCTTTTCCCCAGGCTGAACAGTCCCAGCTCACTCAGCCTTTCCTCATTGGGGAGATGTTCCAGGCCCTTAATCATCTTCGTAGCCCTTCTCTGGACTCTCTCCAGGAGATCCCTGTCTTTTTTATACCAGGGAGCCCAGAACTGGACACAATACTCCAGGTGGGGCCTGACCAGGGCAGAGGAGAGGGGGAGGGAGGATCACCTCCTTTGACCTGCTGGCCACACTCTTCCTGATGCATCCCAGGATCCCATTGGCCCTCTTAGCCACCAGGGCACACTGCTGGCTCATAGCCAACCTGTCATCAACCAGGACACCCAGGTCCTTCTCCACAGAGCTCCTCTCCAGCAGGTCATCCCCCAGCCTGTACTGATACAGACGGTTATTCCTCCCCAGGTGCAAGACTTTACACTTGCTTTTGTTGAATTTCATTAGGTTTCTCCCTGCCCAGCTCTCTAGCCTGTCCAGGTCTCGCTGGATGGCAGCGCAGTGTTCCTGCGTGTCAGCCACCCCTCCCAGCTTTGTATCATCGGGTACTTGCTGAGGGTGGATGCTATTCCCTCATCGAGGTCATCGATGAAGATATTAAACAGGACTGGACCCAACACCGAGCCCTGGGGAACACCGCTAGAAGCAACACGTACTGGATCTGGATACTGGGGCTTATTTAAGAAACAATGAGATTCGAGCTTTTTACCCTACTTAGTTATCTTAATCACTCACTCACTCTCCACATCCCCAGCTATACATTCACTATGTCTCCCCATCCCATCAGGAAGATCACTGCTGGCCCAGGTAGGCTGAGCAGAAAGTCATGTTGATTTTGTGCTGTGCAGCTGCTCCGTTACCAGTCTCGGGCATTACTGGCCAAGGTTCCTGCATGTCCCCCCGCATTTGTCTCCACGCATCTCCCTGATCTCCTCCACTTCCAGGACCTTTCCTCCAGCCAAGATCTTCACCTTCTTCTTTCCAGGCCCCCTTCTTTTTGGTAATCCAAGCCCACAGTTTTCCCAATTTAAATAGTCTATATGCAGAAGCACAACACATGATCAGGCTCCTAATTGGTGGTTCTGCCTCTGAATTGGAGGATACAGGACATGCCACTTCTGTTTAGTCTAGGTGTTAGTTCTCAAAATTTACAATCAGCAAGCAGCAGGCTTGTGCTTGAGAATTCTGAATTTTAGTTTTGGACATTCACCCACACACAATTATCTGTGGCCCGCCAGCATTCACAATTTAAGCTCACAATGTTTTCTGCCTTAAAGTGAAAGAGGGTAGATTTAGATTAGATATAAGGAAGAAATTCTTCACTGTGAAGGTGGTGAGACACTAGAATAAAAAGTGTTCAAGGCCAGGTTTGGGCAACCTGGTCTAGTGGAAGTTGTCCCTGCCCGTAGTAGGGGTGTTTGAACTAGATCATCTTTAATGTCCCTTCCAACCTAAACCATTCTATGATTCTAAAATAGCCACATTCTTTTCTTTGTATTAAAAAAAGAAGAGAGTACTTTTCCTCAGTCTTAACAGTACCATTACTGATCTTCCATGTAGGTGGAGAGGAATAGCTGTGACTTGTAACCCAAGAACAATCAAAAGGGTCTTCAGGGCCTTGGGACAGTTGGTGTGGGAATCTGGGGCTCCTCTCTCCTTCCGGTTGCAGGCAGTGACATTGGAAGGAATGGGCGGATCCAATCTACTAATACATGACTTCGTGGCTGGTGTCACTGCCAGAGTTTTGGTTTCTTTGACAATGGGATGGCCTACATGGCACCAGGCTTGCTGGTATCAAATGGGAAACACCCTTCTCAAAGGGGGAAGAGGGTCTTTGCCCAAGAGATTGTGGGACTGATTGACAGGGCTTTAAACTAGATGTGAAGGGGGAGTAGGATAATAATATCAGGCTTGTCTGTGACAACCTGTGGGATAATACATCAGGGTTAGAGGGTGTTAGTAAGGGCCTTCAATGTGTTGCCCTGAGGCATACTGGGGACACTGCAGCACAGTCAAAGTCTTACAGAGATGAGCCAGGGGCTCCTGAGGTAGTTGGAGTCAACAGGGAATACCTGTTCCTCTAAAAAGGTGACACGGCCAACAGCCCAGCTGAAGTCTCTCTACACAAAGGCACATGGGCATCATGGGCAACAAGCAGGAGGAGCTGGAAGCTACCATGCTGCTGGAAAGCTATGACATAGTGGCCATTACTGAAACTTGGTGGGATGAATCCTATGACTGGAGTGTGGCTATCAATGGCTACTGATGAAGCCTTCTTACTCCAGCTACAGGAGGCATCATGTTCAAAGGCTCTTGTCCTGCTGGGGGATTATCAACCACCCTGACATCTGCTGGAAAAGCAACACGGTGAGCTGTAGATAATCCAGGAGGTTTCTTGACGATAACTTCCTAAATTAGGAAATAGACAGACCTACCCGAGGGGATGCGGTACTGGACCTGATATTCACCAATGGAAGTGAGCTCATCAGGGATATCAAGACTGGAGGCAGCCTGGGCTGCAGTGATCACACACTGGTGGAGTTCAGAGTCCTAAGGGGTTTCTGTCAGGCAAGGAGTGTAGTCAGGACCCTAAATTTTAGGAAAGCAAACTTCCAGGTCTTCAAGGAGTTGGTCAATAGGACCCCCTATGAAACTGTCCCCAGGGACAAAGGAGCAGAGCAGAGCTGACAGATCTTTAAGGATGCTTTCCATAGAGTGCAAGAGCTCTCAATCCACAGGTGCAAGAAATCAAGCAAGGAAGGGAAGAGACCAGCATGGCTGAGTAGGGACCTGCTGGTCAAACTTAAAGGCAAGAAGGAACTGCACATGCAGTTCAAGCTGGATCAGGTATCCTGGGAAAAGTATAGGGACACTGTCCGGTTATGTAGGAATGAGGTCAGGAAGGCCAAGGCACGGCTGGAGCTGAACTCGGCCAGAATAACAAGAAAGGCTTCTACAGGTACATCAACAAGAAAAGGAAGGTTAAAGAAAGCGTACCCCCCCCTCCGCGATGAGCAAGGCTAGCAAACTGGTAACAACAGATGAGGAGAAGGCTGAAGTTCTCAACAACTATTTGCCTCGGTCTTCCCTACCAACCTCTCTCCTCACATGTCCCGAGTTGGAGGACTTCATGACGGGGACAAGGGAGACAAAGCCCCTCCCGCTGTTGTCGCAGATGGGATAGATAAGAGGGATGCACTTCACTCTTAAGAGAGAGGCAATAATATGTTTATTGATATTAAACAAAAGGGTGTAACGGTGTTTGGTAATAAACGCGACAGTGATTAAGATTCGATGGTAAGGTAATCTTGATTAGTTAGTGCATAGAGAACAGGGTCAAATGAATCTATCAGGGAGACCCTCCTGTTGAGTCACGAGGTTCAGAAAGAATCCACTTGCTTTCTAAACTCCTTCTCAGAGAGGAGCCTAGGTGCGGCTGGATTCAGTCTTAGTCCCAGACTTGGTCAACAGTTTATGTCTAAAGGATTATTATATACAACCAACCCTTTATATTTCCTAGCTAAGATCACAAATGTTAGTGCACTTATTCCCAACTCACTTACCGAGGATCTGTTGCATATCTGTTGTGGCAAGGATTCTCTCGACCTCGAGGAGTAACCTTGAAAGGCGTCCCTTTCAAGGGGAGATCCTGACGTGCAGCCCGCTGTCGTCTCAGGAGAGCTCAAAGGGCTCTTGGACTGCTTGCTATTTATGGAGTAAGATGATTGGCTCATAGTCATATTTACATACCACCCGTATATGCCAGTGGACACTGACCAGTGCTCTGTCCAGGTGGGCACATTAGCATAGATAACCCTTGGCTATTGTGTTGTTATCTGTCTTCCTGAACTCACTGAGAGATGGATACAGAAATCACAATCAACACCAGTGGTTATCAATCAATCCATATTTACAGGAAAAAGTCAGGAAAACATGGGGGCACCGGGGGAAGCATACCGTCACAGCTGTAAGCGAAGACAAGGTTTGTGACCACCTGAGGAACCTGAACATCCACAAGTCTACAGGACCTGATGAGATGCATCCCAGAGTCCTGAAGGAATTGGCTGATGTAGTTGCCAAGCCACTCTCCATGATATTTGAAAAGTCATGGCAGTCAGGTGAAGTCCCTAGTGACTGGAAGAAGGGAAAAATTACAGCCATTTTTAAAAAGGGCAGAAAGGAGGACCCCAGAAACTACCAACCTGTCAGTCTCACCTCTGTGCCTGGGAAGATTATGGAACAAATCCTCTCTAGAAGCGATGCTAAGGCACGTGGAGGACAGGGAGGTGATTCGAGACAGCCAGCATGGCTTTACTAGGGGCAAGTCCTGCCTGACCAACCTAGTGACTTTATACAATGGAGTGACTGCACCAGTGGACAAGGGAAGAGCAGTGGATGTCATCTATCTGGACTTGTGCAAGGCCTTTGACACGGTCCCCCACAACATCCTTCTCTCTAAATTGAAGAAACATGGATTCAATGGCTCGACTGTCCAGTGGATAAGGAATTGTCTGGATGGTCACATCCAGAGGGTAGTGGTCAATGGCTCAATGTCCAGATGGAGAGGGGTGACAAGTGGTGTCCCTCAGGGAACCGTACTGGGACCAATGATCTTTAATATCTTCATCAATGACATAGACAGTGGGATCGAGTGCATCCTCAGCAAGTTTTCAGATGACACCAAGATGAGTGATGCAGTTGACATGCCAGAGGGATGAGATGTCCTCCAGAGGGACCTGGAGCAGCTAGAGAGGTGGACCCATGCAAACCTCATGAAGTTCAATAAGGACAAGTGCGAGGTCCTGCACTTGGGTCAGGACAATCCTCATTACCAATACAGGCCGGGGGATGATGTGGTAGAGAGCAGCCCCATGGAAAAAGACTTGGGGGTACTGATGGATAAAATTCTGGACATGAGCCAACAATGTGCCCTTGCAGCCCAGAAGGCCAACCGCATCTTGGGTTGCATCAGAAAAAGTGTGGCCAGCAGATGGAGAGAGGTGATTCTCCTCTCTGGTGAGACCCCACCTGGAGTACTGCATCCAGCTCTGGAGCCCTCAACACAAGAAGGATGTGGACCTCTTGGAGCGAGTCCAGAGGAGGGCCACGAGGATGATCAGAGGGCTAGAGCACCTCTGTGGAAAATCGACGGGGAGACAGCCACATCTGATGATGTCCAGCAAGTCTCAACTTTATTCGGTTACACATCGCACTTTTATGGTTACAATAATTAGCTTATGCATATTGCAAAAATTGAGCTCATCATTGGTCCAAGATAAAACAACATCTGTGCCCCTGTTGGCACATACTCCGAATGCCTATGGCTTCTTCCCCCATGCTTAGTTCCTCTTTCCCATACTTTACTATCTTAAAGATAGAACATCTTTGTTACATCCACCACGTTTCTCACGCCCTTACTGCTTGACCAATTTCACTGTACCAAGCTCATGGCCTTTGGCCACCAGCCATGATTCCACAAAACTCTCTACACTTTCCCCGTTTTCTTTTTGGGCCAAAAGGTTGGTAGCAGTCAGTTCGTTTATTCTACAGAGCAGCGTGATTCTATACTCTCTAGCAAGCTTAACAAAGCATGGCTGGGAGCCACGGGGGAGGGAAGCGAGAACAGTAAAGGCGATAGAGTGGACACCTCTGCAAGGCCTGTATCTCATCTTGTCTCAGAGGAATGTTTCAGAATTAGGAACTTCTATTCACAGTCCACACTCCTTAACCCATTATCTGACTTTGCTGCTACCTCCACATTCCTTTAAAGTGATGTTTCATTCTGGCTGTTTTGTTCGCAGGGATAGAGAGTGAGGAATATGCGGCTGTTTTCACAGAGCCATCCCTCCACAGGTTCCCTCTTTTTCTTTAAAGTTAGTGAATTCTTTTACTACACCTTAATCCTAATATAATGATTCTCTGTCTAACTTTTCAAGATATTTGTCTGATTCTAGCTTTCGCCTTCATTGTTCACATCAGAGTGATTAATTAGTAATTATAACGAGTTTTGATAAGCATATCTTATAGCTAAACATTGTTAGTTTACTTTTGATGTCTAAAAGTTATCTGCACACCTGTTTTGTTTTGGCCTTTTTATTACGGCTGGTTCTTGACATATTCACTTACTTCCAAATAACTTCTCACAACTCCTTGGTTTAAGGCAGTCTGTCCACCTGCCTTCAAGGCCGCTATGTTTTGAAAATGCGATTACCAAATACCTCTCAGCATGAGTAATTTTGCTGTGTTGTGGGAATTGAAGGATACTGTCGGGGCCTGTGTCTGTGAGGAGAGCCAGGCTGCCGGCAGGCCTGCTGTCCTCCCTGACAATTTTTTTTTTTTTTTTTTTTCTTTTAGTATCTGCATTACCAGAACTGCTTTTAGAGGTCTCTGCAAGGGCCCTTTGCAGAAAGCTCAATAAGCATGGCAGTAAGAGTAAGACAAGTACCGTAATTGCCAAATCCAAATAAACCAAATTTGACCACTGACAATATCCATCCTGAAATTTCCCACTTGTGAAACCAATTGTCTGATCTAAACAATCCATTTTCTCGTTGTATCTTTTGTGTTTGATCTATTAATTTCTGAATGCTCGTATGAATTGACTGAGAGTGGTCAGCCAGGTTCTTTGTTTGCCTTGCCAATCAGGAGTGTCAGAGGTGCAGATAACATCAACCTCACACAGTCTGTGATCTTAGGCTGTGCAGAAATCACTATTTCCCTACGTTTCATTTACCACAAATATATGCATAGCTCAAAGACTGGTAGATGGTTCAAAATGTCCCACAGCAAAACTCATAGTCCACTGTGGCTGCAGCTGGAACAATCAACTTCAGTTACTGTGATCAGGATCCCGTCCTGGTTCATGCAAGCTTGATTTCTTCTGGATCCACAGCTTTATCCACTTCACTGGGTCCCACTTGGTTCCCGTATCTTTAATGACACAGGCAGATCTCCTTCCCCAAGTTAGTACCTGCAACTTCATTTCATTTCATTTTTTTTTCTTTTTCAAACCTCCTTTTAAACCTACTGCATGTTTCACCATTAGAGGTACCAAACTGTTCTGTGGCAGACATAAATAGTTCAAAACATAAAGAGCTTTGTTTAATCAATCAGCCGGAGAGATACCCTTCTCTCCCCGTTTTTGTTTGTGAAGCAAACGCTTGAGAGTTTGATTCATACGTAGACCTTGAGTTAGTCAGTCAGCTCAGTGTGGCTGCAAATATGGGTAATAAAATACTGATGCATAATACCACACAATAATCTAATCCAGTGAATATTTTCAAGGAACTTTTGAACACCATTGAATGTGCTAACCTCAGCTTTGATTTCAATCCTCTGAGGTGTTACAGTACTTTTATCAATCTGTCAGTCCAAATATTTCCATACTGCCTTATTTTGAATTTTCTGTAATCTGTAATCCCGTGGTTTTCAAATGCACTGTTAACTCATGAATCAAACTTTCAATGTCTAAGTTTTTTCCCGCAATCAGTATCATCCACGTAAGGATAAAGGATGAGATCAGGATGCATTTTTCGTACTGGAGCAAGTGCCTGAGCTACGTAAGTCTGGCACCAGT
The DNA here is from genome assembly GCA_020800305.1 of Porphyrio hochstetteri. Classification (NCBI taxonomy): domain Eukaryota; kingdom Metazoa; phylum Chordata; class Aves; order Gruiformes; family Rallidae; genus Porphyrio; species Porphyrio hochstetteri. Next base: position 850,471 of record JAJHSY010000141.1, on the reverse strand, counting down.
TTAGCTTTTCCACCTCTAATATTCTTTCTAGTTTGCAAATCACAAAACAGTATTTTTCCAGTAATCATCCCATATTTTCCCAAATGTTTGAGCTACCCCAAAAGCATACATTGAGTCAGTATAAACCGTCCCTTCTGTCCTATTTAACAATTGTAGTGCTTGATATAAAACATATAATTTGCATGTCTGGGCAGACCAATTATTAGGTAATCTTCCTGATTCTTTTACACTTTGATTTTCCTCATCAATAATTCCATTGCTTGCCTCCCCACTCCTAGATGACAGGTTAAGCACTTAAAATTTACCGAGGCTCTGTGTCTTAAGTTTGGGTAATGCTTGAGACAGGGGGTTTGTTTTCTTGAGGTATACAAATCATAAGCTAACGCAGAATAGCTCTGCTGGATGCTATGTAATCCCGATCCTCCAGTTTGAGGTGGGGTTCCCCCCCCCCATCCATATCCCACCGGCCCGCTATCAACGTTCTTTTTGCCACCACCCACTTGTCCCCACATAAACTTTTCCCTGATAATTTTCACGATTATGTAGTAATCAAAATACCCTGATTTAACCATTTTTCCCGCTCTGACGCCACCTTACGTGCCCAGGCTCCGACAAGCAGTCTCTGCAGAGTCTCTCGGGCATCAGGAGATGTATTGATGATGTTTGTCGGGCGGTGTGGGTGGGAGCGGTGGGTGTAGATACAAAATGTGTCCCTGATCTGATGATTGTCAAAGCCGATAATTGTCCATGGCCGTAGGTGTCCTGTGTCCTGTCCTTAGGTTTCTTGTTTGTGGGCATAGGTTCCTTGTCCGTGCCGCAGTCGGTGATTCTTCGTGTCGGTAGTGTTTGGGTGGGTGGGTGGGTGGGCAATTCTGCAAACCCTTTCACAGCAGGGCATGCCGTTGCTGCAACTGCCTGCTCCGCTTTCATGTTTTCCGGCTTTTCAAGGACAAGCTGAAGTTTTAGATGGCGGTTAACATTTTCGACTGTGTCACAGGCTCTTTTAGGCTCAGTAAAAGTTAGAGGTGAATAGATATTAAAGGCAGTCGGTTGTACATTTTGTTTTTCTTCCACATTTTTTCCTTCCAAAGCTATCATAGTGGGGGGGTTTGCAGACCGTGGTGGCAGATTTACGTGCACTACTTGCTCGTCTTCCCGGTCAGTTCTGACAGATTTATCACTTTGCTCTGATAACATGGCATAATTACTTAGCATAGTAACTGGGGTAGGTGAAAGAGCACCCAGAAACAAAAACACATTCTCCGTAGTAGAATTTTTCCCTTTTGAATCGGTTCTGTAGAACTCGCAACTGCTGCAAAGGCTGAAGCGGCAGAGCTCATTGTGAACTATTCTCCATAATTTTCCTAATTTCTTTGCTGTTTGGTCATCCTCTAATGTAGCGTCCCACAATTTATCACCAAGCCTACGCCACTCGGCTAGTTCATGTACTGTATGTAGGTTAACAAACATTCCCTTTGCATACCCGTATTCTAACGGTCTGGGCAATTCCTTGCCTTTGACCTGTCACTTCTAACAGTCCAGGCAATTCCTTGCCTTTGACCTGTCACTTCTGACAGTCCGGGCAATTCCTTATGTAAGGCAATGCCTTTGACCTGTCGCTTCTGTAGTAAATAAATCATATGCTACTTGCCTGTCCATTATAACGTCAGCGCTGTTGCAGCTTTATCAGGTCCGGTAGCACGTAGCGGCCAGGCTCACTGATGTGATCACCTAGGGCACGGCACACTCTCTTGTCAGCGTGCTTATTTGCCGTCCTGCTGCTTAGGACCCACACACCCTCCGTCGTTCCACCGTGGTTCGTGATAAGGACGTTTTCTTCGCTCCTTGTAATCACGGCGCTTTAATCCCGGCGCTCCCCAGTATTACGGCGCTTACCAGTATCACGGCGCTTTTCCCAGTATCACGTTGGGCCCCCAAACTGTCTCGGAACCTAGTCAATGCCCTGCCGGGAATCCTGTCGACGATACACGAGACCGTTGAAAACAACGGGACATGTCTCCCCGTTCTTCGGCGGCAGGAGCCCCTCACGGTGCTGATGTCGATCCCGGACGAGCCTCCAGTGTATCACGTCGGGGTCACCATTTTGTGGAAAATCGACGGGGAGACAGCCACATCCGATGATGTCCAGCAAGCCTCAGCTTTATTCGGTTACACATCGCACTTTTATGGTTACAATAATTAGCTTATGCATATTGCAAAAATTGAGCTCATCATTGGTCCAAGATAAAATAACATCTGTGCCCCTGTTGGCACATACTCCGAATGCCTATGGCTTCTTCCCCCATGCTTAGTTCCTCTTTCCCATACTTTACTATCTTAAAGATAGAACATCTTTGTTACATCCACCACGTTTCTCACGCCCTTACTGCTTGACCAATTTCACTGTACCAAGCTCATGGCCTTTGGCCACCAGCCATGATTCCACAAAACTCTCTACACACCTCTCCTACCAAGACAGACTGAGAGAGTTGTGGTTGTTCAGCCTGGAGAAGAGAAGGCTTGGGAGAGACCTTACAGCGGCCTTCCAGTACCTGCAGAGGACCTACAGGAGAGCTGGGGAGGAACTGCTTGCAAGGGCATGTAGCGATAGGACAAGGGGCATTGGTTTTAAACTGAGACAGGGTAGCATGAGCTTAGACATTAGGAAGAAGTTCTTTACTATGAGGGTGTTGAGACACTGGAACAGGATGCCCAGAGAGGTGGTGGAGGCCCCATCCCTGGAGACATTCAAGGTCAGGCTTGATGAAGCTCTGAGCAGTCTGTTCTAGTTAAAGGTGTCCTTGCTTACTGCAGGAGGGGGTACACTAAATGACTGTCCTGGGTTTGGCTAAGATAGCATGATATTCTTAGCCTCATTAGCTGCCCTGATAACGAGAAGGCGGTGGGCACCCAGGAAGCTGGGAGGGGACACAGCCAGGACAGGTGACCCAAACTGGCCAAAGGGGGTATTCCATACCATGATGTCATCCTCAGCATAAGGGAGGCGGGTGAGTGAACAGCGCATGCCTCCAGGACGTGCAGTTCACGAGAGAGAGAGATGGTCCAGCTCCGGGACAACTCTTAGCTGTATGGTCTGAGTTGTGCGGTTCAGTGAGAAACTGCATTGTGTATCACCAGTTTTCTGTATTTTGCTATAAAGTCCTGGTTTTGTTACTTCTCCCTCTCTTTGCTGTCCCAGTAAACTATCCTTATCCCCACCTATATGAGGTTTGCCTTTGTCTTTTTTTTTTTTCTTCCCTCCCCTTCCCCTTTCCCGCCCCCCCCCCCCCGAGGTGGGGGAACTTCTGCACTGAAGGCTTTCCCTTGGCCACTTGCAAACAGGTCACAGTCTATCACGTTCCACCCAGTGACAAATTCAGCAAGGCTATTTCCCTAAAAAAGTTTTCAGAGACACTGATCCAACAAAACAGGCTCAATGATAAACAAACCACACACACCCCAATCTCCCATGTCATACTGAATTGACTCCCCTAACTCCGAAGAGGCAGGGCCGGTTCTACTTACCCACGTGACCTGAACCAGTGGTGAGGTAACGTGCAGAGTGGAGGAGGGGAAATAAGCCTTACGTCTGCCATTGGAGGTACTGTGTAGTGTCATTTCCGGGAAAGCTTGTAACGACCTCAAGCAACAGGAACATCCGGTTCAGGGTTGGGGAGGTTCAGTTGGTATTGTGTAGTTTTGTGCTGAAGATGGCGTTGTGGTATTCCTCCTTTCAGGGTCTTGGTTCGGTTGAGGAGGATAAGGAACTTGATCTGACTCTTACATCTATCCAGCGCCTCTCGGAAACGCAGGTACATCTCTTCCCGTACCGTTTGTCATGCCGTTTTCTTGTTCTGCTGAATTTGTACGCGGCTCCGTTTGCTCCTTCCATCCTCCCTCCGGCGGGGGGCGTCTTCGGCCGCAAAGGCCAGTGGCGTGAGTTTTCGATGCTCGACCATCGGAAACTCGGATGACCACTGATGCTTAGGTAGAAGCACGCATGCCTCTGACCGCTGGGGCATTCTACGTTTCCGGTGCGTGCACCTACAGGACTCATGCCTGGTTTCAGCGCTTCGGGTTCCTGGGGAAGGACTTTCTGTAGAATCGTAGAATGCTTTGGGTTGGAAGGGACCTTAAAGATCATCTAGTTCCAGCCCCCCTACTATGGGCAGGGACAACCTCCACTAGATCAGGTTGCCCAAAGCCCCATCCAACCTGGCCTTTAACACTTCCAGAGAGGGGTCATCCACAACTTCTCTGGCCAACCTGTTCCAGTGCCTCACCACCCTCACAGTAAAGAATTTCTTCCTTATATCTAGTCTAAATCTACCCTCTTTCCATTTAAAACCATTACCCCTTGCCCTTGTAAAGAGTCCCTCTAGCTTTCTTGTAGGCCCCCTTTTGCCTATAGGTACAGATTCAATCTAGAGAGAGACAGATCTGTTTTGGGCTCATACATATGTACTTTCTTTGTGCTGTGTGTTGTAAAATATAAAATGAAACCACTGAAGAGGTGCAAAGATGTGAGTCTGAGAAGTGATATTAAACTTCTTTTTTCTTAAATAATCACTTTAGTCTGATGCACTGGGAGTGGGGGGTGTAAACAGTCATGCTTATCCTAGATCTGTTTAGCTATCTTTGGACATAGAAAAAAGGACTATAGGTATAGGTAATATTGGAATTTGTCACCTGCCCACTGTTACTGGCAAAACGGTCTCAACTCAGGCAATTTTATTTCATTTAATTTATTGCCAACTAATACAAACCGTATTACTGATTCAGGTAGTGAGGGGAAAACACCACCTCCCCCCCCCCCCCCCCCCCCAATTAAACAATCAGGGAAACACCTTTTCTCCCCCCTTCCCCAGGTTCACCTTCAATCAAATGCCTCCCTGCTTCTAGTCTCAACTTCCCTTGTTTTTGCTGCGTTATGATCTGGTGACAGGTGGCAAAAGGGAGGTTGGGGTCATTTGCATAATGGTTTCTTGCTGCTTACTCATTTTCTTTTACCAGTCCTTGCTTCTTACTCGTTTTCCTCTGCTCTAGCAAGGCTTCCTCCATGGGTCCTTTGAGAGTGTGCTTGTTTCGGCATGACTTAACCACAGGATACAGTCCCTTTGTGGCGTAGCTGCTCTGGTGTGAAGTAATTCCTTTCAAGATTGCATATCCATGTGGAACCTACATAGTCTCCTTCCATTTCTCCTCCCATCAGCAGCTGCTACGCTTTCTTCAATATGTTTGAGCAGAGGCATGGATGCACCAAGTTTTGGTGTGCAATGGATTGTTTACATCATTTTCAGAGCTGGCTGGAACCTGCTATGACTGGCACATAGCAATACGTGGCCTCTTCCTGCACAGGTCACCCCTGCACCCCCATGCTACTAACCCCCTTTATTTTATGCCTAATACATTCCACTCTTTACCTCTGTGAAACTCACATTTAAGAACTATTTGAACATACATCCACTATAAATTCTACGTTCAACATCATCACAATATTAATATACATACTTTATAAAGTCTACATAGACTGCATACAGCAAATTACTGCTGCTTTCAGCAAATTACTTAGGTTTTCCAAGGGAATGACAGCTAGGTCTATCCGAGTACATGCAACAACATGGGAGTCAGTAGAGTGCTATAGTTGGTTCCCTCCTGGGCAAACCACAATTCTTCCTATTCCAAAAAAACCCCAAAGCTTTTCTGTCCCATCTGTTCATCTGCAGTAGTTAAGAAAGTCAGTCCTGAGGATGGCAGGGGCAGTAGGGCTAGTGGCTAGGTAGCTAGGGGATACCAATTCTGTCTATTCAAACTGATGCTCCCTTCCACTAGAGCTAGGCATGTCTCTTCTCCAGTTGTTCCATGAATAACTACACTTCATTACTGCTCTACAATGAAGGCAATAAGGTGCAATCAGTGCCAGTATCCACTAGGGAACCATACTGTTGAGGCAAAGGGGTGCTTGGCCACCCAACCTAGATAGTCCAATAAATTCAATTATCCCCATCCCCAGCCAGGCCACCACCTGCCCCCCCCCCCCAATGCAGTATATTCAAATCAGTTGTCAGAACAGTATGTGGTCCAGAGATGGGGGTAGGAGAAGGCAATGGTTTAATTGAACTCTGATCTCTCCCCTCTTCTTGCAATTTCTTAGCTCACAGTGCTAGATCTCTAAAAGACCTTCCATCATGCTCTGTCATATCTTCTTCCTTTTCTTTTGACAGCATCCATAAGCCCCAACATGTAGGGGGTAGTATGCAAAATTCCCATTCTTTCCTGATATTTTTCCTGAGGTTAAACATACTACCAGATCTTCAGTATTATCCTTGGCCATGCTGCTAATCTTGCATCGTTCTTCTGGCATGCTCCCTCCAGTATGGTATATATAAGTGACTCCTTGGCCAACAAGGCATCCCACCAGGTTGTCAGGTGATACCAGAGGGATGTTAATAACTGTGTCTAGCCTTCAGAACTTTTGGGCTATGGTGTTAGTGATGACCACCTTTTCAGGGTTCCTTCCTTCTCACATGTGAATACACTCCAGCAGCCCAAGCAACTGCAATTGATTACTCCCTTCTTCCCAGGCCCTCCATAGGGTTATTGAATTTGCAGGATTGGGCCGCTGCTCAGCATATCCCTCCATCAGCTGATCTCAAAGCCCTCCTTTTCACAGGGCTGTGTTTGCAAGTGGTGTGAGCCCCAGAGCTCTGTTCACTTGAGCCCACATTCCTTGAGATCGCAAACTCAACTAGAGCATGGTCACTCTAACTATACTCTAACTTGTAGCCATTGCCCCTTGTCCTGTCTCCACAGACCACTGAAAAGGGGCTGGCCAGTTCCCCCTGCATCCTATACTCAAGATATTTATAAACATTAATACGGTCCCCCCTTAGTCTTCTTTTCCCCAGACTGAACAGTCCCAGCTCACTCAGCCTTTCCTCATACGGGAGATGTTCCAGGCCCTTAATCATCTTCGTAGCCCTCCTCTGGACTCTCTCCAGGAGATCCCTGTCTTTTTTATACCAGGGAGCCCAGAACTGGACACAATACTCCAGGTGGGGCCTGACCAGGGCAGAGGAGAGGGGGAGGGAGGATCACCTCCTTCGACCTGCTGGCCACACTCTTCTTGATGTACCCCAGGATCCCACTGGCTCTCTTAGCCTCCAGGGCACACTGCTGGCTCATGGCCAACCTGTCGTCCACCAGGACCCCCAGGTCCTTCTCCACAGAGCTCCTCTCCAGCAGGTCATCCCCCAGCCTGTACTGATACAGACGGTTATTCCTCCCCAGGTGCAAGACTCTACACTTGCTTTTATTAAACCTCATCTGGTTTCTCCCTGCCCAGTTTTCCAGCCTGTCCAGGTCTCGCTGGATGGCAGCGCAGTGTTCCTGCGTGTCAGCCACCCCTCCCAGCTTTGTATCATCGGCGTACTTGCTGAGGGTGGATGCTATTCCCTCATCAGGGTCATCGATGAAGATATTAAACAGGACTGGACCCAACACCGAGCCCTGGGGAACACTGCTAGTCACAGGCCTCCAGTCAGACTCTGAGCTCGGTCCGACAGCCAGTTCTCAACCCACCTCACTGTCCCCTCATCTATCCTATACTCTCTCAGCTTTGCTATCAGGATGTCATGGGAGACAGTATCGAAAGCCTTGCTGAAGTCAAGGTAGATGACATCCACTGCTCTCCCTCCATCTACCCAGCCAGTGATGACATCATAGAAGGCTATGAGATTGGTCGAGCACGATCTCCCCTTGGTGAATCCATGCTGACTACTCCTCATGACCTTCTTCTCTTCCGATTGCTTGGAGATGGCATCCAGAACAAGCTGTTCCATCACCATTCCAGGGACAGAGGTGAGACTGACTGGCCTATAGTTGCTCGGATCCTCCTTCTTGCCCTTTTTGAAGACCAGAGTGACATTGGCTATCCTCCAATCCTCAGGCACTTCTCCTGTTCTCCAAGACCTGTCGAAGATGATAGGGAGTGGCTCAGCAATCACTTCCGCCAGCTCCCTCAGCACATGTGGATGCATCCCATCCGGGCCCATGGATTTATGTGCATTAATCCCTTTGAGACGCTCCTGGACCACCCCCACCTCAACCAGAGGGAATCTCTTCATTTCCCAAACTCTCTTACTTTCTTCCAGTGTCCGGGGGTCCTGAGGGGGAATCTTTGAAGTGAAGACCATAGCAAAGAAGACGTTCGGTATCTCCACCTTCTCAGCATCCCCCGTCACCAGGACACCTGCCTCGTTCAGCAGGGGACCTACATTATCCCTGGTCATCCTCTTACTATTCACATATCTAAAAAGACCCTTTTTATTATCCTTTATGTCCCTTGCCAGTTTCATTTCCAGGTGGGCTTTAGCCTTCCTAGTCGCGTCCCTACAGGCCCTGACAACATCCCTATATTCTTCCCAGGTGCTCAGACCCTTTTTCCACAATTCATAGACCTTCTGCTTCCCTTTGAGTTTACTCATTAGCTCCCTGCTCATCCACGCAGGTCTTCTGCCACCCTTTCACGATTTCTTGCTCAAAGGGGTGCACCGATCCCGGGCTTGGAAGAAGTGCTGTTTAAATGCTAACCAGCTCTCACAGGCTCCCTTACCTTCTAACAGCGTAGCCCACGGGATAGCTCCTAAAAGGTTGCGGAGGAGATCAAAGTTAGCTCTTCCAAAATTCAGGGTAGCTATCCTGCTTTTTGGCTTGCTTCTTCCACTCAGGATCTTGAGCTCTACCATTTCATGGTCACTTTGTCCCAAGCTGCCCCTGACCACCACTTCCCTAACGAGCCCATCCTTGTTGGTTAAAACAAGGTCCAGTACCCGCCCTCCCCTTGTAGGTTCCTGCACCATCTGTAGTAGGAAATTGTCTTTTACACATTGCAGAAATTGTCTGGACTGCATACGACTGGCCCTGTTGCTTGAAGTCCCCCATAAGGACCAGTGCCTGGGCTCTCGAGGCTACTTCTAGCTGCTTGTAGAATGCATTATCAGCCCGCTCCTCTTGATCAGGGGGCCTGTAGTACACACCCACAACAGTGTCACTCACACTAGCCTGCCCCTTGATTCTTACCCACAAGCTCTCAACTGATGGATCATCCTCCCCCAGGTGGAGTTCAATACATTCTAGCTGCTCTCTCACATAAAGAGCAACTACTCCACCTCACCTCCCTAGCCTATCTTTCCGAAAAAGCTGTCCCACCACGTCTCTGATCGCAATGAGATCATGGCCCTGTGACCGCACAAAGATCTCTAACTCTTCCTGTTTATTACCCGTGCTACGTGCATTAGTATATAGGCACTTTAGGGAGGCAGCAGATGCAGGTATCCTCAACAGGTTACAGGAAGATTTCTGACAGGGGATGAGCAATGGTGCCTCCACTGAGGAGTCCTCAGGGCAATCCACAGAATTTTCCCTACTATCACATGGAACAACATCCCCAAGCCCGTCACTGTGCCGTTGGCCTTTACCTTCTTCCCCTATCAACTCTAGCCATGTCTCCTGAAGCACTTGCCTGACCCCAGCAGCCTTCATGATATCCCCTTCCCCCTTCTTACCTAGTTTAAAGCTCTCTCAATGAGCCCTGCCATCTCCTGGGCAAGGATCCGCTTTCCCCTTGGAGACAGGTGAGCCCCATCAACAGTCATCATGCCAGGAGCTGAGTACACCATCCCTTGATCAAAAAACCCAAAGCTCCTATGCCGGCACCAGCCTTTCAGCCACTTGTTCAACTCCTGGGTTCTCCTAGCCTGCTCCGAACCCCTCATCCCACTAGTAGGGATAGAGGAAAATATTTGAGCTCCCCCTCCCTCAACAAAGCGCCCTAGGTCCCAGAAGTCCCTTTTGATAGCTTGCAGGCTACACTTCGTGATTGTATCACTGCCTGCTTGAACTATCAATAATGGGTAGTAATCGGAGGATCTCACCAGCCCTGGAAGCCTTCTTGTGATGTCTCTGACCCGGGCTCCAGGGAGGCAGCACACCTCCCTGCGTGTTGGGTCATGTCTGCATATGGGGCCCTCCGTTCCCCTGAGAAGGGAATCTCCTACCACAATAACCCTTCTTTCTTTCCTAACAGAGGCAGTCTCAAGGTGTGAGGTTGATCGCCTCACTCTAGGCACCCGCTTCCTCTGAGGCAGAGGGGCTGCCTTCGTCTCTTCACTTACCTCCTCCTCAGTTTCCAGGGCCCCAAACCTATTGCTTAGGGGAACCTGGGGGAGCGGGGTAGGCAGGCAGGGGGAGCGCCTGCGACGTTGAGCCGGGACTGTCTTCCAACTGATTCAACGAAATGTAATCATGCTTAATAGATTGATATAGGTGTAGCTCAAGAGACAATTAATATAACTTTAATGTAAGAATTTTCATGGTTTTAAGACTAGATTAGTTTAAGAGAAAGCTTTAACTGTGTAGGCTACTTGTGAGAGCACTTGCAAAACTTAACCATAACAATGCAACAGTAACAGCCTTGAAGATAAAGTAAGAATGTGTGTATTTTTAGGAATAGATTAGTTTTGGATTTTAGCAGTCACCACATAAGCGGTTTCATGAAAGCGGCTACAAAACTTAGCCATAATAGTGCAACAGCCTTGAAACTACAGGGAGCAGGAGATAGAGGAGTCATAAATAATAAGACTAACGACCAATTAGGAGACAGAGTATATCTTGTTTTCAGCAAAAAGGAATGTGTTTTTGAGCTCAGATAATCACAGAGAAGAAACGTAAAGAGCCTCTCTTCCCTGGCAGCAGCAGACTCAGGCATTCCCTGCAGCGAGACCTGAAGTGCGACATCCCTAGGCAGGCCCTCCGCCTGGGTTGCCGCAGTTTTGTAGGGGCAACCTCTCTGCCTGGTGGGAGACCATGGTTAACTGTCTTGGCACACAGCAGACAGGAACACCCTTGGCTCGCCCTGCGTACTTTGTGAGTGGAAGCCGGTCCACTCAGTTTACCCTCTGAGCTATGAGAGAGGTGATACAGGGCTTTCTAACAAGATGCTTACAAAGGGTTAAAGGGTGCTTGCTACTTTTTGGCTGGTCACCCTCTGCAACAGGGAAGCTTTATATCATTCAGGGAAGATGTTTAAGTAAAAGAATTTACTTAGTAGGATAGAAAAAGGGGGGAATGAAATAGGGGCAATAAGTACTTAGAAAAAAATTGTCATAGAACTTAGTCACGTAACCAAACAGTTTGATCTTTCCCTGATAAAGGACCATCTAAGGAGTGGGAAACGGTCTCGTATGATCTTGAGGGAGCGATTATAAGAAGCAATAGTTTGAAAACAGGATAGCATCTGTCACAAATGTATCCATAAATCTCCTTGCTAAAGGAAAACAGATGGTTAATAAGGACATGGGTTAGCTCAAACTGATAAGAACACTTGCAAGCCTGTCAGACTCTCACATTCCAAGCGGAAGTTGAAAAGTACATCGTGAGGAAGACTCATGGCCTTCCTCTCAAGGACCACCGAAGACCCTTGCCCATAATTTTTGGAAGAATCTGCACAGGCGCAGTTGGGAGGAGTTTATCGAGTTTATGCGTGCATTAAACATACCTACTTTATAACTTTCGAGTTATAGAGTCTATTTCCGTACGTCATTTTGGCGAGCCAGGCAGGAGGATTTCTGCTCAGCTGAGGGACCAGCTGCGGGGCGGACGCTCCTAGGCGCGCCCTGAGAGATTTCCTTGAAGGAGCCTCCCCTTCCCAGCTGTTCACCCGGGAGCAGAAGAGAGACCCCTGGATCTACGGATAAAACGGTATGTTTGGAAACAGGGCTGCTGATAAGACGCGCGGAGACGTCTGGTGCACAGCATAGTCCCTAGGAGGAAAGGTAGGGGGTTTGTTGACCAAGGGGTGGCCGCTAGCGATCTTGAGGGTAGATCGAGCAAACCCAAGAATCGGGGAGTAGATCGGGTGACTGAGAGGCCCGTACGGATAGAAGTTCTAGCGTACGGCGGGGGGGGTCACTGATCACAAGGCCCGACTGGAATCAGGAAACATATGTCGACTTGGCTCATTCTTGCAGCTGTAGGAGGAATAACAGCTGGATTAATAATTGCAGTACTGTGTTGCTAGAAGTGCCCGGACTTGCTTTTAGGGTTAGGAGCTCTATCCACGTTTCCGACCTTGGAGCAAAGCGATTGAAAGAAATTGCAAAATGGGAGTGGGAGAACTCCTGCCCGTCACACAGGAGACGGGTTTGATTCCCGAACGGAGTTGCTGCTCTGGTGGCACTGATTTATTGGTATTGACTTTGGATATTGTTACAAGGAACGGTGTTTTGAAAATTGGTTTGGATTTGACAAACTGTTTGTGTGAGTGAAATGAGTTGACTCTGGTGTGAGTGGTGAGTGGCTGAGCTGCAGCGTATCTGTGTGAGAGAGATTTATGGTTTGGTTTTGTCTGGTGTAATCAGTTTTGAACTGAGAATGTATTAGAGAAAAAACCCCATATAATTCTCGTTAGTATTACTGGAGAAATACTGATTGTGATTTGCAAACTAGAAAGAATATTAGAGGTGGAAAAGCTAAACTGGGTTTCAAATTATAGTAAAAACTTTATACCCCCTTCTGGGGAACAAGAGTCAGAGGGAGGGTGACCCCACCTCAAACGGCAAGATTGGGATTACACAGCATCCAGCAGAGCTATTCTGCATTAGCTTGTGATTTGTATACTGGATAGAGACGAATGTGCCTGGGGTAAGAAAAAGGGGGCACTGGAAAAATCAATGTGCAGAAAATTGCAGAGAAAAGGGGAAAACAAACAAACAACCAACCAAAAAACAAAAAAACACGTAGAATTTTTAGTAGATACAGGAGCAACGTTTTCTGTTTTAAATCAGGCATTAGTACCAGTAACTAATGACTGTGTGGTGGTAAAAGGGGCTACTGGCCAACATGAAAAGGCATATTTCTGTGAACTCTTGAAATTTAAACTTGGGAAACAGGTGGGAATTCACAAATTTCTATATGCCCAAATCCCCAAAAGCACTCTTGGGAAGAGAGTTATTAGAACAATTGGAAGCACGGAAGGAAGGTATGAGAGAGGCAGGACAAGAATCCTGGCACAACAGGGTGGTATTAAACAAGGGCCAGGGTCTTCGAAGCAGCAGTGGGAGAAGGTCAAAAGGGTGGAACATCGTTAGAAGGGAAATAGGGGAAGAGGGAGTGAGAAAAGCACCTAGGGAACCGCCCTGGGGGTGTTAACTCAGGAGTGAGGAGGCAAGAGATGGAATTATTGATGAGGAAAATCAAAGTGTAAAAGAATCAGGAAGATTACCTAACAATTGGTCTGCCCAGACATGCGAATTATATGCTTTAAATCAAGCATTACAATTGTTAAATGGGACAGAAGGGACAATTTATACTGACTCAAGGTATGCTTTTGGGGTAGTTCAAACATTTGGAAAATATGGGATGAAAGAGGGTTAATTAACAGTAAAGGAAAGGAATTGGTACATGGGGAACTGATGAAACAGGTTTTAAAGAATTTACTCCTACCCAGAGAAATTGCAATAGTCCATGTAAATGGACATCAGAAAGGGAACTCCTTGGAAGCTAGAGGGAACCGACTGGCAGATGAGGTAGCAAAAAAAAGCTGCCTTAGGGCCTGAATTTGTTAAGATATGTAATCTTACTCCTTGTATATCTGAACCAAAGGGAGTTACAATTTTCACTGAAGGAGAGAAAAAGGAACTGAAAGAATTGGGAGCTATTGAAACAGAAGAAGGGAGGTGGAGTCTCCCAGATGGATGAGAAATGCTAAATAAACAAATCATGAGGGAAATAATGGCCATTTTACATCAAGGGAGTCATTGGGGGGCACAAGCAATGTGTGACCTAATCCTAAGAAAGTATGGATGCATAGGCATCTATACTATAGCTAAACAAATCTGTGAAAGGTGCATTGTTTGTAAAAAAAAAAATAAAAAGGTTCTCAAGAAACAGCCTCAAGGAGGAAGAGAACCCGGTTTAAGACCTTTTCAAAGTATCCAAGTAGACTTCACAGAATTGCCACCCATAGGAAGGTTGAAATATCTCCTGGTATTGGTTGACAATCTAACAGGATGGGTAGAAGCATATCCAATGGCTTCAGCCACAGTTGCAGGGGTAATTAAAATCCTTCTAGAAAACATCATTCCTAGGTATGGAATAATTGAAAAATGTGGATTCAGACCAAGGGAGTCACTTTACATCCAGGGTGCTTCAAGGGACTATGGAAGGATTAGGGATATCCTGGGACTTTCATACTCCCTGGCATCCGCCCTCCTCAGGTAGGGTTGAACGAATGAATCAAACCCTAAAAAAAAAAACCCCAAAAAACAAACAAACAAAAAAAACCCCCAAAAAACCAATTATCAAAGTTAATTTTAGAAACCAAATTACCTTGGATCAAATGCTTGCCCATTGCCTTACTGAGAATTCGAACTGTGCCTAGGAAAGACTTAGGTGTATCTCCCTATGAAATGTTGTTTGGCTTGGCTTATATGGGTGAAATGGGAAGAATCCCCAGGTTTGAAACCAAAAGACACTTTTCTTAAGAACTATATACTGGGGATATCCTCTTCCTTATCCTTTCTCAGGAGTAAAGGACTCCTTGCACAAACCCCACCATTGGAATTTGCAGTCCATACTATCCAACCTGGAGAATGGGTTCTAATTAAGTCATGGAAGGAATCCAAACTGCAGCCTGAATGGGAAGGCCCTTTCCAGGTTCTACTGACAACCGAAACTGCCGTGAGAACTGCTGAGAAGGGCTGGACTCATTACACCCGACTGAAAGGACCGGTAGAACACTCCTCTGAGGACGAACGTTGGTGTATACAGCCCACCGAGAATCCTCTGCTCATCAAACTGAAGAAACAGTAATTTAAAGACTATTTGAAATAACATTTTTATAGTAGAGATTCTGTTTAATTTTTTTATTACACTAGTATTTACCTATTGTGTTGGGGGGGAAGGAGGAAATGGTTGAAAATGTTCAGAATAATGTTAATATGGTGTTTATACCTCACTATAATGAAAATAAGAGTGCTGGGTCATAATCAAATGAACTTAGAATTCAGCATTCCAGAAGGGAACGGGTTACAGAGCATCATATTTGATGCTTGCCAGATTTTGAATTGTGTGAGTCTAAAAAAACCAAAGGGCACTAAGCCGTGCAGAGAAGTACATGTGTCCTGAACCAGTACAAGGTTGGACGCTCCATAGGCAGGGTCCTCCTTGCCCTTCTTGGAGCAATGTTTGGTGGACGATTCGGATTAATGGATGGACAGCAAATGTGAATCGAGAAAGTTGGTATTGGAAACCCCTAAAACAGATGATTCCAATCTCAAAAGGACACGTTACCCACAATTGCAAAGAAAAAGCGTGTAATCCTATAATAATTACTATCAGTGATGCTAATAGTACTGTCACTAGAGCTTATGGACTAGGGATAGAGGTCACGGGAAGAGATCCATTAGGGCGATTGTCGTGGTTTTGCCCCAGCCAAGGGCCGCACCCCACACAGTCGCTTGTACTTTTAAAAGGAAGGGGGAGGGAAAGTTGGGGGAAGGGGAAAAGGGAAGGAAGAAAGGAGGAAAAGAAACCACAACCTAGAAACCAGAACCACGCAGGTTGGGATAAGGATAGTTTACTAAACAATAACAGAAAACTAGATATAACAATAACAGAAGTTTAAAGCACAAAATAGATGAAACTGGTGATACACAATGCAATTTCTCACCAAACCACACAACTCAGGCCGCACAGCTTAGAGCCCGTCCCGGACAACCCGACCGCCCCAGAAACTGCACGTCCTGGCGTTGTCTCCCCCTCTTCCCCCCAGTCCCCCCTTAAACTGAGCATGACGTAACTGGCATGGAATATGCTCTTTGGCCAATTCGGGTCACCTGTCCTGGCTGCGTCCCCTCCTTTCTCACTAGTAAGGAAGTATGCAGAGCTGAGAAAGGTACTTGATTGCCCGGCAACAAATCGGAAACATCAGGGTGCTATCAGCACTATTCTCATGCTAACACCCAAACATGGCATTCCATTCACTGCTAAAAAAAAATTTTAACTCCATCATAGCTGAAACCAGGACATTATCCACCCCTTATTCCATACCATTTACGTCATGACCAGATCCAACAATTTTCTTTGGGTACAACCAGTTTCGTGTTTCACACACCCATATATGTATGTACACATGTATGCACACATACGTGCATACAGATCTTATTCCCTCAGTCTGTGAATCATCCCTCTGAAGTTGTTGAGTTCATTTCGTCCATGATTTCCAGGCTCCATTTGTCGTAACAGTTTCTCAGGATAGTTGTATGTTCCATTGGCTCGTTGCACGCTGCATCTCAGGCTCTTGACTGATACACCTGGCATGGTCCATGCTCATAGTCTGTGGGTCAGAGTTTATTTTCAAAGGGAGAAAAAAGTTCTTGAGAGGCCAGGCTTTAGTTCCATCATCATGGCACTCATTCTTCATTAACTTGTATGACTCCAGCTATAATGCTATGGTACAACATACAGCAATCATATACAATAATGGGTTATTTGGCAATTATTACAATTTCTACTTCATTAATTATATTGGCTATTCTCACCCAAAATTAAATCCCCTTGAGGTACACATCGAACTTCTCCATCCTTCTGCATTACCCACCAAGTACAGCCAGGTCCTTGAGCAAAAACAATTCCAGACATGGGTTTACCTTTGCCTGAAGCAGGGATGACCCAAACTCTCTTTCCCAATACACTCTTCATATGCACTACTGGGACTCTGTCTCCCTCTACAGCACGTGGAAATTTTGCCTGGGCAGGGCCAGCCCGATTGGTAGATCCCCTAGAGTTAACTAACCACGTGGCTTTGGCCAAATGTGTATCCCAATGCTTGAATGTCCCACCACACATTGCTTTCAGTGTAGTTTTTAAAAGTCCATTATATCGTTCAATTTTCCCAGAGGCCGGTGCATGATAAGGAATGTGGTACACCCACTCAATGCCATGCTCTTTGGCCCAGGTGTCTATAAGAGTGTTTCGGAAGTGAGTCCCATTGTCTGACTCGATTCTTTCTGGAGTACCATGTCGCCAGAGGACTTGCCTCTCAAGGCCCAGAATTGTATTTCGAGCAGTGGCATGGGGTACGGGATATGTTTCTAGCCAGCCGGTAGTTGCCTCCACCATTGTAAGCACATAACGTTTGCCATGGCGGGTTTGTGGGAGGGTGATGTAATCAATCTGCCAAGCCTCCCCATATTTATATTTCATCCACCGTCCTCCATACCAAAGGGGCTTTAACCGCTTAGCTTGCTTGATTGCAGCACATGTCTCACATTCGTGGACAACTTGTGCGATGGCGTCCATGGTCAAGTCCACCCCTCGATCCCGAGCCCATCTATATGTTGCATCTCTCCCTTGATGACCCGAGGTATCATGGGCCCATCGAGCCATGAATAATTCACCCTTACGTTGCCAGTCTAGATCTACCTGAGCCACTTTAATCCTAGCAGCCTTATCTACCTGATGGTTGTTTTCATGTTCCTCCATGGCCCGACTCTTAGGTACATGGGCGTCGACATGACGTACCTTTACAACAAGTTTCTCTAACCGAGCAGAGATATCTTGCCATAAGTCACCAGCCCATATAGGTTTGCCTCTACGCTGCCAGCTGTTCTTTTTCCACTGCTGCAACCACCCCCACAGGGCATTCGCCACCATCCATGAATCAGTATAAAGGTAGAGCCTTGGCCACTTTTCTCTCTCAGCAATGTCCAGGGCTAACTGGATGGCCTTCACCTCAGCGAACTGGCTTGATTCACCTTTTCCTTCAGTGGCTTCTGCTACTCTTCTTATAGGATTCCATACAGCGGCTTTCCATCTCCGATGCTTACCCACAATGCGACAAGACCCATCAGTGAACAGAGCATATCGCTTCTCATTCTCTGGCAGTTCGTTGTAGGGTGGGGCTTCTTCAGCGCGTGTTACCTCCTCATCCTCTGGTGACATCCCAAAATCTTTGCCTTCTGGCCAGTCTGTGATCACCTCCAAGATTCCTGGGCGATTGGGGTTTCCTATTCGAGCCCGCTGTGTAATTAGTGCAACCCACTTGCTCCACGTAGCATCAGTGGCATGGTGTGTAGAAGGAACCTTCCCTTTGAACATCCAGCCCAGCACCGGCAGTCGGGGTGCCAGGAGGAGCTGGGCTTCAGTTCCAATCACTTCTGAGGCGGCTCGAACCCCTTCATAGGCGGCCAGTATTTCCTTTTCTGTTGGAGTATAATTGGCCTCAGATCCTTTGTAGGCCCGACTCCAAAACCCCAGCGGTCGACCTCGAGTCTCCCCTTGTGCTTTCTGCCAGAGACTCCAGGTCGGGCCGTTCTCCCCAGCTGCAGTGTAGAGCACATTTTTAATATCTGTCCCTGTCCGGACAGGCCCAAGGGCCACTGCATGGACTATCTCGCGTTTGATCTGCTCAAAGGCTTGCTGTTGCTCAGGGCCCCATTGGAAATCATTCTTCTTTCGAGTTACATGGTAGAGTGGGCTCACAATGAGACTGTAGTTTGGGACATGCAGTCGCCAAAAACCTATAACACCTAAGAAAGCTTGTGTTTCCTTTTTGTTGCTTGGTGGAGACATAGCTGCTATTTTATTAATAATGTCCATTGGGATCTGACGACGCCCATCCTGCCATTTTATTCCTAAAAACTGGATTTCTCGCGTAGGCCCCTTGACTTTACTTCGTTTTATAGCAAAACCGGCTTCTAAAAGGATTTTAATTACCCTGTTTCCTTTTTCAAAAACTTCCTCTGCTGTGTTGCCCCATACAATGATGTCATCAATATACTGCAGGTGCTCTGGTGCTTCACCCTTTTCCAGTGTATTCTGGATTAGTCCATGGCAGATGGTGGGGCTATGTTTCCACCCCTGGGGCAGACGATTCCACGTGTATTGGATGCCTCTCCAAGTGAAAGCAAACTGTGGCCTGCACTCTGGCGCCAGTGGGATCGAGAAGAAAGCATTCGCAATGTCGATTGTGGCGTACCACTTGGCTGCCTTCGATTCCAATTCATACTGGAGCTCTAACATGTCTGGCACAGCAGCACTCATACCTGGAGTGACTTCATTTAGGCCACGATAATCTACTGTCAGCCTCCACTCTCCATTGGACTTCCTCACTGGCCATATGGGACTATTAAAGGGTGAGTGGGTTCGGCTGATCACTCCCTGATCCTCCAGTTGACGAATCAGCTTATGGATGGGAATCAGGGAATCTCGGTTAGTACGGTATTGTCGTCTGTGCACAGTCGTCGTAGCAACTGGCACTTGCTGTTCTTCACCCTTCAACAACCCCACAACAGCAGAATCCTCCGAGAGTCCAGGCAAGGCACACAATTGTTCAATTTCTTCTGTTTCCAAAGCAGCTATTCCAAAAGCCCATCGGTACCCTTTTGGGTCTTTAAAATACCCTCTACGTAGATAATCTATACCTAAAATGCACGGAGCTTCTGGACCAGTCACAATGGGGTGTTTTTCCCAGTCCTTCCCAGTTAGGCTCACCTCAGCCTCTAGCACAGTTAGTTGTTGGGATCCCCCTGTCACTCCAGAAATACAAACAGGTTCTACCCCTTCATGATTCGATGGCATTAAAGTACACTGGGCACCAGTATCCACCAGAGCTTTGTACTCTTGTGGGTCTGACGTGCCAGGCCATCGGATCCACACAGTCCAATAAACCCGATTGTCCCTCTCCTCCACCTGGCTGGAGGCAGGGCCCCTCTATTGCTGCTGATCATATTTGTTTTCCACTGGTTGCATAAAGGACTTAGAGGTCCCTTCAAAAGGATCAGGCACATCAGACATATAGGTAGGCCTTCCAGTTGGTCTAGGGAACTGCCCAGTAGAAACTGGTGCAGCCTTCTTCCTGGCAGAATCTCGTTGTGCGAATGTTTTACCCCGCAGCTCATTTACTCGTGCTCGAAGGGCTGAGGTGGGCTGCATATCCCATTCCCTCATGTCCTCTCCATGATCAAGCAGGTAAAACCACAATGTACGTCGTGGTGTGTATTCTCCCTCTTGGAACGATGGACGCTTTCTCCCAGTAGCTGCAACATTGCTCCATACGGGTTGGGAGTTGGACACATTGTTGTCAAGTCGTTGAACCAGTTTCTCTACTGCTGCAATGACGGAGAGGGAAACATTGTCTTGGTATTTCCGGAGTCGGCAGGCCACCTCATTTACGGTTGGCGGATTCGTATCATTCCAGTCAATTGCTGCCAGTGAATTGGTATACCCTGCTGGTGCACTTCGTACAACCTTACGCCACATATCTGGAGTGCATAGGACTTCATCGGGATCAGAGGGAAGCCGTGAATTGTCCAGATCATAATAAATTATCTCCCGTACAGCTAATTCTCTCAGGTGCTGGACAGATGTCTCTATGCTGTTACACTTAGGTGTCTGGCATGTAATATATTCCTTTATGGGATATCTTTCCTTCACACTTGACAGTAGTCGCCTCCAGAGGCTGAGGATTTCCGGCCTCCTCCCAATTGCTTTGTCAATTCCTCCTTCTCTAGCTAGGGATCCCAACTGCTTGGCCTCTCTGCCTTCTAATTCCAAACTACTGGCCCCGTGATCCCAACATCGGAGCAACCAAGTGATAATGTGCTCACTTGGGTGGCGAGTGAAATCTTTTCGAACCTCACGCAGCTCACTCAGAGTCAGGGATCGGGTAACAATCTCTGGTTCTGCCTCATCCTGATATCCTCGAGATGATCCCGGTTGATCATCATCCTTATCCGTCACTATACGAACTGATTTCTTTGTGCCTTTCCTCTTTTGTACGGGAGCAACAGACACTGGTGTGGGTTGGTTTTTCTGATCATCTGCAGTGTCTGCTGTAGAGATTACAGTAGCTGCAGTGTCGGTCACAGGGGTTGCAGTAGCTGCAGTGTCAGCCCCAGTGGTTGCAGCAGCTATAGTATCTGCCAGTCTGTTTCCTTTCCCTTCTCCCTGACAGTGCTGACAGTGCTGACAGTGCTGCCTGCTATCAAGCAGTGTTTGATAAATAGTGGCCAGAGCCCAGCACAGTGCAGTAAGGTGTCCATCTCTGGGAAACCTACAGCAATTTTTCCTTAGGTATGCAGTCACTTGATCGGGGTCTTGTAGCTGTTCAGGAGTGAAATTCCAAACCATCGGGCGTGAGAAAGTACCTAGGTACTCGCCCATACTTTGCCACATGCCCTGCCACTCGTGATTATTCTGTCTCGGAGAAAGCTCTTCAGTGGTATTCATAAACCTATGCTTGATATATAACAAAAACTGAACCATCTGCACCAAACCTACCAATAGCAAAATGCTAGTTTGAATATCCCAGAGATATTGAAGATTTTCAAAAACTGCCCTAAGAGCTGTTGTATTTAGCCCAAAGGAAAAGAAAGCAGTGCCCCCACCATACCGGCTGCTGTTATTAACCCCTCCCTGTCCAAAGAATGGACAGGACAGCAAAACCTCATACAGGTACCAGCTTAAGCTCATGATCATCGATATTATTGTATCATAGACCGATATCATAAAATACACTATAATGAAGTATGGGAACAAATACGGGAGCCACAGACCTGAGAGAGTAAAGAATCCTGCCAGGATTGTATACAGCATGCGGTGGTTTTGCTGCCACAGCCTTGTAAATAAATACCACAACATCGTGACCAGAGATTGCTTAAACAACAGTGCTTATCTTAATTGCGATAGTTAGGGTCAGATCTACCGTTATCCCAACCGTTCGTGCCCCACGTTGGGCGCCAAAATAACTGTCGTGGTTTTGCCCCAGCCAAGGGCCGCACCCCACACAGTCGCTTGTACTTTTAAAAGGAAGGGGGAGGGAAAGTTGGGGGAAGGGGAAAAGGGAAGGAAGAAAGGAGGAAAAGAAACCACAACCTAGAAACCAGAACCACGCAGGTTGGGATAAGGATAGTTTACTAAACAATAACAGAAAACTAGATATAACAATAACAGAAGTTTAAAGCACAAAATAGATGAAACTGGTGATACACAATGCAATTTCTCACCAAACCACACAACTCAGGCCGCACAGCTTAGAGCCCGTCCCGGACAACCCGACCGCCCCAGAAACTGCACGTCCTGGCGTTGTCTCCCCCTCTTCCCCCCAGTCCCCCCTTAAACTGAGCATGACGTAACTGGCATGGAATATGCTCTTTGGCCAATTCGGGTCACCTGTCCTGGCTGCGTCCCCTCCTTTCTCACTAGTAAGGAAGTATGCAGAGCTGAGAAAGGTACTTGATTGCCCGGCAACAAATCGGAAACATCAGGGTGCTATCAGCACTATTCTCATGCTAACACCCAAACATGGCATTCCATTCACTGCTAAAAAAAAATTTTAACTCCATCATAGCTGAAACCAGGACAGCGATTCACAATAACGGTAGAAAAAATCTGAAAATAAAGCCTCAAACAAGGAAGAAGAGTGGAAAAGTACACAGAAACCTAGGTCAGAGGTAGGAAGACTTTTTAATGATCCTACCATAGTAAAAGTAGTAAGAATTGAGGATTTGAGACAGACATTTGAAGTAGAAACAGGAGATGGAGACACGAATGCCTGGGTGGAATGAGTAAATATACTGTGAAAAGTTTAAACAAGAGTGATTGCTATGCATGTGCCTCAGGTCGACCTAAACCACAAGTTGTACCTTTTCCCCTAGGATGGTCCAATGATCACACCGGAATGGAGCACATTATTGCACTGTATCAGGAAAAAACAGCCTGGGGAAATGATACCTGTAAAACACTTTCACTTCTGTTCCCAGCCTTGCTGAAGAAGGACATTCAAATGCCCCCTGTTCCCACAGGTGTAGTTGGAAACCAATCGGCTTGTCTCTCACGACAGGGTGGAGTGGCTACACAATTTTTAGGGGAGTTCTCAGGATGCAAGAGAACGTTGAATGTGACAAATGTTAAAGGTGGGAACTTAAATTCCCCACTCATGAAACCAATTGTCCAATCCAAAGAATCCATTTTCTTGTTGTATCTTTTGTGCTTGATCTATTAATTTCTGAATGCTGGCGTGAATCGACTGAGAGTGGTCAGACAGATTCATGCAGCACATGCCATCAAAATCTTGACACCCATGTCCGTGAGCCAGTAACAGGAAATCAATTGCTGCACGATTCTGTAAGGTGGCATGTCTTACAGAATCCACATCTGTAGCTAAGGCACTTAACACCTTTGCTGTTGCATTTGTTTGCTTTGCCAACCAGCAGGCTACTTTGCTCAGTTGAGCTAAAGCCTTTGCAGCAGCAACTCCCGGAAGAAAGAAGCTGGCAGCAATTATTTCCCCTCTGTTGTGGTTTCCCGTGTCCAAATCCAGATCTTGGGAAATATTTTCAGTCCAGGGGCTTTGGAAGTGTGGGACGGCGCTGGGAAAAGACTGCACACCAATGTGGCTAAAAGCAATCAGTTCGCTTTATTCAAGACAGTTGCTGCTTATATACCTTCACGGGAGGTTTCGCAATTGCTCCACAATTAGCTGAGGGTGAGAAAAGGCGGGGGAAAGGCTATCTACATAGTATTATATCACCACAGCGGAATTTCTCAGGACTAGGAGCCTTTTGTTCACAGTTCACACTCCTTAGCCCCTTATCTGGTATTTATTGCTAGCTCCACATTCCGCTAAGGCGATGTTTCATTTTGGCTGTTTTGCTCGCAGGGGTAGAAAGTGAGGAATATGTAACCTTCCTCACAGAGCCATTCCTCCACACCCCTCTATTCCACAAGTCGATATTATCATCGCATTGCTGCCCCATGGGTGATCGCTTCTGACGGTGCCAATGAGTATGATTGATAATCATGCTGGTATTTGGTGTCAGTAGTGACAGGTGACCTGTAGTACATGGACCCCCTACCAGGGCAGATGGGAGACCTGGCCATGCCCGGTCTCCGCATATTAAAAACACTCCTGGGGGCAACCTCCGTGGTGATAAAACATTCTCGTCGTTCTATCACACCAAGCCGAGGCGTTAAAGAACACCTTAGTACTTGGCAACACGTCTTGCGTTGGGCAAGGTGTGGCCATCCTTATGGTATGACCCAGTGAATAGTACACACCAGGGGCTGTGTATGCTTCCAAGGATTTGCAATTCCTGTGGCTCTGCGGCCGCAGGTAGCTTGTGGTAGTCATCAATAAGACGCGATAGATTGTTGGGAGAGTGATACCATTTCCCAAAAACACTAGCATTTGCATAAATCCGTGTGTTATGTGGAAGTGGAAGCCCCACCAGACATGTCTGAAATGGCTGTTCTGGCATCGCCAGTGATGCACAGAAGGTTGTCTGGTTTAGTGCTCTAGCCAGAGTCACCCATATGTTCGTGCTGTTCCATGACATCAGATGGTTAGGATGGTAAAAGGAGGTGCCACTCCCTGCAGTCGCTGCCAGAATCAGGAGTGTCAGGAGTGTTCGGGTGTAGGTAACAGCAGCTTCTTGTCTCGTGCAGGCAGCCATTATTGTCCGTGATCTTAGTCTGTGCGGAAGTCACTATTTCACTAATTTACAGGCGTATTTCAAAGACTGTTAAATAGTTCAATATGTCCCATAGCAAAACTCAAGTCCACCGTGGCTGCACTTGGAACACTTGACTTCAGTTACTGGGATCAGGATCTCATCCTGGTTCATGCAGGCTTGCTTTCTTCTGGATCCACAGCTTTATCCACTTGGCTGGTACCCACTTGGTTCCCGTATCTGTAACAACACAGGCAGATCTCCTTCCCCAAGTTAGTACCTGTAATTTCATTTCTTACTACCACCTGACATTGACTTTCTTTGATCCCTTCCAAACCTCCTTTTAAACCTACTGCATGTTTCACCATTGGAGGTACCAAAATGTCCTGTGGCAGACATAAATAGTTCAAAACATAAAGAGCTTTGTTTAGTCGATCAGCTGGAGAGATATCCCTCTCTCCCCCTTTTTGTTTGTGAAGCAAACGCTTGAGAGTTTGATTCATACGTTCCACCATGGCTTGGCCTGTGGGCGAATGCAGTGTTCCTGTAACATGGGTAATGCCCCATAACTGGAAGAAGGTTTGTGTTGCCTGTGCTATATACCCTGGGCCATTGTCAGTTTTGGTTTCACGGGGTACCCCAAGTGCTGCTATGGCAGAGCGCACGTGGTGTTGGACATGTTATACTAGATTCCCTGTTTGTGCAGTGGCCCCACACTGCCAGAGAAAAAGTATCTATACAAACATGGACATATTTTTGCCGACCAAATTCTGGGACGTGTGTAACGTCCATTTGCCAGACTTCTAGTGGGCCTGTGCCACGGGGATTGATGCCAGGGGCAAGGCCACTGGTGAATTGCTGACAGTCCGGGCACGACTGTACAATCCCTTTAGCCTCGGCAACCGACAAGTGGTATTGTCGTTGAAGGACCTTGGCAGATTGATGAAAGAATTCGTGCGATCTCCGAGCCTGTGCAAAGCAGTCTGCTGAGGGAGCAGCCCGTGCCGGTGCTACCAGCCTGTCTGCTCTCTGATTTCCTTCTGCTAGACCTTGAGTTAGTCCAGTGTGGCTGCGAATATGGGTAATAAAATACTGATGCTGTCGGTTAGGCAGTAGGAGCCATAATTCTTTAAACAACCTATACAATCTTCATCTGAAATTCCCTTTCCATTCGGGTCACTATTCCCACCACATACAGTGAATCACATACTATATTAACCGGTTCGGCTTTCCACTTGTCAAAGACTTTTACAACCGCCTGCAACTCCAACTGCTGAGTTGAGGCTTGGGCTCCTTTTAATATCAAATCCTGCCATTTTCCATCCTCTTGCCATGTAATTGCAGCCTTCTGAGTCCTTCCTCCCGCATCAGTAAATACCGTAATACCCCAAACCGGACGCCCAGACAACAAGGGCTTTTCTTCTATTTGACAGTTATGTACTACTGTAAAGATTTGATGTGGTGGGTAATGCCCTCAACACAAGAAGAATGTGGACTTGTTGGAGTGCATCCAGAGGAGGGCCCCAAAAATGATCAAAGGGCTGGAGCACCTCTCCTATGAAGACAGGCTGAGAGACTTGGGCTTGTTCAGCCTGGAAAGAGAAGGCTCCAGGGGGACCTTATAGCAGCCTTCCAATATCTGAAAGGTGCCTATAAGAAAGCTGGGGAAGAACTGTTCCCAAGGGAATGTAGCAGTAGGATGAGGGGTGATGGTTTTGAACTAGAACAGGGGAGATTTAGGTTGGATATTAGGAAAAAGTTCTTCAATATGATGGTGGTAGATCACTGGAACGGGTTGCCCGAGAGGTAGTGGAGGCTCCATCCCTGGAGATATTCAACATCAGGCTTGATGGGGCTCTGAGCAACCTGATTGTCGTAGTTTTGTGTGGCTGGGTTCTGGTGGAGAAGTGGGGGCTGCAGGGATGGCTTCTGCAAGTAGCAGCTAGAAGCTTTCTGCAGGCCCATGAGAGAGTAAACACCAGCCGACTCAAGGCCAGAGTCGTTGTTGACCGAGGCCGAGCCAATCAGTGATGAGCATAGCACCTCTGTGAATCACATTTAGGAGGAAAAAAAAAAAAAAGCTAGCAGCCACTTTTTACCACCAGA
This sequence comes from Porphyrio hochstetteri, assembly GCA_020800305.1. Taxonomy (NCBI): domain Eukaryota; kingdom Metazoa; phylum Chordata; class Aves; order Gruiformes; family Rallidae; genus Porphyrio; species Porphyrio hochstetteri. The sequence continues at coordinate 823,853 of JAJHSY010000141.1, read as the reverse complement.
GAAGGGAGTGAGAAGATGTAAGAAACTGTGCAGGCAGCAAGGTCAGTAAAGAAGGAGGGGGAGGGGAGTGGGATAAGGCACTCCAGGTGCCGGAGAGAGAGATTCCCCTGCAGCTGGTGGAAAAACCCATGGTGGAGAGGGTGTCCCCCCGCAGCCCATGGAAAAGGCTGAGACCCCACCTGCAGCCCGTGGAGAGAGACAGAGACACAAAGACGAGTGAAAGATCCACGCTGGAGCAGGTTTGCCGGTGAAGCAGGCTGTCCCCCTGCAGCCCATGGATGATGATGGGGAACAGAGATCCATCCCATCTACAGCCCATGGACGACCCCACGCCGGAGCGGGTGGAGACACTTGAAGGATGCTGTGACCCTGTCAGAAGCCCATGTAGGAGCAAGCTCTTGGCAGCAAAACATGCAGCCTGTGGAGAGACCGACTCAAGCTGGAGCAGGTTTGCTGGGGGACTTGTGACTCTGTGGGAGACCAGGCTGGAGCACTCTGGGCCTGAAGGTCAGCACCTCATGGAAGGGAGCCACGCTGAAGCAATTGGTGAGGAGCTGACACCCCGACAGAAAGGACTCATGGAGACGTTCATGGAGGATTGTCTCCCATGGGTGGGACCCCACGCTGGAGCAGGGGAAGGGTGTCAGGAATGCCCCCCCCATTCCCCCCACACCCCCCCCCCGACTAAGAAGGAAATACCCCAGACACTAATATTACTATTGGTTCAAGCTGTCACATGAGGGGAAGGGAATTTAGATTGTATTAAATACTTTTCAGGGGAAATTGAGTGATGATGCAGTAAATGTTGTGGGTGCTACGAGGAAAGCAGAACGGCGTGTTTTCTTTCACCCTTTAAATTTTAGGCTTGGAAAACAATGTGTAACTCACCAATTTTTATATATGCCTGAATGTCCCATACCCCTTTTGGGACGGGACCTGTTGAGTACATTAGAAGTGCAGATTACCTTTAGAGATGAAGAAATTCAATTATTGATCCCTGAATCTAAAGCCATCAAGGCAAGAGTTTTTATGTTGCAGGAACAACCCAAGGCTAGATAAGGTATTCCCGAGGAGGTGGAAAATGCTGTAACACCTTTGGTATGGGCTAGTGTGGTTCCAGGTAGATCCAGAAGAGTGGAACCAGTAAGAATTATCCTTAAACCTGGAACAAATCCAGTAAGACAGAAACAATATTCATTGGAGATAGAGGCCAAAGAAGGATTAGAAAATTTAATACTCCATAGAGTATAAATTGCTTATGGAATATGAATCAGAATATAACACTCCAATCTAACCCATAAAAAAGCCAGGGGGTGAGAAATATAGGTGTGGCATGGGACTTGAAAGACAAAGCCCCGAGCACTGCTAGGTTAATAGACGGGGACGTGCTGGGACTTTTAGGCCATAAACCACGGGATGTGGCAAGATTGTGATAAACAAAGTTCCAGGCCCCCTGCTGAGACAGGCGCCAGAAGAGGCCTTAAGAATCATGTCCTCAAGATAAGGTATGCCTGCTGTCTGGGGAGGCCTTAAGAGTTGTGTCCTCAAGATAAGATAGGGTTGCTAGCATGACAGTATACCGCTGACCAATCAGATGCAGTCCCACAAGCAGTGTATGTACGAAAGGACCAATCTGTTTAAAGCACGCAGTCTTCTAAGCATATTTGAAGGAATGACTGTATACAATAAATTGACTTTTGCTTGCATCAAGCTGTGTCCCGTCTCTCCGTCGCAGCATATAGGTTAGTGCAAGATTTATGATCTGTGAACTAAGTAGTACAGGATATTCACCCGATAGTGGCAAACCCCTATACATTACTTACAGCTCTCAAAGATAAACATGAGTGGTTCACAGTTCTAGACTTAAAGGTTGCTTTCTTTTGCATACTGTGGGAGTTGGAGGAGCAGACGATATCAGCCTGCCGTCCCTGATAAGACCCTGGGAAAGCCGCAAGGCCTTAACGAACAAACCTTGGGAATAAAGAGGAACTGTGGAAATCCCTGAAGGGACTGGAGGGAGGGGCTTGCGGGTATAAATATGCTTGCAGAATGTAATAAAGCTGTCTCGGCATCCATCTTGCTCCGAGTCCATGCCACAATACGTCACAGCATACCTCAAAAAAAGCAGAGTCAGGCTATTTTTGCCTTTGAATGGAAAAGATGGATGAAAGATTCAACTAACCTTGACTGTGTTGCCTCAAGGATTCAAGAATAGCCCAACAATCTTTGGAAATCAGTTAGCTAAAGAATTAGAAATAGGGAGAAAAGATCATCCCTAAGGATTTATGCTGCAATATGTGGATGATATCCTATTGGCAGCAGAAACCTGTGAGAGGTGTATACAAGTTACTATAAGCCTGTTAAAATTCTTAGGACAAGGAGGGTACAGAGTGTCCAAGAAAAAGGCACAAATGGCAAGGTTAATGGTCATTTACCTGGGATTTGAGATTCTACAGGGTCAGCTGTGGTGATTCAGCCCCTAACTCAGCTCACCTGTGCTGACTGCTTGGGGAGGTTGACTCTGGCCTGGCCAGAACCAGGACATCAGTGAAGACTGGGAACAGATCGGAAAGAAGCCATTTGTCAGATCCTAGAACCAAAGACAGCAAGACATCTGAGGGCTTTCCTGGGAATGGCCAGATGGTGTCGTCTGTGTATATCTAACTATGGACTGTTGGTAAGACCTCTTTAGGACACCTTAAAGGAAGCACAAGGAGAATACCCGCCTTGGAACCCTGAATGCAGACAGGCCTTTCAGAGTCTGAAAAAAGCTTTGATGATGGCACCTGCACTAGGACTGCCAGACTTAGATAAGTCCTTTGATCTATATATATATGAAAGGCAACATCTCGCTTTGGGGGTATTGGCCCAAAAGATCAGGGACTTGAAAAGACCGGTCGGGTACTTCTCTAAGCAACTGGACCTTGTAAGTAAGGGATGGCCAGGGTGTTTACAAGCTGTCCTATTAATACAGGAAGCCAGGAATTTCACTATGGGACAAAAGGTAACTGTGTATGCACCCCATACGGTTACTACAGTTATAGAATAAAACGGGGGATATTGGTTTTCCCCAGCCAAATGTCTAAATATCAGGTGATACTATTAAAATAAGACGATGTAGAGCTCAAAGTCACTTCTGCTGTCAATCCGGCTATGTTTTTAACCTTGAATGAGGAAAACAGGGAGCCTTTGAGTCATGACTGTCTGCAAGCAACTGAACAAGTCTATTCCTGTCACTCAGATCTTCACAACAAACCTTTGACTAACCCTGATTTAGAGCTATTTACAGATGGTAGCAGTTTTGTGCGGGATGGGAAACAAATGGCCAGGTATGCTGTTGTTACAACTGCGGAAGTTGTAGAGGCCGAGGCACTACCTATTGACACATCGGCACAGAAAGCAGAACTGATTGCACTATGCAAGGCTTTGAGAATAGATAAATGGGTAAATACATGGACAGATTCCAAATATGCCTTTGGTGTGGTGCACGCCCGCAGAGCAATTTGGAAAGCACAAGGATCTTCTATTAAATACAAAGAAGAAATCTTGCAACTTCTCCAAGCTGTCCAGGAACCAGAGGAATAAGCTATAATGCATTGTCGAGCAAACCAGTTTGGGCAATCCACTGTTAATATAGAAAACTGTTTGGCAGATTATACTGCCAAGAAGGTTGCACAACTGTGAAGGACTGTGTCCCTCAACGGATGCCTGTACCAGTGGACGTATGTCTCATTGCTGAAATATTGCACCTCCTGCTATTACTGCTATTTTGTGATAAAGGGGACTTGCTAATAAGATGCTTGTAAAGAGTTAAGGAAGACTTGATAACAGGATGAAGTGCCACAGTGAGCATGTCCGGGGGTGACCTTGCATAAACAATGTCTTGTTTGAACAGCTCATTTTTAGTAATTTAAAGTGAACCTAGGACTGATAAAGAAGAAACATGAATTGAGACATAAGTTTGAGTCTAACACCATATTTTGAGTATGTTAGGCACTCAAGGACTATGTGCTCTGTAAAAATAAAATGATTTCTTTGACGAGTTCCGGTCCCCCATTGGTATAACAAATTCCTTATCTGTTTGACAAATTCCTTCCTTGCTTGTCTCGCAATTGGTCATAAATTTAGGCAAAGCATTTCATTGTAGCTACTTCGAGCTCCCCCATATCTTTGAAGAGTCAGGAAAAAGTATACAAAACCTGCTGAAACTGAACTTGTAGTTTGGATATGAGTCAAGGGATAACTGAGTCTGCGCAAAACAGAAGGTTACTTGCGGTGACGAAGAGGAGCCAGCTGTCTTCATCCCCACGACCCTCAACAACCACCACCAGACAGAAGTGCACAGGCACAGTGGGGAGGAGATTATGGAAATCACCTCTTGGAACTCATTTTAATATGAAGTGGGGGGGGGGGGGCAGGTTATGAATATGTATAGATGCATGAGGTAACCTAATGAATAAGTATCATTGAACTGAATATAACCAAGAATAACTGCCACGCTAGCATGCACGTCTGTGGTGGAGCGATCCCCCGTGCACCCAGCGCTGACAACTAGCAACTAATGGAATCCCCCACCTGATGTGAAGTCAATTTGGACTGATGGGATGCCGCAGCTCCATGCTGGTAGATATTGCAATATCTCTCTCTCTCTCTCTCTCTCTCTCTTTTCCGCTCTTTTCTCTTTCTTCCCCCCTTCTCTTGCACGTTTGTTGTGGGCCAAATAAAGTAACTTGAACCTTGACTCCGTTTTGAGTCTTAATTCTGTTCCCGAGAATTGCGAAGACCTGGTCACGATAAAACTCCTAATTGAACATAACTCAGGAGTTAAACCCAGCCGCCCCCAGCCAACCAGAGCAATCTGAGGTCAGTTGGAACGCAAGGGGGTTTAACCTCTGACAAATTAGTCTATCTGGTTGTGGATCGTGACAACAAGGTATCCTGACACTGATCCCAGAAAAGGAAATAAAAAATAGGACATGGGATGGTAAACGGATCTGTACATCAAAGGGCAACTATGATTGCTGTATGTAATGCCTGTCGGCGTGGCGACGAACAGTAGCAGCGGCAGCGACGACGATAACTGAGGTAAGCCCAGGAGCTCAGTGAGAGATCTTGCTGTACAAACCACAGCTGAATCGGTGGAGGAAAAAGTGCCGGGTGTCCCAGCTCCCCTTCCCCCCCCCCCGACATGGTGTGACCGTTGCTGAGGCAACGGTAACCCCACCCCCCTACCCCTACCCTTAAAAGGCACGCAGGAGAGCAGCCTAGTTGCTGCCTACTCACTCAGCACTGGCAGGTAAGCACCCATCAGCCAGTGTGTGACACAGGAAGCTCTGCTGCCTTGACAGGTGAGTTTTATGGTGGGGGTTGCTAATCTCTGGGAAGGAGCTGAGCAATGGTGTCTACCTGGTGGAGGGTCAGGACCCCAACACCTACCAGAGTGGATGTGGGAACCCAGATGGATGGAAGCATGCAGCTGTTGAAGTCACAGGCTGCAGGGCATGCCTGTGCTTGGGGACCTGGATGAAGCTCCCATGGGTGGATACAGCTGTGCAGGACATAGACTGCAGAATGCCATAGCTTCTTGCTGGTAGCAGGGGGCTGTGTGTGATGTGAGCAGATGGTGATCTCCTCATCCGAGCAGCACAGCTGCAAGATGAGGTGGAAAAGCTCAAAGATGAAATAGAAAGCCTTAGGAGCGCTAGGGAGGCCGAAATGGAGATAGATCAGTGGAGCCAGGCTCTTCCCTCCCTGCAGTGGAAATGGGAGCACCTGCTAGGTAGTATCCAGGATCAAAGGAATCTTTGGAAATCAGTTAGCTAAAGAATTAGAAATAGAGTCCTTCCTCCCGCATCAGTAAATACCGTAATACCCCAAACCGGACGCCCAGACAACAAGGGCTTTTCTTCTATTTGACAGTTATGTACTACTGTAAAGATTCGATGTGGTGGGTAATGCACTTTCACTTCCCCTGCATAGTCTGATAAAGCTATTTGCAGGGCAGTACTGTTCATCAAGGCCCAAGCTAAATACTCTGCTGCTAACGGAACAACAATAACTGCGGGTTCTGTTCCTGCAATTTCTATTACGTGATTACGGCCTTTCATAATGACTTGGGCTATCGCCTCCAAACGCGTAGTTACAGTTCGCTTTGGCTGCATTGGCAAGAATACCCATTCTAACAACCTTAAGGGATCTTTGTCATTAGTCCACTGCATTATAATAGCAAACACATGCTCTGTTTGATTAATGACTGTGACTCCTATGTCCCAGTCAGGATCCCATCGATGGGTATATGCATTCTTAATTTTGTTACTAATGACTTCCAGGGCCTTTTTAGCTGCTTCTGACAGGATTCTGCGTGCTCCTGCACCACCTCCTCCCTTTAGCAATGCCACTAAAGGTTCCAATTCCCTATTCGTAATGCCACACAACGGTCTAACCCAGTTAATATCTCCGAGCAGCTTTTGAACATCATTTAACGTGCTGACCTCAGCTCGGATCGCAAGCTTTTGGGGTACTTTTATCAATCTGCCACCCCAGATATTTCCACACTGGCTTCTTTTGAATTTTCTCTGGATCAGTCTGTAACCCCTTGCTTTTCAAATGCACTGTTAACTCATGAATCAAACTTTCAACGTCCAAGTTTTTTCCCGCAATCAGTATATCATCCATGTAATGATAAAAGATTAGATCAGGATGCGCTTTTCGTACTGGAGCAAGTGCCCAGGCCACATAAGTCTGGCACATAGTTGGCGAATTTTTCATGCCTTGTGGAAGCACTACCCAGTGATACCTTTTCATGGGTTCATTTTTGTTTATAGTAGGGACTGAAAAAGCAAAGTTTTCATAATCATCAGGGTGTAAAGGAATAGTGAAAAAACAATCTTTTAAATCAATTATTAAAATGTCCCAATCTTTAGGTATCATATTTGGAGACGGCAGACCGGGTTGCAAAGCTCCCATATCTTCCATCACTTCATTGACTTTTCTTAAATCGTGCAACGAGCGCCATCTACCGTCCTTTTTAGGAATGGTAAATATGGGCGTGTTCCACGGACTCGAGGAAGGCTGGATATGCCCTTTGGCCAATTGCTCCTGTATTAAATCTTGTAAGTGGGCAAGTTTCTCTTTAGTAAGCGGCCATTGATCGACCCAAAAGGGGGTTTCTGTTTTCCAAGTTAATTTTAAAGGGGGTTGCCCACTTTCAATGGCCGCCATCAAAAATCCTTTTGCTTAGTAACCAATCTTGCTCCTAGTTGGCTAAGCGCATCCCTCCCCAATAAACAAATAGGAACCTGCATCACATACGGACGAACACTGCAAACCGACCCATCAGACAAATGACACTGCAAAACGCGAGCACTGATTTTTGTAGCCCGTATTCCCCCCACCCCCATGACGGTCGCTCCTGGCGTTTCTAGGGGCCAGTGCGAGGGCCATAGGTCCTGACTAATGATCGTTACATCCGCGCCTGTAACAATCAACATGTTAAGGGTGCATTCTTCTCGTTCAGGGGTAGTGAAAGTTATTTTTTCTACGGGCTTTGCTTTGCTTATCTCCATGACTAAGTCAATATTTAGTTGACCCGTAGACTCAAACCCTCCTTTTCACCCGCAGCGGTTCGTAGCGGTAGGCATTGCTGCGTGAAACGGGACTAATTGCCCAATTTTTGTCCCTTCCTGTATATAGACTGGCGGGTTAGGAGTCCATACCGGGATTTGAATGCAGCCCGTGAAAGCGGCGTCAATGACTCCGGGTAGCACAAGAAGTCCTCTTTTTGTAATAGACGATGTTCCGAGTAGTAGGGCGCTAAGATTATGACCGAGGGGTCCGTGCATGTTAGTGGGGATACAGGTTACCTGAGAGTCGACCAAAGTTACTGCTGTTGTTGTTGCCAGGTCCGCTCCGGCACTCCCTGCGGGGGCTGCGGCGACGCTGTCCAGGCAGCCGGAAACCCTCTTTGTGTCGTCGCGCGGGGTCTCATCGCGCTCCATCTCCCGTTTCCCAGCACTGCGTCGTGTTTCGGGGGTGGGGATCGGCGTTCCACGGCTCTGTGCCTTAACTTATGACAGCGGTGACATGCTCTCATAAACGATTTGTTGTTTCCATTATAATGTCCCGTTCCTGCTCTGCATTGAACTTTTATGTGTCCGGGTTTTCCACAGTTATAACACCGCAGACCCCGATCTCCCTTCCCCCTCATCGCTAGCAGAGCGTCTGTTAACACAGCCATGCCTTCGGCCTGCGTACCAATCCGTTCACAGGCATCCATCATGTCAACAATACTTGCAGTGCGGGGGAGTGCCTGCAAAGCTCGTTTGCAGGCACTGTTAGCATTCTGTACTGCAAGAGACATGAGCAGAGGCTCGCGAGTAGCGTCTGGAACATTAGCTTTTTCAATGCTTTCTCTTAAGCGGTCCAGGAACCTGAGGTACGGCTCCTCAGGCTCCTGGACTACTTTTGTATAAGGCGGCATAAATTTCCCGTCCTCCGGGAGTAATCTTAATGCCTCTTTAGCCGCCTGGGCTGACTGCCCTAGAATTTGATCGTTTAACCGACTCTGCACGTGAGCATCAGCAAATGGCCCAGCTCCGATCAACATATCAAGAGTTACTGTTCTAAGTGGATCCCCCTCAGGTCTATCTAAATTTTGCATAGCAAGGGTAGTACAGATATCCTGCCAACGAGATTGCCAGAGCACTTGCTGCATGGGGGTGAGTAATAAAGACATTAACTGCCTTGAATCCCATGGAGTCATAAGATAAGAGGCAAAGATACTAGTAACAAAGGCTTGAGTGTAAGAATTTGTTAGCCCATAATGTTGTACTGATTTACGGGCTTCTTTAATAATTTCCCATTTCAGTGGCTCCCATGTTCTACGCCTCTTACCATTATCATTCGGCTGCCCCAGTATTACCGGGTATGCATTTGCCTCAGGGAGAAATTCCCCTTCAGTCAGAGCATTTTGAATAACACCCTTCCAACGATTTGTGAATTCTGAGCGTGATACTGACCCTCCATCTCCCGCCGCCCCCCGCTCGTCCCCAGGGTTCCCGTCAGTTTTAAGCAAAATACCCCGATTTAAGCATTTATCGCGTTCGGACGCCACCTTACGTTCCCAGACTTCGTTGACCGGTCTCTCCAGAATCTCTCGGTCGCCGGAGGGCGGTGGTACATCGTTAAGCTCACCGGGCGGCGTGGGCGGGAGCGGTGGGTAGTGAGATGGAGCGGATCCCTGAGTCGGCGGTAGGCAAGGCGGATTCTGGACAGTCGCTGTAGGGCTTTTGTCCGTGTCCATGGGTTCCGGAGGTGCCGCGGGCACAACTCTCACGGGTGCATTAGTCGGTGTCTCTTCGTAGTCGTAATCTTCGGGGTGGGGGGCGGGCGGTCCTGGGACTAAGGGCTCAAACACTTTAATAGCAGGGCATGCAGTCGCCGCGGCCTCTGTGGCGGCTGTCTGCTCCGCTTTTATGCTTTCCAGAGTGGACATCACAAGTTTCCAAGCGGCAGCAAGTTTCTTCCCTTCCTTGTCTCCCCTACAGACCGCATCCCATAATTTATCCCCCACCCCTTGCCAGGCGTTATGCTGAGCACTAAGTGCGGTTCAACTAAAACTCCATGATCACGACACCACCGCAGCAGACGCTTCAGCGTCGACTCGTCATATTTTATGCCTCTCTTTGAAAGGATTTTTGCTAAAATCCTGACTATAGCCCTTTCCTCGCTAGATAACTTATTCCCCATAGCTGTAACAGCTGCTCACCTTATCAGGCATACTGCGGCAAATTGTTGTTTCCTCTTTAATTTTTCGCTGTCCTTGATGCGAGATCTGGCTGCAGAAGTGATTGTTTCCAGCTGCTTTTTCTCCAGAGTTTCGCTGAGGCCCTCGGCCGCGGTTTCAGGAGCTCGTTGGTCCTAGTTTCAGGTCGAGTCGGCGTCGATCTCGGGTTTGGCAAGTCACAGAATCACAGAATCATAAGGGTTGGAAGGGACCTCGAGAGATCATCGGGTCCAACACCCCTGCCAAAGCAGGCTCCCTAGCTCCTATTGCACAGATAGGCGTCCAGATGAGTCTTGAATATCTCCAGAGAAGGAGACTCCACCACCTCCCTGGGCAGCCTATTCCAGGGCTCTGTCACCCTCACTGTGTAAAAGTTCATCCGCATGTTGGTGCGGAACTTCCTGTGCTCCAATTTGCAGCCATTGCCCCTTGTCCTATCTCCACAGACCACTGAAAAGGGGTTGGCCAATTCCCCCTGCATCCCATACTTAAGATATTTATAAACATTAATTAGGTCCCCCCTTAGTCTTCTTTTCCCCAGGCTGAACAGTCCCAGCTCACTCAGCCTTTCCTCATTGGGGAGATGTTCCAGGCCCTTAATCATCTTCGTAGCCCTTCTCTGGACTCTCTCCAGGAGATCCCTGTCTTTTTTATACCAGGGAGCCCAGAACTGGACACAATACTCCAGGTGGGGCCTGACCAGGGCAGAGTAGAGGGCGGGGGAGGATCACCTCCTTCGACTTGCTGGCCACACTCTTCCTGATGCATCGTGTCGGGTTAGGCACGTCGGGGTCACCATTTGTGGCAACCGGCAGAGAGCAACACGCAATTCGAGATGAATTTTAGGTGAAGCCATTTTATTAGGTGAAATCACACAGATTATAGACCTTTTTTACTGCAAACGTGGCAAGCTAAAAAACTGCTAATTGGTTACACACACTGTTCACACCGTATTGATTGGATAGTAATTATAACGAGTTCTGATAAACCTATCTTATAGCTAAATATCATTAGTTTACTTTTAATGCCTAAAAGTATCCGCACACCTGCTGTTTTGATCCTCTTGTTATGGCTGGTTCCTAACATGTTCCGTTACTCCCAAATACCTTCCCATAACTGCTTCTTGGTTTAGGGTAGCCTGTACCCCTATCAACAAGGCCGCTGTGTTTTGAGAATGTGATTATTAGGATCCTCAGAGCATGAGTAACTTTTCCTCTCTCATGGGAACAGAAGAATATTGTCAGGGCCTAAATCCTGGGAGAAGAGAGCTAGGCCACCGGCAGGCCTGCTGTCTTCCCCGACACATACCCGAAGGAGTAAACCATCCCACATTTATACAATGAAAGAGTGAATATTCAATCGACACCTATACATATTCATTACCTAAACCCGCCTACTGAATCCAGGAGTTCTGTCCCTCAACCTTGATTGCTGTGTAGGTGGTGAGGAGGACTTGAAAAGGTCCGGTCCACTGTGGTTCCAAGGTTCTTTCTGTAAAAGACTTAGCATATACATAGTCCCCTGGTTGTACATCATGAACAGGCCCATCCAGACCCCTACTGCGTGTTCCCATTACATGCTTTTCAATTCTTTTTAATTGTTTGTTTAGTGCCACCATATAGGAAGTCATTATTTTTCCAGTCCTGTTTAATATCTTCATTGATGACCTTGATGAGGGAATAGCATCCACCCTCAGCAAGTACGCTGATGATACAAAGCTGGGAGGGGTGGCTGACACGCAGGAACACTGCGCTGCCATCCAGCGAGACCTGGACAGGCTGGAGAGCTGGGCAGGGAGAAACCTAATGAAATTCAACAAAAGCAAGTGTAAAGTCTTGCACCTGGGGAGGAATAACCGTCTGTATCAGTACAGGCTGGGGGATGACCTGCTGGAGAAGAGCTCTGTGGAGAAGGACCTGGGGGTCCTGGTTGATGACAGGTTGGCTATGAGCCAGCAGTGTGCCCTGGTGGCTAAGAGGGCCAATGGGATCCTGGGATGCATCAGGAAGAGTGTGGCCAGCAGGTCAAAGGAGGTGATCCTCCCTCCCCCTCTCCTCTGCCCTGGTCAGGCCCCACCTGGAGTATTGTGTCCAGTTCTGGGCTCCCTGGTATAAAAAAAGACAGGGATCTCCTGGAGAGAGTACTTTTGGCAACCAAATTCTGGGACGTGTGTAACGTCCATTTGCCAGACTTCTAGTGGGCCTGTGCCACGGGGATTGATGCCAGGGGCAAGGCCACTGGTGAATTGCTGACAGTCCGGGCACGACTGTACAATCCCTTTAGCCTCGGCAACCGACAAGTGGTATTGTCGTTGAAGGACCTTGGCAGATTGATGAAAGAATTCGTGCGATCTCCGAGCCTGTGCAAAGCGGTCTGCTGAGGGAGCAGCCTGTGCCGGTGCTACCAGCCTGTCTGCTCTCTGATTTCCTTCTGCTAGACCTTGAGTTAGTCCAGTGTGGCTGCGAATATGGGTAATAAAATACTGATGCTGTCGGTTAGGCAGTAGGAGCCATAATTCTTTAAACAACCTATACAATCTTCATCTGAAATTCCCTTTAATAGTGCCCGTTCCATTCGGGTCACTATTCCCACCACATACAGTGAATCACATACTATATTAACCGGTTCGGCTTTCCACTTGTCAAAGACTTTTACAACCGCCTGCAACTCCAACTGCTGAGTTGAGGCTTGGGCTCCTTTTAATATCAAATCCTGCCATTTTCCATCCTCTTGCCATGTAATTGCAGCCTTCTGAGTCCTTCCTCCCGCATCAGTAAATACCGTAATACCCCAAACCGGACGCCCAGACAACAAGGGCTTTTCTTCTATTTGACAGTTATGTACTACTGTAAAGATTCGATGTGGTGGGTAATGCACTTTCACTTCCCCTGCATAGTCTGATAAAGCTATTTGCAGGGCAGTACTGTTCATCAAGGCCCAAGCTAAATACTCTGCTGCTAACGGAACAACAATAACTGCGGGTTCTGTTCCTGCAATTTCTATTACGCGATTATGGCCTTTCATAATGACTTGGGCTATCGCCTCCAAACGCGTAGTTACAGTTCGCTTTGGCTGCATTGGCAAGAATACCCATTCTAACAGCCTTAAGGGATCTTTGTCATTAGTCCACTGCATTATAATAGCAAACACATGCTCTGTTTGATTAATGACTGTGACTCCTATGTCCCAGTCAGGATCCCATCGATGGGTATATGCATTCTTAATTTTGTTACTAATGACTTCCAGGGCCTTTTTAGCTGCTTCTGACAGGATTCTGCGTGCTCCTGCACCACCTCCTCCCTTTAGCAATGCCACTAAAGGTTCCAATTCCCTATTCGTAATGCCACACAACGGTCTAACCCAGTTAATATCTCCGAGCAGCTTTTGAACATCATTTAACGTGCTGACTTCAGCTCGGATCTCAATCTTTTGAGGTGTTATGGTACTTTTATCAATCTGCCACCCCAGATATTTCCACACTGGCTTCTTTTGAATTTTCTCTGGATCAGTCTGTAACCCCTTGCTTTTCAAATGCACTGTTAACTCATGAATCAAACTTTCAATGTCCAAGTTTTTTCCCCGCAATCAGTATATCATCCATTGTCGAGTGTTCCCCGCGTCCTAATCCAGATCTTGGGAAACTTTTAGGTCCAGGGGCTTCGAAAGAGCGGGACGGCGCTAGGCATTAGACCGCACACCAATATGGCTAAAAGCAGTCAGTTCGTTTATTCTACAGAGCAACGTGATTCTATACTCTCTAGCAAGCTTAACAAAGCATGGCTGGGAACCACGGGGGGAGGGAAGTGAAAACAGTGAAGGCGATAGAGCGGACATCTGTGCAAGGCCTATATCTTATCTTGTCTCAGAGGAATGTTTCAGAATTAGGAGCTTCTATTCACAGCCCACACTCCTTAACCCATTATCTGACTTTGCTGCTAGCTCCACATTCCTTTAGAGCGATGTTTCATTCGGGCTGTTTTGTTCGCAGGGATAGAGAGTGGGAATATGTGGCCGTTCTCACGGAGCCATTCCTCCACAGTTCCCTCTTTTTCTTTTTGCGCAAACAAAACAGCCGAAGACAAGGCCTTGCTCACAAGTCTCTTAACAATCTGTATAATGCAAGGAATAACAGTTAAAATCAGCAAAATAACTATCAATATAATTAACACACCCTTTAACATGTCTCTAACCCACACAATAATTCCCCATTTGTTAAACCATCCATCGAGCCAGCTACCCTCATGTCTCAGTTTCGCCAGCTGGCTTCGCAATGTTGCAATACTTTGATGGATCAATTCTGAATGGTCTGACAAGTTCATGCAGCACATACCCTCAAAATCTTCACAACCACGAGCTAGGAGTAAGAAATCTATTGCAGCCCGATTTTGAAGAGTAGCATGTCTAATGCTATCCACGTCAGTTAGCAAACCACATAGTGCAATGGGTGTAGCATTAGTTTGCTTACACAGCCAACAGCCCAATCTTGTAAGTTTTTTAAGAGCAGCAGCAGAAGCCACTCCTGGGGCTAGTATTGATGATGCTATTATTTCTGCGGGTCCCCAAAATGTTACTTGGTCATCACAGTCCTTCTCAAATTTGTGAATGCTTCTATGCACTCAGCCTCTTAATTTACGTTGTTTCGCATGTATCATGGCCAAGTTAGGAGTCAGCAAGGTAAGACGACCAAGACTGCAGGGGCCACCATTCAAACGTGATGGAATTCCACTCCGGGCTCGGTCTCCACTTATCAAAAAGATGCCAGGAGGCAACGTGAGCGGTATGGCTGATGATTGGGAAATATTTGGACTCGTACAACCACACCAAGCGGCAGCATTACGATATATACTAAGCATAGCGTTAGCATTCTGACCTCTACGAGTAATGCTATAAGTATAATTAAAATATATACAAGCATCCATCACCACAGAGCCCCATAGTGTTAACCCTTGAGGTTCCTGTGTCTACTGCGGAAGATGGAGTAGCCACAGAAAGACACAGTGTATTTTGACCAGTGATGTTTACAAGGGTTACCCATACATTCTGCTTCAGCTGAGCAATTCCCCAGGCCTGATTATATGGGGGTCAGCAATAAATCTGGATGGGCCACAAAACCCATTCCTCTCAATTCCCCCTTTTTGTTTATGGACCAGCCAGATTTTTGCAAAAGGTGTTATCCATCCTGTGAGAGAAACACTGTGACATACACGGCAAAAATAACTAACAAAAGCATAAGTCCTTATTTAACTATATTTAAAAGCCATCCTATAAACGAAAAGCCATACTATAAAATGTGACAAGCTAAAAACTGCTAATTGGCTACACACACTGTTCACACCAAAGTGATTAATTAGTAATTATAACGAGTTTTGATAAGCATATCTTCTAGCTAAACATTGTTAGTTTACCTTTGATGTCTAAAAGTTATCTGCACACCTGCTGTGTTTTGGCCTTCTTATTACAGTTGGTTCTTGACATACTTCTAAATAACTTCTCACAACTCCTTGGTTTAAGGCAGTCTGTCCATCTGCCTGCCTTCAAGGCCGCTACATTTTGAAAATGTGATTACCAAATACCTCTCAGCATGAGTACTTTTCCTGTCTCGTGGGAATTCAAGGATACTGTCGGGGCCTGTGTCTGTGCGAGGAGAGCCAGGCCGCCGGCAGGCCTGCTGTCCTCCTTGACAATTTTTTTTTTTCTTTTAATATCTGTGTTTCAAAACCTGCTTTTAGAGGTCTCTGCAAGGGCCCTTTGCAAAAAGCTCAATAAGCATGGCAGTAAGACATGTACCTTAATTGCCAAATCCAATAACCCAAATTTGACCACTGACAATAACCATCCTGAAATTTCCCACTCGTGAAACCAATTGTCTGATCCAAACAATCCATTTTCTTGTTGTATCTTTTGTGTTTGATCTATTAATTTCTGAATTGACTGAGAGTGGTCAGTCAGATTCTTTGTTTGCTTTGCCAATAAGAAGTGTCAGAGGTGCAGATAACATCAACCTCACACAGTCTGTGATCTTAGGCTGTGCAGAAATCACTATTTCCCTACTTTTCATTTACCACAAATACATGCATATCTCAAAGACTCTTAGATGGTTCAAAATGTCCCACAGCAAAACTCATAGTCCACTGTGGCTGTAGTTGGAACACTTGACTTCGGTTACTGTGATCAGGATCCCGTCCTGGTTCATGCAAGCTTGATTTCTTCTGGATCCACAGCTTTATCCACTTCACTGGATCCCACTTGGTTCCCGTATCTGTAATGACACAGGCAGATCTCCTTCCCCAAGTTAGTACCTGCAACTTCATTTTTTTTTTTAACTTTTTTCTCTTGTTTCTTTTTTTTCTTTTTTTTCTTTTTTTTTTTTTTCTTTTTCAAACCTCCTTTTAAACCTACTGCATGTTTCACCATTAGAGGTACCAAACTGTTCTGTGGCAGACATAAATAGTTCAAAACATAAAGAGCTTTGTTTAATCAATCAGCCGGAGAGATACCCTTCTCTCCCCGTTTTTGTTTGTGAAGCAAACGCTTGAGAGTTTGATTCATACGTTTCACTATGGCTTTGCACGAGGATTGCTGACAATCCAGGCACAACTGTACAATCCCTTTAGCCTCAGCAACCAACAAGTGGCATTGTCATTGAAGTACCTTAGCAGATTGGTTAACAAAAATGCATGCAACTTCTGAGCTCGTGCAAAGCGTCTGCTGAGGGAGCAGCCCAGGCCGGTGCTAGCAGCCTGTCTGCTCTCTGGTTTCTGTCTGCTAGACCTTGAGTTAGTCAGTTAGCTCAGTGTGGCTGCAAATATGGGTAGTAAAATGCTGATGCATAATACCACACAATAATCTAATCCAGTGAATATTTTCAAGGAACTTTTGAACACCATTGAATGTGCTAACCTCAGCTTTGATTTCAATCCTCTGAGGTGTTACGGTACTTTTATCAATCTGTCAGTCCAAGTATTTCCATACTGCCTTATTTTGAATTTTCTGTAATCTGTAATCCCTTGCTTTTCAGATGCACTGTTAACTCATGAATCAAACTTTCAACATCCAAGTTTTTTCCCGCAATCAATATCTCATCCATGTAATGATAAATGATTAGATCAGGATGCATTTTTCGTACTGGAGCAAGTGCCTGAGCTACGTAAGTCTGGCACATAGTTTGTGAATTTTTATGCCTTGTGGGAGCGCACCCAGTGATACCTTTTGAAAAAGAAAACCCAATCTTTTAAAAATTTTGGCATGTTCCACAGACTTGTGGAAGGTTTGATATGACCCTTAGTCTAGTGCACCTGTATTAAATCTTATAAGTGGGCAATTTTTTCCTTGAGTAAGCAAACATTAATCAGCCCAAACGAGGATTTATGTTTTCCAGGTTAAATTCTTAAAGTAAGCTTCCCACTTTCAATGGTTGCTATCAAAAATCCTTTTGCTTAATAACCAGCCTTGCTCTCAGTGGATAAACGCATCCCTGAACCTATAGCACATATGCTGCAAACCAATGCATCAGACAAACAACAGTGCAAGATGCAAATTGTCACATCCAGTCCATATGGGTGGGGGGGGGTGGGGGGGCGGGGGGTCAGTTCTCCCACTTCTACAGCAATTCTGTCAAGGCACTCGGCTGCGCAGCACGTTATCGCGGGTCGCGGCTGCTGCCCAGCACCATTCTCCCCCCCGCTGTGAACCACAGTGTGACCCCGGTAGTCACTGTGATTGAGCCCTGCATGAGTGCTAGGACCCTGTTCTGTCCACCTCCCACCGGCCCGCTATCAGCTCTCTCCACCACTCGCTCATCCCCACATAAACTTTTCCCTGGTAATTTTCATGATTATGTAGGAATCAAAATACCCTGATTTAACCATTTTTCCCGCTCTGACGCCACCTTACGTGCCCAGGCTCCAACGAGCAGTCTCTGCAGAGTCTCTCGGGCGTCAGGAGATGTATGGATGATGTTTGTCGGGCGGTGTGGGTGGGAGCGGTGGGTGTAGATACAAAATGTGTCCCTGATCCGATGGTTGTCGTAGCCGATAATTGTCTATGGCTGTAGGTGTCCTGTGTCCTGTCCTTAGGTTTCTTGTCTGTGGGCATAGGTTCCTTGTCCATGCCTGTCCTGGTTTCAGCTATGATGGAGTTAAACTTTTTTTTAGCAGTGGATGGAATGCCATGTTTGGGTGTTAGCATGAGAATAGTGCTGATAGCACCCTGATGTTTTCCGATTTGTTGCCGGGCAATCAAGGACCTTTCTCAGCTCTGCATACTTCCTTACTAGTGAGAAAGGAGGGGACGCAGCCAGGACAGGTGATCCGAATTGGCCAAAGAGGATATTCCATACCAGTTACGTCATGTTCGGTATAAGGGGGGACTGGGGGGAAGAGGGGGAGACAACGCCAGGACGTGCAGTTTCTGGGGCGGTCGGGTTGTCCGGGACGGGCTCTAAGCTGTGCGGCCTGAGTTGTGTGGTTTGGTGAGAAATTGCATTGTGTATCACCAGTTTCATCTATTTTGTGCTTTAAACTTATGTTATTGTTATATCTAGTTTTCTGTTATTGTTTAGTAAACTATCCTTATCCCAACCTGCGTGGTTCTGGTTTCTAGGTTGTGGTTTCTTTTCCTCCTTTCTTCCTTCCCTTTTCCCCTTCCCCCAACTTTCCCTCCCCCTTCCTTTTAAAAGTACAAGCGACTGTGTGGGGTGCGGCCCTTGGCTGGGGCAAAACCACGACAGTTATTTTGGCGCCCAACGTGGGGCACGAACGGTTGGGATAACGGTAGATCTGACCCTAACTATCGCAATTAAGATAAGCACTGTTGTTTAAGCAATCTCTGGTCACGATGTTGTGGTATTTATTTACAAGGCTGTGGCAGCAAAACCACCGCATGCTGTATACAATCCTGGCAGGATTCTTTACTCTCTCAGGTCTGTGGCTCCCGTATTTGTTCCCATACTTCATTATAGTGTATTTTATGATATCGGTCTATGATACAATAATATCGATGATCATGAGCTTAAGCTGGTACCTGTATGAGGTTTTGCTGTCCTGTCCATTCTTTGGACAGGGAGGGGTTAATAACAGCAGCCGGTATGGTGGGGGCACTGCTTTCTTTTCCTTTGGGCTAAATACAACAGCTCTTAGGGCAGTTTTTGAAAATCTTCAATATCTCTGGGATATTCAAACTAGCATTTTGCTATTGGTAGGTTTGGTGCAGATGGTTCAGTTTTTGTTATATATCAAGCATAGGTTTATGAATACCACTGAAGAGCTTTCTCCGAGACAGAATAATCACGAGTGGCAGGGCATGTGGCAAAGTATGGGCGAGTACCTAGGTACTTTCTCACGCCCGATGGTTTGGAATTTCACTCCTGAACAGCTACAAGACCCCGATCAAGTGACTGCATACCTAAGGAAAAATTGCTGTAGGTTTCCCAGAGATGGACACCTTACTGCACTGTGCTGGGCTCTGGCCACTATTTATCAAACACTGCTTGATAGCAGGCAGCACTGTCAGCACTGTCAGCACTGTCAGGGAGAAGGGAAAGGAAACAGACTGGCAGATACTATAGCTGCTGCAACCACTGGGGCTGACACTGCAGCTACTGCAACCCCTGTGACCGACACTGCAGCTACTGTAATCTCTACAGCAGACACTGCAGATGATCTGAAAAACCAATCCACACCAGTGTCTGTTGCTCCCGTACAAAAGAGGAAAGGCACAAAGAAATCAGTTCGTATAGTGACGGATAAGGATGATGATCAACCGGGATCATCTCGAGGATATCAGGATGAGGCAGAACCAGAGATTGTTACCCGATCCCTGACTCTGAGTGAGCTGCGTGAGGTTCGAAAAGATTTCACTCGCCACCCAAGTGAGCACATTATCACTTGGTTGCTCCGATGTTGGGATCACGGGGCCAGTAGTTTGGAATTAGAAGGCAGAGAGGCCAAGCAGTTGGGATCCCTAGCTAGAGAAGGAGGAATTGACAAAGCAATTGGGAGGAGGCCGGAAATCCTCAGCCTCTGGAGGCGACTACTGTCAAGTGTGAAGGAAAGATATCCCATAAAGGAATATATTACATGCCAGACACCTAAGTGTAACAGCATAGAGACATCTGTCCAGCACCTGAGAGAATTAGCTGTACGGGAGATAATTTATTATGATCTGGACAATTCACGGCTTCCCTCTGATCCCGATGAAGTCCTATGCACTCCAGATATGTGGCGTAAGGTTGTACGAAGTGCACCAGCAGGGTATACCAATTCACTGGCAGCAATTGACTGGAATGATACGAATCCGCCAACCGTAAATGAGGTGGCCTGCCGACTCCGGAAATACCAAGACAATGTTTCCCTCTCCGTCATTGCAGCAGTAGAGAAACTGGTTCAACGACTTGACAACAATGTGTCCAACTCCCAACCCGTATGGAGCAATGTTGCAGCTACTGGGAGAAAGCGTCCATCGTTCCAAGAGGGAGAATACACACCACGACGTACATTGTGGTTTTACATGCTTGATCATGGAGAGGACATGAGGAAATGGGATATGCAGCCCACCTCAGCCCTTCGAGCACGAGTAAATGAGCTGCGGGGTAAAACATTCGCACAACGAGATTCTGCCAGGAAGAAGGCTGCACCAGTTTCTACTGGGCAGTTCCCTAGACCAACTGGAAGGCCTACCTATATGTCTGATGTGCCTGATCCTTTTGAAGGGACCTCTAAGTCCTTTATGCAACCAGTGGAAAACAAATATGATCAGCAGCAATAGAGGGGCCCTGCCTCCAGCCAGGTGGAGGAGAGGGACAATCGGGTTTATTGGACTGTGTGGATCCGATGGCCTGGCACGTCAGACCCACAAGAGTACAAAGCTCTGGTGGATACTGGTGCCCAGTGTACTCTAATGCCATCGAATCATGAAGGGGTAGAACCTGTTTGTATTTCTGGAGTGACAGGGGGATCCCAACAACTAACTGTGCTAGAGGCTGAGGTGAGCCTAACTGGGAAGGACTGGGAAAAACACCCCATTGTGACTGGTCCAGAAGCTCCGTGCATTTTAGGTATAGATTATCTACGTAGAGGGTATTTTAAAGACCCAAAAGGGTACCGATGGGCTTTTGGAATAGCTGCTTTGGAAACAGAAGAAATTGAACAATTGTGTGCCTTGCCTGGACTCTCGGAGGATTCTGCTGTTGTGGGGTTGTTGAAGGGTGAAGAACAGCAAGTGCCAGTTGCTACGACGACGGTGCACAGACGACAATACCGTACTAACCGAGATTCCCTGATTCCCATCCATAAGCTGATTCGTCAACTGGAGGATCAGGGAGTGATCAGCCGAACCCACTCACCCTTTAATAGTCCCATATGGCCAGTGAGGAAGTCCAATGGAGAGTGGAGGCTGACAGTAGATTATCGTGGCCTAAATGAAGTCACTCCAGGTATGAGTGCTGCTGTGCCAGACATGTTAGAGCTCCAGTATGAATTGGAATCGAAGGCAGCCAAGTGGTACGCCACAATCGACATTGCGAATGCTTT
The DNA here is from genome assembly GCA_020800305.1 of Porphyrio hochstetteri. NCBI lineage: Eukaryota > Metazoa > Chordata > Aves > Gruiformes > Rallidae > Porphyrio > Porphyrio hochstetteri. The sequence continues at coordinate 802,541 of JAJHSY010000141.1, read as the reverse complement.
CTTCTCGATCCCACTGGCGCCAGAGTGCAGGCCACAGTTTGCTTTCACTTGGAGAGGCATCCAATACACGTGGAATCGTCTGCCCCAGGGGTGGAAACATAGCCCCACCATCTGCCATGGACTAATCCAGAATACACTGGAAAAGGGTGAAGCACCAGAGCACCTGCAGTATATTGATGACATCATTGTATGGGGCAACACAGCAGAGGAAGTTTTTGAAAAAGGAAACAGGGTAATTAAAATCCTTTTAGAAGCCGGTTTTGCTATAAAACGAAGTAAAGTCAAGGGGCCTACGCGAGAAATCCAGTTTTTAGGAATAAAATGGCAGGATGGGCGTCGTCAGATCCCAATGGACATTATTAATAAAATAGCAGCTATGTCTCCACCAAGCAACAAAAAGGAAACACAAGCTTTCTTAGGTGTTATAGGTTTTTGGCGAATGCATGTCCCAAACTACAGTCTCATTGTGAGCCCACTCTACCATGTAACTCGAAAGAAGAATGATTTCCAATGGGGCCCTGAGCAACAGCAAGCCTTTGAGCAGATCAAACGCGAGATAGTCCATGCAGTGGCCCTTGGGCCTGTCCGGACAGGGACAGATATTAAAAATGTGCTCTACACTGCAGCTGGGGAGAACGGCCCGACCTGGAGTCTCTGGCAGAAAGCACAAGGGGAGACTCGAGGTCGACCGCTGGGGTTTTGGAGTCGGGCCTACAAAGGATCTGAGGCCAATTATACTCCAACAGAAAAGGAAGTACTGGCCGCCTACGAAGGGGTTCGAGCCGCCTCAGAAGTGATTGGAACTGAAGCCCAGCTCCTCCTGGCACCCCGACTGCCGGTGCTGGGCTGGATGTTCAAAGGGAAGGTTCCTTCTACACACCATGCCACTGATGCTACGTGGAGCAAGTGGGTTGCACTAATTACACAGCGGGCTCGAATAGGAAACCCCAATCGCCCAGGAATTGTGGAGGTGATCACAGACTGGCCAGAAGGCAAAGATTTTGGGATGTCACCAGAGGATGAGGAGGTAACACGCGCTGAAGAAGCCCCACCCTACAACGAACTGCCAGAGAATGAGAAGCGATATGCCCTGTTCACTGATGGGTCTTGTCGCATTGTGGGTAAGCATCGGAGATGGAAAGCCGCTGTATGGAATCCTATAAGAAGAGTAGCAGAAGCCACTGAAGGAAAAGGTGAATCAAGCCAGTTCGCTGAGGTGAAGGCCATCCAGTTAGCCCTGGACATTGCTGAGAGAGAAAAGTGGCCAAGGCTCTACCTTTATACTGATTCATGGATGGTGGCGAATGCCCTGTGGGGGTGGTTGCAGCAGTGGAAAAAGAACAACTGGCAGCGTAGAGGCAAACCTATATGGGCTGCTGACTTATGGCAAGATATCTCTGCTCGGTTAGAGAAACTTGTTGTAAAGGTACGTCATGTCGACGCCCATGTACCTAAGAGTCGGGCCATGGAGGAACATGAAAACAACCATCAGGTAGATAAGGCTGCTAGGATTAAAGTGGCTCAGGTAGATCTAGACTGGCAACGTAAGGGTGAATTATTCATGGCTCGATGGGCTCATGATACCTCGGGTCATCAAGGGAGAGATGCAACATATAGATGGGCTCGGGATCGAGGGGTGGACTTGACCATGGACGCCATCGCACAAGTTGTCCACGAATGTGAGACATGTGCTGCAATCAAGCAAGCTAAGCGGTTAAAGCCCCTTTGGTATGGAGGACGGTGGATGAAATATAAATATGGGGAGGCTTGGCAGATTGATTACATCACCCTCCCACAAACCCGCCATGGCAAACGTTATGTGCTTACAATGGTGGAGGCAACTACCGGCTGGCTAGAAACATATCCCGTACCCCATGCCACTGCTCGAAATACAATTCTGGGCCTTGAAAGGCAAGTCCTCTGGCGACATGGTACTCCAGAAAGAATCGAGTCAGACAATGGGACTCATTTCCGAAACACTCTTATAGACACCTGGGCCAAAGAGCATGGCATTGAGTGGGTGTACCATATTCCTTACCATGCACCGGCCTCTGGGAAAATTGAACGATATAATGGACTTTTAAAAACTACACTGAAAGCAATGTGTGGTGGGACATTCAAGCATTGGGATACACATTTGGCCCAAGCCACGTGGTTAGTTAACTCTAGGGGATCTACCAATCGGGCTGGCCCTGCCCAGTCAAAATTTCCACGTACTGTAGAGGGAGACAGAGTGCCAGTAGTGCATATGAAGAGTGTATTGGGAAAGAGAGTTTGGGTCATTCCTGCTTCAGGCAAAGGTAAACCCATGTCTGGAATTGTTTTTGCTCAAGGACCTGGCTGTACTTGGTGGGTAATGCAGAGGGATGGAGAAGTTCGATGTGTACCTCAAGGGGATTTGATTTTGGGTGAGAATAGCCAATATAATTAATAAAGTAGAAATTATAATAATTGCCAAATAATCCATTATTGTATATTCATTATTGTTATGATTGCTGTATGTTGTACCATAGCATTATAGCCGGAGTCATACAAGTTAATGAAGAATGAGTGCCATGATGATGGAACTAAAGCCTGGCCTCTCAAGAACTTTTTGCTCCCGTTGAAAATAAACTCTGACCCACAGACTATGAGCATGGACCATGCCAGGTGTATCAGTCAAGAGCCTGAGATGCAGCGTGCAACGAGCCAATGGAACATACAACTATCCTGAGAAACTGTTACGACAAATGGAGCCTGGAAATCATGGACTAAATGAACTCAACAACTTCAGAGGGATGATTCACAGACTGAGGGAATAAGATCTGTATGCACATATGTGTGCATACATGTGTACATACATATATGGGTGTGTGAAACACGAAACTGGTTGTACCCAAAGAAAATTGTTGGATCTGGTCATGACGTAAATGGTATGGAATAAGGGGTGGATAATGTCCTGGTTTCAGCTGTGATGGAGTTAAACTTTTTTTTAGCAGTGGATGGAATGCCATGTTTGGGTGTTAGCATGAGAATAGTGCTGATAGCACCCTGATGTTTTCCGATTTGTTGCCGGGCAATCAAGGACCTTTCTCAGCTCTGCATACTTCCTTACTAGTGAGAAAGGAGGGGACGCAGCCAGGACAGGTGATCCGAATTGGCCAAAGAGGATATTCCATACCAGTTACGTCATGTTCGGTATAAGGGGGGACTGGGGGGAAGAGGGGGAGACAACGCCAGGACGTGCAGTTTCTGGGGCGGTCGGGTTGTCCGGGACGGGCTCTAAGCTGTGCGGCCTGAGTTGTGTGGTTTGGTGAGAAATTGCATTGTGTATCACCAGTTTCATCTATTTTGTGCTTTAAACTTATGTTATTGTTATATCTAGTTTTCTGTTATTGTTTAGTAAACTATCCTTATCCCAACCTGCGTGGTTCTGGTTTCTAGGTTGTGGTTTCTTTTCCTCCTTTCTTCCTTCCCTTTTCCCCTTCCCCCAACTTTCCCTCCCCCTTCCTTTTAAAAGTACAAGCGACTGTGTGGGGTGCGGCCCTTGGCTGGGGCAAAACCACGACAATGCCGTAGTCGGTGATTCTTCGTGTCGGTAGTGTCCGGGTGGGTGGGTGGGTGGGCAATTCTGCAAACCCTTTCACAGCAGGGCATGCCGTTGCCGCAACTGCCTGCTCCGCTTTCATGTTTTCCAGCTTTTCAAAGACAAGCTGAAGTTTTAGATGGCGGTTAACATCTCCGACTGTGTCATGGGCTCTTTTAGGCTCAGTAAAAGTTAGAGGTGAATAGATATTAAAGGCAGTCGGTTGTACTTTTTTTTTCCACATTTTTTCCTTCCAAAGCTATCACGGGGGAGGGGTTGCAGACCGTGGTGGCAGATTTACGTGCACAACTTGCTCGTCTTCCCGGTCAGTTCCAACAGATTTATCACTTTGCTCTGATAACATGACATAATTACTTAGCATAGTAACTGGGGTAGGTGAAAGAGCACCCAGAAACAACAAACACATTCTCCGTAGTAGATGTTTTCCCTTTTGAATTGGTTGTGTAGAACTCGCAACTGGTGTTAAAGCTGCAAAGGCTGAAGCGGCAGCAACGCAAACCGCCTCCACTTCGGTTAGAGTCCTTTCAATTAATTTCCAGAGAGTTATTAATGACTTAGCTTCTTTCACCCCAACTGAGGGTTCGTCAAGGAGTTAAACTCCAATAGCCTCCCAAGTAGGCAAATCAAACGCTGTATTTACGTTTGTTATAAGATTCCTTTCTTCGCTCCACAAAAGGAGCTATTTTAAAGCATTTTTAATTACTCTCTTAGAGAGCATATTCTATAACTCCAGTCCAATGGGAGGGAAGACTACGAACTCCCAGGTCCGGAGGAGCAGAAGGCAATGATGGAGTAACAGCTTCCTCCTCCTTTACTTTTTTTTATGTTGATTGCTTTTCTGTAATTTTTCTCTTCATGATATTTCCAATTACTGCAATCGCCCAGTAAATTTACACATTTCAGTCTCTCCTTCCTCCCCTTCTGAATCTGGCCAAGTAGCTTTGGAGGAAGGAGGGCAACTAGGAGTTGGATTTGAGGGGGTATTCTCAACAGCAGAAGCTGGAGTTTGTGTTGACTCGTTAGTTTTTAAAGCAGAGTTAGTTTTCGGAGTAGAATTAAAGGACTCAGAAACTTCACCCACCGAGGTGTTAGATTGCTGTTTTTCAATTGAGTCCTGTAACTCCGCAGCACTTGAACAAACCAGGTGAACCAGTCCACAGACTGGAGTTTCTAACAGGGTGGCAGATGGTGTCACTGAGCCAGACAGAGCTTCAACAGCTGCAGCAGCTACTTGCCTCTCTGCCTGCATGGCGTTTAGGGTGTTAAATACTACACGCCAGGTTGCACCCAATGATCACAGTAATTTTTCTTCCTTTCCTCCAGTAATCTCCGCATCCCAAATATGATCTCCTATCGCTCGCCACTCAGCAACACTGAATATCAGCGCTACTTCTTCCAGGTGTCCCGACCTGCGGGCCCATTTAATTAAATCTAAAAGCCCTATTGGAGTCACCATCTCGCTTTTCTTTGAGAAAATAACTAGAGTCGGCTTCTCCGCAGCTAGCCCTATTGGAGATTCCTGCTCGCCTCTCTTAGAGAGGGTACTGAAGAGCGGTTTCTCCGCAGCTCCCCACTCCGTTGTGGGCACAGAGGGCGGGTAGCGACCCCGCAACCAGCTACCGCAACACTCACGATTCTCAGCAGTGCCTCCTCTGTAGCAACCGTCTCCGAAACCTTCTTTCCGGTCCCTGTTCGGGTGCCAATTGTCGAGTGTTCCCCGTGTCCTAATCCAGCTCTTGGGAAACTTTTAGGTCCAGGGGCTTCGAAAGAGCGGGACGGCGCTAGGAATCAGACCGCACAGCAATATGGCTAAAAGCAGTCAGTTCGTTTATTCTACAGAGCAGCGTGATTATATACTCTCTAGCAAGCTTAACAAAGCATGGCTGGGAACCACAGGGGGAGGGAAGTGAAAACAGTGAAGGCGATAGAGCGGACACCTGTGCAAGGCCTATATCTTATCTTGTCTCAGAGGAATGTTTCAGAATTAGGAGCTTCTATTCACAGCCCATACTCCTTAACCCATTATCTGACTTTGCTGCTAGCTCCACATTCCTTTAGAGCGATGTTTCATTCTGGCTGTTTTGTGCGCAGGGATAGAGAGTGGGAATATGTGGCCGTTCTCACGGAGCCATTCCTCCACAATCCATGTAATGATAAAAGATTAGATCAGGATGCGCTTTTCGTACTGGAGCAAGTGCCCAGGCCACATAAGTCTGGCACATAGTTGGCGAATTTTTCATGCCTTGTGGAAGCACTACCCAGTGATACCTTTTCATGGGTTCATTTTTGTTTATAGTAGGGACTGAAAAAGCAAAGTTTTCATAATCATCAGGGTGTAAAGGAATAGTGAAAAAACAATCTTTTAAATCAATGATTAAAACATTCCAATTTTTCGGCATCATGTTTGGAGACGGCAGACCGGGTTGCAAAGCTCCCATATCTTCCATCACTTCATTGACTTTTCTTAAATCGTGCAACGAGCGCCATCTACCGTCCTTTTTAGGAATGGTAAAAATAGGCGTGTTCCATGGACTTGTGGAAGGCCGGATATGTCCCTTAGTCAGTTGCTCCTGTATTAAATCTTGTAAGTGGGCAAGTTTTTCTTGAGTAAGCGGCCATTGGTCAACCCAAACGGGGGTTTCTGTTTTCCACGTTAATTTTAAAGTAAGCTGCCCACTTTCAGTGGCCGCTATCAAAAATCCTTTTGCTTAGTAACCAGCCTTGCTCTCAGTTGGATAAGCGCATCCCTGAACCCGCAGCACATATGGACAAACGCTGCAAACCGACCCATCAGACAAACGACATTGCAAGACGCAAGTTACCACGTCCGCTCCGGATGGATGGGGGATGGGGGTTGGGGGGAAGCGAGGGGGTGTTTCTCCCACTTCTGCGTCACTTCTGCCAAGGCACCCGGCACCGCGACACGCTCTCGCGGGTCTCGTCCGCTTCTCGCAGCGCAGCTTTTCCCCCGCCTCCACCGCGAAACACAGCGCGACCCTGCCGGCCACCGGGGTTGAGCCCTGGGCGAGCGCTAGGACCCGGGGGAACACTAGGACCCGGCGCCGCGCCATCTCCATGCTCCCCCCGCCTCCCACCGGCCCACTATCAACTCTCTCCACCACCCGCTCGTCCCCACTTAAACTTTTCCCCGGTAATTTCCGCAATTGAGCAGGACTAGGGTTCCCTTCAGTTTGAATCAAAATACCCTGATTTAGCCATTTCTCCCGTTCTGACGCCACCTTACGTGCCCAGGCTCCGACGAGCAGTCTCTGCAGAGTCTCTCGGGCGTCAGGAGACAGTGATGTATCGTTGAGTTCGTCGGGAGGTGTGGGTGGGAGCGGTGGGTATAGAGATGAAATGAGTCCCTGATCCGATGGTTGGCAAGGTGGATTCTGGACCGTCTCCATAGGACTCTTGTCCGTGTCCATAGGTTCCTTGTCAGTGTCCATAGGTTCCAGAGGTGTCGTGGGGGCAACACTGACTGGTGCTTTAGCTAGTGTTTTTTCGTATTTGTAGTCTTTGGGTGGGGGGGCGGGCGGTCCTGAGACTAGAGGCTCAAACACTTTAATAGCAGGGCATGCCGTTGCCGCGAGAGCTTTAGCAGCCCCCGTGGCGTCTGTCTGCTGCGCTTTTATGCTTTCCAGAGTGGACATCACAAGTCTCCAAGCAGTAGCAAGTCCCTTTGCCTTCTTGTCTCCCCTACTGACCGCATCCCATAATTTATCCCCCACCCCTTGCCAGGCGTTTACACTGAACACTAAGTGCAATTCGACTAAAACTCCATGATCACGACACCACCGCAGCAGACGCTTCAGCTTCGGCTCATTGTATTTTATGCCTCTCTTTGAAAGGATCTTTACTAAAATCCTGACTATAGCCCTTTCCTCACTAGATATCTTAATCCCCATAGCTGTAACAGCTGCTCACCTTCTCAAGCGTATTGCTGCAGAGTATCATTTTCTCTTCTCTCCATCGTCCTAGAGCGCTGTCTGGTCGCTGCAATGTTTTTTTCCAGCTGCTCTTCAGTCGTAGTTTCAGGTCGCGTCGGCCTCAGTCTCTGGATCACGTCGGGGTCACCATTTGTGGAGATCAGCGATGGGCAACACGCAATTCGATATGAATTTTAGGTGAAGCCGTTTATTGGGTGAAATCACACAGATTATATACATCTGTTACTGCAAACATGGCAAGCTAAAGAACCGCTAATTGGTTACATACACTGTTTACACCATACTTATTGGTTAGTGATTATGAGTTCTGATAAACATATCTTACAGCTAAATATTGTTCGTTTACCTTTGATGCCTAAAAACATCCACACACCTGCTGTTTTGAGCATCTTCTTATGGCTGGTTCTTAACATGTTCCGTTACTCCCAAGTACCTTCCCATAACTCCTTCCTGGTTTAGGGTAGTCTGTACCCCTGTCTTCAAGGCCGCTGTGTTTTGAGAATGTGATTATCAAAATCCTCTCAGCATGAGTAACTTTCCTGTCTCATGGGAACACAAGGATATTGTCAGGGCCTATGTCTTCAGTGAGGAGAGCTAGGCCGCCGGCAGGCCTGCTGCCTTCCCCGACAGTGTTATACCATATCAACCCCTGAGGGATGCCACTGGAAATCAACCAATGGTTGGACTTTATACCACGAAGCCTGACAGTCACTTGCTACAAAAGCCAGGGTCTAAATAACCAGAGAGGATAGCAAATGAATGATGGGCAGGGAGAATGACCACTGAAAGAATGAATATGAAGTGATTGACAAATTATGGATAGGAAGAATACTGTAGGCCTAATGGACAGGGAGAATGGCCAATGAATAATAGATTCTGACATATAGGTAGGGCAATACTTCACAAACTTGAACAGTATGGAGAGCCTTTCAGTATAATTGCTGTACCTGCAGATGTAATGTGTCTTTTCTTATTCCTATACCTTTTGCTACCACTACGTACTGTTTAAATATTTTTAATTGAATTTAGAACTGGTGAAAGACCATGCAACTTCTGTGTATTGCAGAACTGGAATGCAAACCTCAAAACTATCCCCTCAGTGTGGTTCAGATAAGTTCAGTAGAGTCAGGTGAGACAATTCTCTCTCTAGTAATTTCTTGGTCTTTTTGGCTAAAGTTGTTGGTTAGTAAACTAGCAGTGGCCTGGGTGGAGTTTTAAAATTAATATTGGCCCAGACAAGGGTTGCTCTCTAATTTGATAGAGTCCTCTTCAAACAGCTGGCAGCTGAGCGCCATGCAACCACTCTCTCTGGAGTGAGGGTGGGGTGAAGGGAGGAAAAAAACCCAAAGGCAAACTTCATGGCTTGGCATAAGGATAGTTTACTGGAACAACAAAGGGAGAGAGAAATAAATATAACAGGACTTTATAGCAAAATATACAAAACTGGTAATACACAATGCAGTTTCTCACCGAACCGCACAATTCAGACCGTACCGCTCAGAGCTGCCCCAAAGCTGGACTGTCTCCAAACTGCATGTCCTGGAGCTGTGTGCTCCTCCCCCGCCAGCCCCCCAGTATGCTGAGTATAATGTCATTGGTATGGAATACCCCCTTTGGCCAGTTTGGGTCACCTGTCCTGGCTGTGTCCCCTCCCAGTTCCCTAGGTGTTCCTCACCTTCTCTTTAACAGGGCAGCATGAAAAGCTGAAAGGTCCTTGACTGCTTGGCAACAATTAAAAATATCACTGTGTTATCAACATTGCTCTCATCCTAACTCCCAAAACACAGCACTGCACCAACTACTAAAAAGAAAATTAACTCAGTCCTAGCTGAAACCAGGACATTATCCACCCCTTATTCTATACCATTTTTGTTATGCACAGATTCATCAATTGCCTTTAAGCGCCACCATTTTTCCATCTTTGACACACACATAGATATATATATACACAAACACACAGATACCAATCCCTTAGTCTATAGGCCATTCCTCTAAAATGTCTATTGAGTTTATTTAGTCCATGACTTTGGGCTCCATCTGTCATAACAGTCTCTCAGGGCAGGAGTGATGATGTGTGCCACTGCATTGTTGCATGCTGCATCTGGGACTCACAACTGATACACCTGGTGTGGTCCATGCCTATGGTCTGCAGGTTGAGGGTGTTGATTTTCAAAGAAGTTGCTGGGTGCCAGATGCAGTGTCCAGTTCTAGTTCCATCATCATGGCACGCAGCCTTCATTCATTTGTTTGATTCTTACTGTAATACTGTTGGTACAGCATATAGCAATTGTAGCAATGATAATATACAATAGCAGGGTTATTTAGCAAGTAACATTTGTTGTGGGTTTGCGCGACAAGGTTCTGGGGGAGGGGGGGGCTGCAGCGGTAGCTTCTGCAACAAGCTTCTAGAAGCTTCCCCTTGGTCTGATGGAGTAAATACCAGCCAGCTCAAGGATGGACCCACAGCTGACCAAGGCCGAGCCAATCAGCAACAATCAAAGTGCCTCTGTGATAACATGTTTAAGAAGGGGGAAAAAACCGCAAGTGGATGCTTTTTGCTGCCAGAGAAGGAAGTGAGAAGATGTAAGAAACTTTGCAGACACCAAGGTCAGTGAAGAAGGGGGAGCAGGAGGTGATCCAGGTGCCAGAGGAGAGACTCCCCTGCAGTGTGTGGAGAAGACCATGGTGCAGCCCATGGAAGATGATGGGGAGTAGATATCCCATCTGCAGCCCATGGGGGACCCCACGGTGGAGCAGGTGGAGACACCTGAAGGATGGTTTGAGCCAGTGGGAAGCCCACGCCGGAGCAAGCTCCTGGCAGGACCTGCAGCCCATGGAGAGAGAGGCCCATGCTGGAGCAGGTTTGCAGGGGGGACTTGTGAGCCCATGGAGGACTGTGATGGAACAGTCTGTTCCTGAAGGTCTGCACCCCATGAAAGACACATTGGCACAGCTTGTGAAGAACTGTGGGAAGGACTCATGTTGGAGAAGTCTATGGAGGGGAAAAGTGAGGAGCCCTCCCCCTGAGAAGGAAGGAACAGCAGAGAAAACGTGTGATGAACTGACTGAACCCCCATTCCCCTCCTCGCCCTGTGACACCTGGGGGGAGAGGAAGGGAGAGAAATCATGAATAAAGGTGAGTCTGCAAAGAAGGGGAGGGGTGGGGAGAGGTGTTTTAAGATTTGTTTGTACTTCTCATTGTGGTGGTTTAGCCCTGGCCGGAGGCCGGACGCCCACCAAAATCAGTCTATTGCTCCCCTTCTTAGTTGGACAGGGGAGAAAATATATATCAAGAGGCTTAGATCTAGGCAAAGAACTCATTCAGTACCTCAGCCTTCTCCACATCAGTTGCAGCCAATTCTCCTTTCTCATTTACCAAGGCGGGTACACTCTCTTTGGCCTGTCTCTTCTGGCCAATGTACCTGTAAAATCCCTTCTTGTTGTTTTTAACAACCCTTGCCAGGTTCAGTTCCATCTGCGCCTTGGCTTTCCTGATCCCATCTCTGCAAGTCCGAACAGCATCCCTGTATTCTTTCCAGGCAACACACCCTTGCTTCCAGAGCTTGTGTTTGCCTTTCTTTTCCCTCAGTTTGACCAGCAGGTCCTTGCCTAGCCGTGCTGGCCTCCTGCCCCTCCTGCCCACCTTCTTATTCAGAGGGACAGAGAGCCCTTGAGCTCTCAGAAAGGCATCCTTAAAGAGTAGCCAACTTTCCTCAACATTTCTGTCTCTAAAGACCACCTCCCAGGAGATCTTGGCCAACAAGTCCTAATGAAACGTAAGGAAGAGTGTGAGGAACATGCCACCCCCCCGTTCCCCCTGCCCCCCTTCCCCCCTCCCTCCAACTAAGAAGGAAAACAACTCATGAGGAACTGACTGAACCCCCCCATTCCCCCGCTCCCTTCCCCCACCCCGTGCCACAATGTGGGGGGGAAAAGGGATAGAAATCATGAATAAAGTTAAGTCTGTGAAGACACAGCAACTGCTGAACAGAGGGGAAGGATCTCTTTTCTGAAACTGCTGGCTAATACAGCCCAGGATGCTTTGGCCTCCCACTGCTGCCTCATGTTCAACTTGTCCACCAGGATTCATTAGGTCCTGTTTCACAGCCAGTCAGCCTCCAGCCTGTACTGTTGCATGGGGTTATTTCAGATGCAGGATGTGGTGTTTTCCTCCGGGCTATTGGCCCTGTTATTCCAGCATCAGAGCAGCCAAGTGATAATGTCCTCACCTGGAAGGTGGCCTAAATCTTTTCACGTATCTTGCAACCCACTCATTGACAGGAATCGGGTGATGACCTCTTGTTCTGCCTCTTTCTCCTGTTCTCTGGATGGCCCCGGTTCATCATCGTCCTTCACTAAGCGAACTGATTTCTTTGTGCATTTGCTTTCCTGTATAAGGGTAACTGATTTCTTGGCTCATCTTCACTGACTATTACTGTCATGTGAGTAGGCATGGTGACCATTGTGGGAATTGCGGTAACTGCAGTGCTTGTTGTGGGAGTTGCAGTAGCTGCGGTGCCTGCGGGTCTATTTCTCTTCCTTCTCCTGTGATGGCGCTGCCTAGTGTTGAGCAGCATTTGGCAGATAGTGGCTGTGGCCCACCATGCCTGACTATTCAGCTTAAGGGAAAATCGCAGAGCCTCCAGCCAGGGTCAAACTACCACAATATGTTATCATAGAGGCGCTTTAATTAACACTGATTGGCTTGGCCTTGGTCAGCAGCAGGTCCGCCCTTGAACCGGCTGGTATTGGCTCTGTCAGACCTAGGGGAAGCCTCTAGCAGGTTCTTGCAGAAGCCACCCCTGCAGCCCCCCCCCCCCCACCTCCAAAATCTTGCCATGCAAATTCACAGCAGTCAATAAACAACATCTTTTGCTCAGATCCTGGATGTTGTGTGTGGTTTCCTTGAATCCTCATTGGTTGCCCAATAGTTAGAAAGAACCTGAAGGTAAAATATGAGTGTTCCAGACAGTATTACTAGGGCTTCTATCAGCTGAACTATTGCTCATTTTTAACTAATACTTCTCCTACTGTATACAGCAGACTTAGACTTCACTATATCATAACTAGAGCCTTCAAGAAAAACTAGCTAGTGTTGCATAACAGCTAGGTTGCCTGTGTCAGTAACTCAGTAACTGTGGGTAGGCTCTATGAGAACTAGTTATGCCAACTCATTTACTTGGGTTAGTCCAGTTTTTATTCAAAAATGCATTCCAATTCCTGTGTGCAATCAGAGCAATGCAGCAGCAGAGGGCCAATTAAACAACAGAAGATCTGGCTCAAGGAGCATACAAATAATAGACTCCTGTAGAAACATGTGAAGCAAACATTTATACTGATATTTGAGGTACAGACTCTCCCTTGAAACAGCTGATCTACAGAGTACATGCTTATGGACAGAGCTGCTATAGAAGTAGAAAGTTTGAAAAGTTTGGTAGAAATTTTGGTTTGCAGAGGTTCTGACACCAGGCTTGTTCTGGGAATAGCATTTAGACCTAAGATTCTAAACCAGAAGGCTTTTAAAAATCTTCCTATTTCTCAGTACTTAAGGTGATAATTTCAGAAATCATTCATGTAATAAAAATAGCTTTAGTTTAGCAGTATATGAAATACCTTCCAAAACCTGACTGACAAGTGCTTGGCTCTTGACTGTGATCCAGCCTTTTGCTGAAAGCAGAATCTCATCCCACCCACTGTACCTGAAGGTCTCCTTTTGTTGTCTTCATCTAATACTTTTCACCCCATTACAGATCTAGCTTTAAAAAATTAGCTTTAAAAATTTAAAGAAGTCTTAAAAACGAAAAGTTTCTCAATGCCCATACAACCCAAAGTTCATATGTAAACAATTGTTAAGTTATATGGAGGGGGAGGAGAACAACATACGAGATTTTTTTTTAAAGCAAAATGTAACATTTAAGTCCTCTCAAAAGAGGTAGAGCCACTGTTTTAATTGATGCCATCCAGATCTGCAGTACTGCTGTCATACCATTTTATTGCTATTAATGATAAAAACAGATTTAAGAGCTATACCAGCAATATAGCAGGACTATAATCTCCAATATTTATAGAATAAGACATGCCTATATCTAATAACAATAACAGATTCCACCAGAAATCTTTCACTTATTGTAAACATTGCATTTGTGCAATTTCTTTTTCATACTTTAATTTCCAAAATCATGACAGGCATATTTAGTAGCATAAAACACATCCAGTTTCATGTTTGGCAATGAGAAGCCCATTCTTCATAGACAACCAATAACCTAGCAGCACATTTTAAAATCTTATTACAAGTATTTCTGGATAACCCTCCTTCCAAATCGCTTCCCCCCCCCAAAGCACCCAAAATAAAGTGCAATCAATACCCTTAGAAATGTGTCAAGAAATCCCTCAGGCTGCAGGGAGTGCCAGAGCCTGTCACCGTGAATGGATGACAGTAGTGAGAATGGCTGTGTGAGGCATGACCAGGTGGATGATCTGCTCAGCCTGGTGGCAGAGCTACGAGAGGAAGTATAAAGGTTGAGGAGCATCAGGGAGGCTGAGAAAGAGATAGACTCATGGAGTCTATCTGCCCTCCCCAAGACAGAAACAGGGAGAGCCACCAGAAAAAAAAAAAACAAGATCAAGGGGACCCTGTATCCTCCCCCTGCCAGGATGAAGGCAGTAGCTTAAAGAAAAGAAGTGAACAGAGGCAAATTCATGCTCGGGACAACAGGCAAACCTCTTCCTTGCCCACCTCGCCCTCCCAGGTGCCTCTGTACAATAGGTACGAGGCTCTGGATTGTGGGAGACCCGTCAACGTATGATGTGGTCCATCTACTTCATCTACACCAGAGATGTCGCCAAGGTCAGAAAGGCCTAACCCCCGTATCATGACCACCTCCACGAGGAAGAAAAAGTGGGTTGTAGTTGTAGGTGACTCCCTTCTGAGAGGAACAGAGGGTCTGATATGCTGGACAGACCCTCCTCTTAGGGAAGTCTGCTGCCTCACTGCAGCCCGGGTTAAAGACATTGCTAGGAAATTTCCTAGCTTGGTACACCCCTTGGACTATTACTGCTCTCCTAAGTGGGTGGTGATGAAGCTGCAATGTATAGTCCAAGAGACTATGGAGGTCCGTGACGAGGGGTGTTCCGCAGTGGTCAGTACTACTGTTTAACATCTTTATTGGAGACATGGACAGTAGGATCGAGCGCACCCTCAGCAGGTTTTCTGATGACACCAAGCTGTGTGGTGTGGTGGACACGCTGGAGAGAAAGGATGCCAATCAGAGGGACCTCAACAAGCTTAAGAAGTAGGCCCGTGACAACTGCATGAAGTTCTACAAGGCCAAGTGCAAGGTCCTGCACATGGGTTGGTGCAATCCCAAGCAAAACTACAGGCTGGGCAGAGAATGGATTGAGAGCAGCCCCGAGGAGGATGACTTGGGGGTGTTGATTGATGTAAAAATCAACATGAGCTGGCAACGATGATCAGAGGGCTGGAGCACCTCTCCTACAAAGACAGGCTGAGAGAGGGCCAGGTTCGAGACCATCTAAGGAACCTGAAGGTGCACAAGTCCCTGGGACCTGACAAGTTGCATCTGCAGGTCCAGAGGGAACTGGTGGATGAAGCAGCTAAGCCACTCTCCATCATATTTGAGAAGTCATGGAAGTCCAGTGAAGTCCTGGGGGAGTACAGGAAAGCTGGAGAGGGACTGTTTACAAGGGCAAGCAGTGACAGGACAAGGGGCAATGGTTTTAAAGTGAAAGAGGTTAGATTTAGATTGGATATAAGGAAGAGACTCTTCACTGTGAGGGTGGTGAGACACTAGAACAAGAAGTGTTCAAGGCCAGGTTTGGGCAACCTGGTCTAGTGGAGGTTGTCCCTGCCTGTAGCAGGGGTGTTTGAACTAGATCATCTTTAATGTCCCTTCCAACCTAAACCATTCTATGATTCTAAAATAGCCACATTCTTTTCTTTGTATAAAAAAAGAAGAGAGTACTTTTCCTCAGTCTTAACAGTGCTATACTGTTTCCATCATTTTGGGTTCTTCGTCTTTTTGTAGCATTGAGTTTAAAGTGCAGACACTTCTGTTTATGCAGCCTTGTAGATCATTTGCATTCTGCAACAAATGAAGAATTGAAAGCTCAATCTCAATACTTATATACTCATATGGAGAATGAAGTCAAGTTCTTTTATTTTGTCTGCTTTAAGATAAGTTTGTAAGGAAATATAATTTTTTTTAAAAAACCCCAACCAGACAATATTATCATGATCTGAATGTCAAGAATTTGGCTATCATACTATCTCCTTACTTAGGAGTTACTTAGGAGTTACATTTACTTAGGGTTCAGTTACCAGATCTTACCAACCAGGTACCTTGATCAAATTTATTTCAAAGTATTTAAAATTGTGTCTTTTTCCCCAACATCCAGCTTCTAAAAGCCCATAAAATTTTCTCTTCAGCCCAAGATCATCACTAACACTGAAACCAAAGACCCCAGTGTTCCAAGATAAGGTTTAAAACAGGGGAAGAATATCATAACACAGTATAAAATTTCCTTAGACTTGACTACCTGTCGGTTTCCATTAATGGGATTAGTAATTTTCAGTTGAAAACTCACTTCTCCTGTATTATGAAATACATTTAATTCTAGTACCTGAACAGGTTAATGATGCAGTTTTCCATTTAGCAAAATTATTCAAGGGCACTGACCTAATGTATGCCTTTTGTTACTATGAATTGTGAGAGCTCTAAGAAACAATCTCTTGAATATTGATAATAGTGCATGTTAGAACTGACAGAGCTCCAAGTATAAAGATGCCTATTCCTAGATCTCAAAAAGTAAACCTTCTCAGGAGTGTAGCAAAAATCTATTCCTAATAGAGTTGTTACATTCATTTCTGGAAATAAAAACCTACCTGTGACAATGACTCAAGTCCTTCTACAATACCAGTATAGACACTGGGATTCTGTACTGACATTGCTTGAAAGCCTTGAGATTGTGAACAGATTCTCACTCTTGATTTGAATGCTTCAAGTTCAGTTTTGAAAGCTTCCAAATAGCCTTCTTCCCCTGCCTGTAAAAAGAAGACCGAAATATTTTTATCTTCTAGTTGTAAACATACTGCTAAAAAGAAGTCCTGCAGTAATGCATATTATACCATGCATTGAAGGATAATGGTTTGGACAAGTCAATAACAATATTAGTGCCAGTCAGCTTTAAAAGAAGATTCAGGTATTCTGGGTTTTGTTTGGTTTGTTTTAAAGAGAGACTTTAGCATTTGATGAATACAGGAACTGAGTTATAAATTCATCTGAGAACATGTAAGAACAAAATATAATTTTAACCCTTCCTTTGTTCCATCTCAGAAGCCAATACCCTTAAGAGAAAAGGTACTCATGGCAGCACTCAATTCAAAAGCAAAGCATGAATCAAAGTGTGTGTCAACTTAAGGCAGCATTAAGATCAGCATGTCTTGATTTAACTCAGTATAGAACCTGAATCAAACAGCAGCTTCAGTCTTCTCACATCTCTCCTTCTCCCTCTCTTGACATTCCAGAGCTAACCCTGACTGAAGAGAAACAGACTCCAAATTGGGCTCTGTCATGAGGACACAATCATTAGACTCATTCATGTTTGTCATTGTAATTTAGGCGGTAGTTCACTACTATTCTACACTTCTGTAGTTCCCATGCTATGTTCTGCTTTCCCTCTGGCCTAACAAGAATCCATGTGACTTCCATTCTCAAGATCAGAATTACACAAAGCATTCATCCTAGAATGAACTGCCAAAAAAACCCACTTCCCCACAAGCTTGATTCAGTCAATAGCATATTTAACCTCCAACTGTCAGGAAGAAAGCTCCTTCAGATATGATACCTTGCAAAGGGTATCAATCAAGAGTTTATCTCAGTGTTATACAAGTTCTGACTTACTTTGGCTTTTTGGAAAAATAGACGAAAACAGCCTCTTGGATCCACATTACAACTTCTGGCCATTTCTATAATAAACTGCATCACAACTGCTTGGTGTGCTATTTGTTCCATCAGAGCTCTTTTCTGAAAATGAAAAATTACATAATTACAGAAAATACCTTGAAAAGTACAACTCTGTCTAAAAATTCAGCAACATCTTTACATTTGATTCCTAAAGAGAAAAATAACTGATGCTGACAGAAGCAAAGGGACTGTTAATTAGCTGAGACTATATCTAATGTAGCAATGTGTTTTGTAGGCTTCCTTTATTAAGATAACATGGACATGGGAAAACAGGGAGAGGAGTAATTAAATGTCTCGCCAATTTGGACATCTTTTCTGTAGTGTAAGTGGGAAACTGCATATTTTTAAGCAGTTTAAAGGTCTTCCTAGTACCTGTTCAGCTTCTAGATTAAAACACCATAAGATGAGATATTTAGCTGTTTCTTCACATACAAGATATGAGTGGTCAGACAAAAATCTTTGACTATCATCCCATCTGCCAAGCATACCTGATTAAAAAAACAAAATAAACACAACATGAATTAACACATTCAATATGTCAAAGTGATTTAATGTAGTGAAAATGTTATTCAAATTTACATTCTACTACAATCTCCTTCATACTTCATTGTTACCTCAGAAGAACAGCGTGCAAATAAAACTGAACTCAGTTTGCTTGCTGTTTTTAAAACACCTTCCAATGCTGAAAGAGCATTACTAATAAGTTATGCTCGGACTGTAAATATACTGAAATATAGTTAAGCTATTACTGTTAAGATCAGATATTATTTTTTATTGTATTTATCAATGTTAAAAACAGGTTACCTGTAAATGGTTTTCACACACTGTAGAAAGTAGTATCTATACATATTTGTTAAGAATTTGATAGTGTAACTAAGTTGGTGGATGAAGATTTACATTCAGTGATTTTGACAAAAAAGTTCTTTATGTGCTTGCTAGTAAGACAAATAGAAATAAAAAAGAATAATCATAGTCTAAACCAAACATGCTTCTGACATGTTTGTTAGGTTTTAGGAAGTACAGAGCTATTTTTATAACCAAAGTCAAAACAGGAGAAACAACTTAGTGGTTGAAACTGGTTGAAAGACAGCAAAACCCCAGCTATTTATAAGAACAGCACAGACAGTTATAATCACTTTTACAAGCAGGGATTGCATCTACATTAATGCCCCTATCGTTTCAAATGAACAGAAGAAAAGGTTGCTAAATTTTTAATTTCATGACTGGAAAAACTTTTTCAGTTCTGTGTTTGCTCAAGATGTTTTCATTGATCATAGGAACTAACGGGTTTCTGTGATTTACAGTTTTCTTTACTTTGAAAATGTTATTTCTTACAATGCCACCTCTCCCATCCTGAGAAACAAGAATCTAGATACTCTCCTTGCCAGATGTTTCATTTGTTAGCATCCATTTTGTGCAGCAATAATAATAACCATGAAAAAAAGAAATAGAACTACATAAATTCAACAGGTTATACTGCAAAATGTCAGAAGCAACATACTTACCAAAGTATCTAATCTTTTGTTCATGCTTCTGTATAAATGATTTAGATATATCTTCATCTTCTACTTCATTTCTTTTATACTGACTAATAAAACTCTAAAGAGGAGAAAAAAAACTATCATAGAATTTCCACATATACCTTTTAAAACTATAGGATTATTTAATTCAATTTCAAGGGCAATGTACATTACAATTTCAAGTTTTAAGCATAGCCCAGCAAACACATATGTATACACTAAGCAAGCTATTTATGAAAACACAGCTCATCTAATTAATAATAGGGTGGAAAATGCCATAGTATATTCTTCTTCTGAGCAATAATCTAAAAGTTCTACACACTAGTAGGAACTTACTGATCTATAAACAATGAGAAACATCTATACCAACTAGCCCAGACCTGATGAAGTAACTCAGTGGAATTATGAAAAAAATGATGCATTAACAGTTCATATTCAAGCTAAATGCTGAAAACAAAGCTGTCATTTACTATGAAGACAGTTTGTGCTAAAATAATCTGTATTAAGAAATTAACATTATTAGAGGCAAACTGTGCATGTTTCAAATGTGAGAATTTAGCATGATAAACAAACAAACTTCATATGAAGAATCATAGAAGAACTATTGCTCATCCTTGGTTTTGGCAAAAGTTGCTACAAGGGACAAATATAAATTCTGATTCCAAATTAAAGTGTCATACACATTTGTTATATCAA
Source organism: Porphyrio hochstetteri (assembly GCA_020800305.1). Taxonomy (NCBI): domain Eukaryota; kingdom Metazoa; phylum Chordata; class Aves; order Gruiformes; family Rallidae; genus Porphyrio; species Porphyrio hochstetteri. The sequence goes on along the minus strand of JAJHSY010000141.1, from coordinate 782,806 downwards.
TACATGTCCCCTTTAATAGGACAAAATAAGAAAGAAAAACATTCAACACATTACAATAAGCACTATACTAGGTATTGAAGCCACTGAAGATGAGAAATAAATGGAATAAAAATGCTTGGAATTGTTTTCATACACATTTATACATGTCATACCTTATTAAATACCTCCTTACTAAAAGAATCTGTATCCCATAGATTCTGTCTTTCCCTCTGTATTAGTGCTGCTTCTTTTCTTCTCCACTCTTCCTCTCTTTGTCTCAGTTCTGAACCTTCAGTCTGTGCTTTGGCATATTCCTGATCCATGGATTCGGAATTATGCAGTGTTAAACTACCAAGCTTGTGCTGGGCTTCTGCTAGATTCCATTTGGATTCTACAGAGCTCTTCACAAACTCTTTTTGTTTTTGACAGATTAATTCAATCCCTTGATCATAGGTCTGTGTGGAAAATAAAACATGTTGTTTATGGAAAGAAAACTGACAGAATTTATGAAGCACATAGAAACAGAAGGCTTTGACTACCGAATAGAACACTGAGATGGAAGGCATTTAACAAGTAGTATTATATTCACAACAGTGACTAAACATCATACTGTGCAGCTAGATGATTTTTAAAGTAAACTTCTACTTCAATCTTTCCAAACTTAATTGAAAGATATTTCCAGAATCATGGATCAAGTATTGCCACCAGTAATATAATCTTCAGACTGCATGCCATAACATACTTTTGTAGATTAAAGGATTTTCCTCACTCTCCTCTGGCTATCTTTATTCTGTAAAATTAACAATAGCCAAAATAGCAGAATACTTTTAAGACATACTTCTGAGAAGAAAGCATCTGCTTTATGATGTCAAATCTTAACAATAGAACAATAGAGTAACTACTGCTATCTACCTTCCAGCAAGGATTAATATTACTGTGGTGGGTTGACTTTGATTGGCTGCCAGGTGCCCACCAAGCTGCTCTCTCTCTACCCTTCCTTAGCAGGACAGGGGAAGAAAACAAGATTTAAAAAAGCTCGTGGATCAAGATAAAGGCAGGAAGATTGCTCACCAATTACCATCATGGTCAAAACCGACTTAACTTGGAGAAGATTAATTTAATTTATTGCAATTTAAAAGCACAGTAGGATGGGAAGCAACAAAGACAAAACTGGATACACATTCCCCTCCCCCCGTAGATACATGAGCAGCTTAAAGAAAAAAGGAGAAACCATTGTACAAACCAATCTAGCATGCAGTCCAACTATTAGACCTGTGTCACAGTTTTGCGTGGTTGGGTGCTGGAAAGGAACAGGGGTGCAGAAAATGGCTGCTGCGAGGAGCTGCTGAAATTCTCCGCAGCTTCAAAGTGTAAACAATTCAAGGCCACAGTCACTGTTGACCAGGGCCAAGCCAATGAGAGATAGCCATAGCGCCTCTCAGAATCACATATAGGAGAAAACAACCCGGAAGCAGCTGCATTTTGCCACCGGAGAAGGGAGTGAAAAGATGTAACAAGCTGTGCAGACACCAAGGCCCGGGAAAACGGGGGAGGAGGAGCCCCAGGTGCCAGAGAGAAAGATGGCCCTGCAGCCCGTGGAGAAACCCCATGGAAAAGGCCGAGACCCCACCTGTAGCCCGTGGAGAGGCTCCACGCTGGATGGAGCAGGTGGAGAAATAGAGAAGACGCTGTGACCCTATGTTGGGATAAGCCCCTGCCAGCACTTGCAGCCATGAAGAGAATCAGAGACACAGAGATGAGCAGAGAGAGAGATTTGCGCCGGAACAGGCTTGCTGGGGGGAGGCTGGTGACCCCATGGAGGACTGGGACTGAGAGACATTGTGATTTATTGCTGCCTGCCATAGCAGTGATCCAGGCGGAGCAGCTGATGAAGAGATAAAGCCCTGGGGGAAGAGACTCACGTGGAGGACTGTCTCCCGTGGGTGGGACCCACGGTGCAGCAGGGGGAGGGTGTGTGGAATGAATGCCCCTCCCCCCCGGCCGAGAAGGAAACCAAATTGCAAGGAACTGACCGAAGCCCCCATCTCCCAGTCCCTGCCCCCCTGTGCTGTGATCGGGGGGAGGAAGGGAGTGAAATCATGACTAGAGTGAAGTCTGCTAAGGAGGGAGTGAGGGGGGAAGGTAGAGGTGTTTTAAGATCTGGGAAAGGAAACAGCTCATGAAGAAGTAACTGAGAACCCCATTATTTTTTCCTAGTCCCTGCCCCTCCCCGCACTGCGAGCAGGGAGGGAAGAAGGGAGTAAAATCATGGCTAAAGGGAAGTCTGCTGAGAATGGAGGGGTGGGGGGAAGGTGCTAATGAGAACCCCATTTTCCCCAGTCCCTGCCCCTTCCTGTACTGCGAACGGGAGGGAAGAAGGGAGCAAAAACCCTGACTAAAGTCTGCTAAGAAGGCAGTGGTGGGGGGAACGTGTTTTAAGATCTGGTTGCATTTGTTTTAAGATTTGGTCGTGCTCCCGACTCTGTTTTTCACTGTTCTTTTTAGTGTAGTGCAATAAATTAGAATAGTTTTTTCCTTCACTCTGTGTTGAGTCTGTTTTGCCCACGCTGTTGCTGATAAAATGATCTCTACTTGTCCTTGTCTTGACTCCTAAGCCTCTCGATATATATTTTCTTCCCTGTCCAACTAAGAAGGGGAGCAATAGACTGATTTTGGTGGGTGTCTGGCCTCCGGCCAGGGCTAAACCACCACAAGACTACATTGAGAGCAACGAGTGGTGGGACCCTCAAACATTGGGATACACATTTAGTGAAGGCTACCTGGTTAGTTATCTCTAAGGGGTCTACCAATTGAGCTGGCCCTGCCCAATCAAAATTTCCACATACTGTAGAAGAAGTTAAGAGTCCCCACAGTGTGTATGAAGAAGACACTACTGATGAGGCTTTCCTCCTTCAGCTGCAGGAGGCATCACGGTCGCAGGCACTCATCCTGATGGGGGACTTTAACCACCCGGACATCTGCTGGGAAAACCACACGGTGAGCTGCAAGAGATCCAGGAGACTCCTGGAGTCTATAGATGACAACCTTCTGGTTCAGGTATTGGACAGACCGACCAGAGGTGATGCATTGCTGGACCTGGTGCTCACCAATGTGGGGGAGATCATTAAAGGTGTTAAGAGTGGAGACAGGCTGGGCTGCAGCGACCATGCCCTAGTTGAGTTTGCGATCTCAAAGAATGTGGGGCCTGGCAAAGAGTGGGATCAGGACCCTGAACTTTAGGAGAGCAAACTTTAGGCTGTTCACAGAATCACAGAATCATAGGGACCTCGAGAGATCATCGGGTCCAACCCCCCTGCCAAAGCAGGTTCCCTAGCTCATATTGCAGAGATAGGTGTCCAGACGGGTCTTGAATATCTCCAGAGAAGGAGACTCCACCACCTCCCTGGGCAGCCTATTCCAGGGCTCTGTCACCCTCACTGTGTAAAAGTTCTTCCGCATGTTGGTGTGGAACTTCCTGTGCTCCAATTTGCAGCCATTGCCCCTTGTCCTATCTCCACAGACCACTGAAAAGGGGTTGGCCAATTCCCCCTGCATCCCATACTTAAGATATTTATAAACATTAATTAGGTCCCTGTCCTGGTTTCAGCTATGATGGAGTTAAACTTTTTTTTTAGCAGTGAATGGAATGCCATGTTTGGGTGTTAGCATGAGAATAGTGCTGATAGCACCCTGATGTTTCCGATTTGTTGCCGGGCAATCAAGGACCTTTCTCAGCTCTGCATACTTCCTTACTAATGAGAAAGGAGGGGACGCAGCCAGGACAGGTGACTCGAATTGGCCAAAGAGCATATTCCATGCCAGTTACGTCATGCTCAGTTTAAGGGGGGACTGGGGGGAAGAGGGGGAGACAACGCCAGGATGTGCAGTTTCTGGGGACGGTCGGGTTGTCCCGGACGGGCTCTAAGCTGTGCGGCCTGAGTTGTGTGGTGTGGTGAGAAATTGCATTGTGTATCACCAGTTTCATCTATTTTGTGCTTTAAACTTATGTTATTGTTATATCTAGTTTTCTGTTATTGTTTAGTAAACTATCCTTATCCCAACTTGCGTGGTTCTGGTTTCTAGGTTGTGGTTTCGTTCCCTCCTTTCTTCCTTCCCTTTTTCCCCCTCCCCCAACTTTCCTCCCCCCTTCCTTTTAAAAGTACAAGCGACTGTGTGGGGTGCGGCCCTCGGCCGGGGCAAAACCACGACAGTCCCCCCTTAGTCTTCTTTTCTCCAGGCTGAACAGTCCCAGTCACTCAGCCTTTCCTCATACGGGAGATGCTCCAGGCCCTTAATCATCAAGGCCTTGTCTTCGGCTGTTTTGTTTGCGCAAAAAGAAAAAGAGGGAACTGTGGAGGAATGGCTCCGTGAGAACGGCCACATATTCCCACTCTCTATCCCTGCGAACAAAACAGCCAGAATGAAACATCGCTCTAAAGGAATGTGGAGCTAGCAGCAAAGTCAGATAATGGGTTAAGGAGTGTGGACTGTGAATAGAAGCTCCTAATTCTGAAACATTCCTCTGAGACAAGATAAGATATAGGTCTTGCACAGGTGTCCGCTCTATCGCCTTCACTGTTTTCACTTCCCTCCCCCCGTGGCTCCCAGCCATGCTTTGTTAAGCTTTCTAGAGAGTGTATAATCACGCTGCTCTGTAGAATAAACGAACTGACTGCTTTTAGCCATATTGGTGTGCGGTCTAATGCCTAGCGCCGTCCCGCTCTTTCGAAGCCCCTGGACCTAAAAGTTTCCCAAGATCTGGATTAGGACGCGGGGAACACTCGACAATGGATGATATACTGATTGCGGGGAAAAAACTTGGACATTGAAAGTTTGATTCATGAGTTAACAGTGCATTTGAAAAGCAAGGGGTTACAGACTGATCCAGAGAAAATTCAAAAGAAGCCAGTGTGGAAATATCTGGGGTGGCAGATTGATAAAAGTACCATAACACCTCAAAAGATTGAGATCCGAGCTGAAGTCAGCACGTTAAATGATGTTCAAAAGCTGCTCGGAGATATTAACTGGGTTAGACCGTTGTGTGGCATTACGAATAGGGAATTGGAACCTTTAGTGGCATTGCTAAAGGGAGGAGGTGGTGCAGGAGCACGCAGAATCCTGTCAGAAGCAGCTAAAAAGGCCCTGGAAGTCATTAGTAACAAAATTAAGAATGCATATACCCATCGATGGGATCCTGACTGGGACATAGGAGTCACAGTCATTAATCAAACAGAGCATGTGTTTGCTATTATAATGCAGTGGACTAATGACAAAGATCCCTTAAGGCTGTTAGAATGGGTATTCTTGCCAATGCAGCCAAAGCGAACTGTAACTACGCGTTTGGAGGCGATAGCCCAAGTCATTATGAAAGGCCATAATCGCGTAATAGAAATTGCAGGAACAGAACCCGCAGTTATTGTTGTTCCGTTAGCAGCAGAGTATTTAGCTTGGGCCTTGATGAACAGTACTGCCCTGCAAATAGCTTTATCAGACTATGCAGGGGAAGTGAAAGTGCATTACCCACCACATCGAATCTTTACAGTAGTACATAACTGTCAAATAGAAGAAAAGCCCTTGTTGTCTGGGCGTCCGGTTTGGGGTATTACGGTATTTACTGATGCGGGAGGAAGGACTCAGAAGGCTGCAATTACATGGCAAGAGGATGGAAAATGGCAGGATTTGATATTAAAAGGAGCCCAAGCCTCAACTCAGCAGTTGGAGTTGCAGGCGGTTGTAAAAGTCTTTGACAAGTGGAAAGCCGAACCGGTTAATATAGTATGTGATTCACTGTATGTGGTGGGAATAGTGACCCGAATGGAAAGGGAATTTCAGATGAAGATTGTATAGGTTGTTTAAAGAATTATGGCTCCTACTGCCTAACCGACAGCATCAGTATTTTATTACCCATATTCGCAGCCACACTGGACTAACTCAAGGTCTAGCAGAAGGAAATCAGAGAGCAGACAGGCTGGTAGCACCGGCACGGGCTGCTCCCTCAGCAGACCGCTTTGCACAGGCTCGGAGATCGCACGAATTCTTTCATCAATCTGCCAAGGTCCTTCAACGACAATACCACTTGTCGGTTGCCGAGGCTAAAGGGATTGTACAGTCGTGCCCGGACTGTCAGCAATTCACCAGTGGCCTTGCCCCTGGCATCAATCCCCGTGGCACAGGCCCACTAGAAGTCTGGCAAATGGACGTTACACACGTCCCAGAATTTGGTCGGCAAAAATATGTCCATGTTTGTATAGATACTTTTTCTCTGGCAGTGTGGGGCCACTGCACAAACAGGGAATCTAGTATAACATGTCCAACACCACGTGCGCTCTGCCATAGCAGCACTTGGGGTACCCCGTGAAACCAAAACTGACAATGGCCCAGGGTATATAGCACAGGCAACACAAACCTTCTTCCAGTTATGGGGCATTACCCATGTTACAGGAACACTGCATTCGCCCACAGGCCAAGCCATGGTGGAACGTATGAATCAAACTCTCAAGCGTTTGCTTCACAAACAAAAAGGGGGAGAGAGGGATATCTCTCCAGCTGATCGACTAAACAAAGCTCTTTATGTTTTGAACTATTTATGTCTGCCACAGGACATTTTGGTACCTCCAATGGTGAAACATGCAGTAGGTTTAAAAGGAGGTTTGGAAGGGATCAAAGAAAGTCAATGTCAGGTGGTAGTAAGAAATGAAATTACAGGTACTAACTTGGGGAAGGAGATCTGCCTGTGTTGTTACAGATACGGGAACCAAGTGGGTACCAGCCAAGTGGATAAAGCTGTGGATCCAGAAGAAAGCAAGCCTGCATGAACCAGGATGAGATCCTGATCCCAGTAACTGAAGTCAAGTGTTCCAAGTGCAGCCACGGTGGACTTGAGTTTTGCTATGGGACATATTGAACTATTTAACAGTCTTTGAAATACGCCTGTAAATTAGTGAAATAGTGACTTCCGCACAGACTAAGATCACGGACAATAATGGCTGCCTGCACGAGACAAGAAGCTGCTGTTACCTACACCCGAACACTCCTGACACTCCTGATTCTGGCAGCGACTGCAGGGAGTGGCACCTCCTTTTACCATCCTAACCATCTGATGCCATGGAACAGCACGAACATATGGGTGACTCTGGCTAGAGCACTAAACCAGACAACCTTCTGTGCATCACTGGCGATGCCAGAACAGCCATTTCAGACATGTCTGGTGGGGCTTCCACTTCCACATAACACACGGATTTATGCAAATGCTAGTGTTTTTGGGAAATGGTATCACTCTCCCAACAATCTATCGCGTCTTATTGATGACTACCACAAGCTACCTGCGGCCGCAGAGCCACAGGAATTGCAAATCCTTGGAAGCATACACAGCCCCTGGTGTGTACTATTCACTGGGTCATACCATAAGGATGGCCACACCTTGCCCAACGCAAGACGTGTTGCCAAGTACTAAGGTGTTCTTTAACGCCTCGGCTTGGTGTGATAGAACGACGAGAATGTTTTATCACCACGGAGGTTGCCCCCAGGAGTGTTTTTAATATGCGGAGACCGGGCATGGCCAGGTCTCCCATCTGCCCTGGTAGGGGGTCCATGTACTACAGGTCACCTGTCACTACTGACACCAAATACCAGCATGATTATCAATCATACTCATTGGCACCGTCAGAAGCGATCACCCATGGGGCAGCAATGCGATGATAATATCGACTTGTGGAATAGAGGGGTGTGGAGGAATGGCTCTGTGAGGAAGGTTACATATTCCTCACTTTCTACCCCTGCGAGCAAAACAGCCAAAATGAAACATCGCCTTAGCGGAATGTGGAGCTAGCAATAAATACCAGATAAGGGGCTAAGGAGTGTGAACTGTGAACAAAAGGCTCCTAGTCCTGAGAAATTCCGCTGTGGTGATATAATACTATGTAGATAGCCTTTCCCCCGCCTTTTCTCACCCTCAGCTAATTGTGGAGCAATTGCGAAACCTCCCGTGAAGGTATATAAGCAGCAACTGTCTTGAATAAAGCGAACTGATTGCTTTTAGCCACATTGGTGTGCAGTCTTTTCCCAGCGCCGTCCCACACTTCCAAAGCCCCTGGACTGAAAATATTTCCCAAGATCTGGATTTGGACACGGGAAACCACAACAGAGGGGAAATAATTGCTGCCAGCTTCTTTCTTCCGGGAGTTGCTGCTGCAAAGGCTTTAGCTCAACTGAGCAAAGTAGCCTGCTGGTTGGCAAAGCAAACAAATGCAACAGCAAAGGTGTTAAGTGCCTTAGCTACAGATGTGGATTCTGTAAGACATGCCACCTTACAGAATCGTGCAGCAATTGATTTCCTGTTACTGGCTCACGGACATGGGTGTCAAGATTTTGATGGCATGTGCTGCATGAATCTGTCTGACCACTCTCAGTCGATTCACGCCAGCATTCAGAAATTAATAGATCAAGCACAAAAGATACAACAAGAAAATGGATTCTTTGGATTGGACAATTGGTTTCATGAGTGGGGAATTTAAGTTCCCACCTTTAACATTTGTCACATTCAACGTTCTCTTGCATCCTGAGAACTCCCCTAAAAATTGTGTAGCCACTCCACCCTGTCGTGAGAGACAAGCCGATTGGTTTCCAACTACACCTGTGGGAACAGGGGGCATTTGAATGTCCTTCTTCAGCAAGGCTGGGAACAGAAGTGAAAGTGTTTTACAGGTATCATTTCCCCAGGCTGTTTTTTCCTGATACAGTGCAATAATGTGCTCCATTCCGGTGTGATCATTGGACCATCCTAGGGGAAAAGGTACAACTTGTGGTTTAGGTCGACCTGAGGCACATGCATAGCAATCACTCTTGTTTAAACTTTTCACAGTATATTTACTCATTCCACCCAGGCATTCGTGTCTCCATCTCCTGTTTCTACTTCAAATGTCTGTCTCAAATCCTCAATTCTTACTACTTTTACTATGGTAGGATCATTAAAAAGTCTTCCTACCTCTGACCTAGGTTTCTGTGTACTTTTCCACTCTTCTTCCTTGTTTGAGGCTTTATTTTCAGATTTTTTCTACCGTTATTGTGAATCGCCCTAATGGATCTCTTCCCGTGACCTCTATCCCTAGTCCATAAGCTCTAGTGACAGTACTATTAGCATCACTGATAGTAATTATTATAGGATTACACGCTTTTTCTTTGCAATTGTGGGTAACGTGTCCTTTTGAGATTGGAATCATCTGTTTTAGGGGTTTCCAATACCAACTTTCTCGATTCACATTTGCTGTCCATCCATTAATCCGAATCGTCCACCAAACATTGCTCCAAGAAGGGCAAGGAGGACCCTGCCTATGGAGCGTCCAACCTTGTACTGGTTCAGGACACATGTACTTCTCTGCACGGCTTAGTGCCCTTTGGTTTTTTTAGACTCACACAATTCAAAATCTGGCAAGCATCAAATATGATGCTCTGTAACCCGTTCCCTTCTGGAATGCTGAATTCTAAGTTCATTTGATTATGACCCAGCACTCTTATTTTCATTATAGTGAGGTATAAACACCATATTAACATTATTCTGAACATTTTCAACCATTTCCTCCTTCCCCCCCAACACAATAGGTAAATACTAGTGTAATAAAAAAATTAAACAGAATCTCTACTATAAAAATGTTATTTCAAATAGTCTTTAAATTACTGTTTCTTCAGTTTGATGAGCAGAGGATTCTCGGTGGGCTGTATACACCAACGTTCGTCCTCAGAGGAGTGTTCTACCGGTCCTTTCAGTCGGGTGTAATGAGTCCAGCCCTTCTCAGCAGTTCTCACGGCAGTTTCGGTTGTCAGTAGAACCTGGAAAGGGCCTTCCCATTCAGGCTGCAGTTTGGATTCCTTCCATGACTTAATTAGAACCCATTCTCCAGGTTGGATAGTATGGACTGCAAATTCCAATGGTGGGGTTTGTGCAAGGAGTCCTTTACTCCTGAGAAAGGATAAGGAAGAGGATATCCCCAGTATATAGTTCTTAAGAAAAGTGTCTTTTGGTTTCAAACCTGGGGATTCTTCCCATTTCACCCATATAAGCCAAGCCAAACAACATTTCATAGGGAGATACACCTAAGTCTTTCCTAGGCACAGTTCGAATTCTCAGTAAGGCAATGGGCAAGCATTTGATCCAAGGTAATTTGGTTTCTAAAATTAACTTTGATAATTGGTTTTTTGGGGGTTTTTTTTGTTTGTTTGTTTTTTGGGGTTTTTTTTTTTAGGGTTTGATTCATTCGTTCAACCCTACCTGAGGAGGGCGGATGCCAGGGAGTATGAAAGTCCCAGGATATCCCTAATCCTTCCATAGTCCCTTGAAGCACCCTGGATGTAAAGTGACTCCCTTGGTCTGAATCCACATTTTTCAATTATTCCATACCTAGGAATGATGTTTTCTAGAAGGATTTTAATTACCCCTGCAACTGTGGCTGAAGCCATTGGATATGCTTCTACCCATCCTGTTAGATTGTCAACCAATACCAGGAGATATTTCAACCTTCCTATGGGTGGCAATTCTGTGAAGTCTACTTGGATACTTTGAAAAGGTCTTAAACCGGGTTCTCTTCCTCCTTGAGGCTGTTTCTTGAGAACCTTTTTATTTTTTTTTTTACAAACAATGCACCTTTCACAGATTTGTTTAGCTATAGTATAGATGCCTATGCATCCATACTTTCTTAGGATTAGGTCACACATTGCTTGTGCCCCCCAATGACTCCCTTGATGTAAAATGGCCATTATTTCCCTCATGATTTGTTTATTTAGCATTTCTCATCCATCTGGGAGACTCCACCTCCCTTCTTCTGTTTCAATAGCTCCCAATTCTTTCAGTTCCTTTTTCTCTCCTTCAGTGAAAATTGTAACTCCCTTTGGTTCAGATATACAAGGAGTAAGATTACATATCTTAACAAATTCAGGCCCTAAGGCAGCTTTTTTTTGCTACCTCATCTGCCAGTCGGTTCCCTCTAGCTTCCAAGGAGTTCCCTTTCTGATGTCCATTTACATGGACTATTGCAATTTCTCTGGGTAGGAGTAAATTCTTTAAAACCTGTTTCATCAGTTCCCCATGTACCAATTCCTTTCCTTTACTGTTAATTAACCCTCTTTCATCCCATATTTTCCAAATGTTTGAACTACCCCAAAAGCATACCTTGAGTCAGTATAAATTGTCCCTTCTGTCCCATTTAACAATTGTAATGCTTGATTTAAAGCATATAATTCGCATGTCTGGGCAGACCAATTGTTAGGTAATCTTCCTGATTCTTTTACACTTTGATTTTCCTCATCAATAATTCCATCTCTTGCCTCCTCACTCCTGAGTTAACACCCCCAGGGCGGTTCCCTAGGTGCTTTTCTCACTCCCTCTTCCCCTATTTCCCTTCTAACGATGTTCCACCCTTTTGACCTTCTCCCACTGCTGCTTCGAAGACCCTGGCCCTTGTTTAATACCACCCTGTTGTGCCAGGATTCTTGTCCTGCCTCTCTCATACCTTCCTTCCGTGCTTCCAATTGTTCTAATAACTCTCTTCCCAAGAGTGCTTTTGGGGATTTGGGCATATAGAAATTTGTGAATTCCCACCTGTTTCCCAAGTTTAAATTTCAAGAGTTCACAGAAATATGCCTTTTCATGTTGGCCAGTAGCCCCTTTTACCACCACACAGTCATTAGTTACTGGTACTAATGCCTGATTTAAAACAGAAAACGTTGCTCCTGTATCTACTAAAAATTCTACGTGTTTTTTTGTTTTTTGGTTGGTTGTTTGTTTGTTTTCCCCTTTTCTCTGCAATTTTCTGCACATTGATTTTTCCAGTGCCCCCTTTTTCTTACCCCAGGCACATTCGTCTCTATCCAGTATACAAATCACAAGCTAATGCAGAATAGCTCTGCTGGATGCTGTGTAATCCCAATCTTGCCGTTTGAGGTGGGGTCACCCTCCCTCTGACTCTTGTTCCCCAGAAGGGGGTATAAAGTTTTTACTATAATTTGAAACCCAGTTTAGCTTTTCCACCTCTAATATTCTTTCTAGTTTGCAAATCACAATCAGTATTTCTCCAGTAATACTAACGAGAATTATATGGGGTTTTTTCTCTAATACATTCTCAGTTCAAAACTGATTACACCAGACAAAACCAAACCATAAATCTCTCTCACACAGATACGCTGCAGCTCAGCCACTCACCACTCACACCAGAGTCAACTCATTTCACTCACACAAACAGTTTGTCAAATCCAAACCAATTTTCAAAACACCGTTCCTTGTAACAATATCCAAAGTCAATACCAATAAATCAGTGCCACCAGAGCAGCAACTCCGTTCGGGAATCAAACCCGTCTCCTGTGTGACGGGCAGGAGTTCTCCCACTCCCATTTTGCAATTTCTTTCAATCGCTTTGCTCCAAGGTCGGAAACGTGGATAGAGCTCCTAACCCTAAAAGCAAGTCCGGGCACTTCTAGCAACACAGTACTGCAATTATTAATCCAGCTGTTATTCCTCCTACAGCTGCAAGAATGAGCCAAGTCGACATATGTTTCCTGATTCCAGTCGGGCCTTGTGATCAGTGACCCCCCCCGCCGTACGCTAGAACTTCTATCCGTACGGGCCTCTCAGTCACCCGATCTACTCCCCGATTCTTGGGTTTGCTCGATCTACCCTCAAGATCGCTAGCGGCCACCCCTTGGTCAACAAACCCCCTACCTTTCCTCCTAGGGACTATGCTGTGCACCAGACGTCTCCGCGCGTCTTATCAGCAGCCCTGTTTCCAAACATACCGTTTTATCCGTAGATCCAGGGGTCTCTCTTCTGCTCCCGGGTGAACAGCTGGGAAGGGGAGGCTCCTTCGAGGAAATCTCTCGGGGCGCGCCTAGGAGCGTCCGCCCCGCAGCTGGTCCCTCAGCTGAGCAGAAATCCTCCTGCCTGGCTCGCCAAAATGACGTACGGAAATAGACTCTATAACTCGAAAGTTATAAAGTAGGTATGTTTAATGCACGCATAAACTCGATAAACTCCTCCCAACTGCGCCTGTGCAGATTCTTCCAAAAATTATGGGCAAGGGTCTTCGGTGGTCCTTGAGAGGAAGGCCATGAGTCTTCCTCACGATGTACTTTTCAACTTCCGCTTGGAATGTGAGAGTCTGACAGGCTTGCAAGTGTTCTTATCAGTTTGAGCTAACCCATGTCCTTATTAACCATCTGTTTTCCTTTAGCAAGGAGATTTATGGATACATTTGTGACAGATGCTATCCTGTTTTCAAACTATTGCTTCTTATAATCGCTCCCTCAAGATCATACGAGACCGTTTCCCACTCCTTAGATGGTCCTTTATCAGGGAAAGATCAAACTGTTTGGTTACGTGACTAAGTTCTATGACAATTTTTTTCTAAGTACTTATTGCCCCTATTTCATTCCCCCCTTTTTCTATCCTACTAAGTAAATTCTTTTACTTAAACATCTTCCCTGAATGATATAAAGCTTCCCTGTTGCAGAGGGTGACCAGCCAAAAAGTAGCAAGCACCCTTTAACCCTTTGTAAGCATCTTGTTAGAAAGCCCTGTATCACCTCTCTCATAGCTCAGAGGGTAAACTGAGTGGACCGGCTTCCACTCACAAAGTACGCAGGGCGAGCCAAGGGTGTTCCTGTCTGCTGTGTGCCAAGACAGTTAACCATGGTCTCCCACCAGGCAGAGAGGTTGCCCCTACAAAACTGCGGCAACCCAGGCGGAGGGCCTGCCTAGGGATGTCGCACTTCAGGTCTCGCTGCAGGGAATGCCTGAGTCTGCTGCTGCCAGGGAAGAGAGGCTCTTTACGTTTCTTCTCTGTGATTATCTGAGCTCAAAAACACATTCCTTTTTGCTGAAAACAAGATATACTCTGTCTCCTAATTGGTCGTTAGTCTTATTATTTATGACTCCTCTATCTCCTGCTCCCTGTAGTTTCAAGGCTGTTGCACTATTATGGCTAAGTTTTGTAGCCGCTTTCATGAAACCGCTTATGTGGTGACTGCTAAAATCCAAAACTAATCTATTCCTAAAAATACACACATTCTTACTTTATCTTCAAGGCTGTTACTGTTGCATTGTTATGGTTAAGTTTTGCAAGTGCTCTCACAAGTAGCCTACACAGTTAAAGCTTTCTCTTAAACTAATCTAGTCTTAAAACCATGAAAATTCTTACATTAAAGTTATATTAATTGTCTCTTGAGCTACACCTATATCAATCTATTAAGCATGATTACATTTCGTTGAATCAGTTGGAAGACAGTCCCGGCTCAACGTCGCAGGCGCTCCCCCTGCCTGCCTACCCCGCTCCCCCAGGTTCCCCTAAGCAATAGGTTTGGGGCCCTGGAAACTGAGGAGGAGGTAAGTGAAGAGACGAAGGCAGCCCCTCTGCCTCAGAGGAAGCGGGTGCCTAGAGTGAGGCGATCAACCTCACACCTTGAGACTGCCTCTGTTAGGAAAGAAAGAAGGGTTATTGTGGTAGGAGATTCCCTTCTCAGGGGAACGGAGGGCCCCATATGCAGACATGACCCAACACGCAGGGAGGTGTGCTGCCTCCCTGGAGCCCGGGTCAGAGACATCACAAGAAGGCTTCCAGGGCTGGTGAGATCCTCCGATTACTACCCATTATTGATAGTTCAAGCAGGCAGTGATACAATCACGAAGTGTAGCCTGCAAGCTATCAAAAGGGACTTCTGGGACCTAGGGCGCTTTGTTGAGGGAGGGGGAGCTCAAATATTTTCCTCTATCCCTACTAGTGGGATGAGGGGTTCGGAGCAGGCTAGGAGAACCCAGGAGTTGAACAAGTGGCTGAAAGGCTGGTGCCGGCATAGGAGCTTTGGGTTTTTTGATCAAGGGATGGTGTACTCAGCTCCTGGCATGATGACTGTTGATGGGGCTCACCTGTCTCCAAGGGGAAAGCGGATCCTTGCCCAGGAGATGGCAGGGCTCATTGAGAGAGCTTTAAACTAGGTAAGAAGGGGGAAGGGGATATCATGAAGGCTGCTGGGGTCAGGCAAGTGCTTCAGGAGACATGGCTAGAGTTGATAGGGGAAGAAGGTAAAGGCCAACGGCACAGTGACGGGCTTGGGGATGTTGTTCCATGTGATAGTAGGGAAAATTCTGTGGATTGCCCTGAGGACTCCTCAGTGGAGGCACCATTGCTCATCCCCTGTCAGAAATCTTCCTGTAACCTGTTGAGGATACCTGCATCTGCTGCCTCCCTAAAGTGCCTATATACTAATGCACGTAGCACGGGTAATAAACAGGAAGAGTTAGAGATCTTTGTGCGGTCACAGGGCCATGATCTCATTGCGATCAGAGACGTGGTGGGACAGCTTTTTCGGAAAGATAGGCTAGGGAGGTGAGGTGGAGTAGTTGCTCTTTATGTGAGAGAGCAGCTAGAATGTATTGAACTCCACCTGGGGGAGGATGATCCATCAGTTGAGAGCTTGTGGGTAAGAATCAAGGGGCAGGCTAGTGTGAGTGACACTGTTGTGGGTGTGTACTACAGGCCCCCTGATCAAGAGGAGCGGGCTGATAATGCATTCTACAAGCAGCTAGAAGTAGCCTCGAGAGCCCAGGCACTGGTCCTTATGGGGGACTTCAAGCAACAGGGCCAGTCGTATGCAGTCCAGACAATTTCTGCAATGTGTAAAAGACAATTTCCTACTACAGATGGTGCAGGAACCTACAAGGGGAGGGCGGGTACTGGACCTTGTTTTAACCAACAAGGATGGGCTCGTTAGGGAAGTGGTGGTCAGGGGCAGCTTGGGACAAAGTGACCATGAAATGGTAGAGCTCAAGATCCTGAGTGGAAGAAGCAAGCCAAAAAGCAGGATAGCTACCCTGAATTTTGGAAGAGCTAACTTTGATCTCCTCCGCAACCTTTTAGGAGCTATCCCGTGGGCTACGCTGTTAGAAGGTAAGGGAGCCTGTGAGAGCTGGTTAGCATTTAAACAGCACTTCTTCCAAGCCCGGGATCGGTGCACCCCTTTGAGCAAGAAATCGTGAAAGGGTGGCAGAAGACCTGCGTGGATGAGCAGGGAGCTAATGAGTAAACTCAAAGGGAAGCAGAAGGTCTATGAATTGTGGAAAAAGGGTCTGAGCACCTGGGAAGAATATAGGGATGTTGTCAGGGCCTGTAGGGACGCGACTAGGAAGGCTAAAGCCCACCTGGAAATGAAACTGGCAAGGGACATAAAGGATAATAAAAAGGGTCTTTTTAGATATGTGAATAGTAAGAGGATGACCAGGGATAATGTAGGTCCCCTGCTGAACGAGGCAGGTGTCCTGGTGACGGGGGATGCTGAGAAGGTGGAGATACCGAACGTCTTCTTTGCTATGGTCTTCACTTCAAAGATTCCCCCTCAGGACCCCCGGACACTGGAAGAAAGTAAGAGAGTTTGGGAAATGAAGAGATTCCCTCTGGTTGAGGTGGGGGTGGTCCAGGAGCGTCTCAAAGGGATTAATGCACATAAATCCATGGGCCCGGATGGGATGCATCCACATGTGCTGAGGGAGCTGGCGGAAGTGATTGCTGAGCCACTCCCTATCATCTTCGACAGGTCTTGGAGAACAGGAGAAGTGCCTGAGGATTGGAGGATAGCCAATGTCACTCTGGTCTTCAAAAAGGGCAAGAAGGAGGATCCGAGCAACTATAGGCCAGTCAGTCTCACCTCTGTCCCTGGAATGGTGATGGAACAGCTTGTTCTGGATGCCATCTCCAAGCAATCGGAAGAGAAGAAGGTCATGAGGAGTAGTCAGCATGGATTCACCAAGGGGAGATCGTGCTCGACCAATCTCATAGCCTTCTATGATGTCATCACTGGCTGGGTAGATGGAGGGAGAGCAGTGGATGTCATCTACCTTGACTTCAGCAAGGCTTTCGATACTGTCTCCCATGACATCCTGATAGCAAAGCTGAGAGAGTATAGGATAGATGAGGGGACAGTGAGGTGGGTTGAGAACTGGCTGTCGGACCGAGCTCAGAGTCTGACTGGAGGCCTGTGACTAGCAGTGTTCCCCAGGGCTCGGTGTTGGGTCCAGTCCTGTTTAATATCTTCATCGATGACCCTGATGAGGGAATAGCATCCACCCTCAGCAAGTACGCCGATGATACAAAGCTGGGAGGGGTGGCTGACACGCAGGAACACTGCGCTGCCATCCAGCGAGACCTGGACAGGCTGGAAAACTGGGCAGGGAGAAACCAGATGAGGTTTAATAAAAGCAAGTGTAGAGTCTTGCACCTGGGGAGGAATAACCGTCTGTATCAGTACAGGCTGGGGGATGACCTGCTGGAGAGGAGCTCTGTGGAGAAGGACCTGGGGGTCCTGGTGGACGACAGGTTGGCCATGAGCCAGCAGTGTGCCCTGGAGGCTAAGAGAGCCAGTGGGATCCTGGGGTACATCAAGAAGAGTGTGGCCAGCAGGTCGAAGGAGGTGATCCTCCCTCCCCCTCTCCTCTGCCCTGGTCAGGCCCCACCTGGAGTATTGTGTCCAGTTCTGGGCTCCCTGGTATAAAAAAGACAGGGATCTCCTGGAGAGAGTCCAGAGGAGGGCTACGAAGATGATTAAGGGCCTGGAACATCTCCCGTATGAGGAAAGGCTGAGTGAGCTGGGACTGTTCAGTCTGGGGAAAAGAAGACTAAGGGGGGACCGTATTAATGTTTATAAATATCTTGAGTATAGGATGCAGGGGGAACTGGCCAGCCCCTTTTCAGTGGTCTGTGGAGACAGGACAAGGGGCAATGGCTACAAGTTAGAGTATAGTTAGAGTGACCATGCTCTAGTTGAGTTTGCGATCTCAAGGAATGTGGGCTCAAGTGAACAGAGCTCTGGGGCTCACACCACTTGCAAACACAGCCCTGTGAAAAGGAGGGCTTTGAGATCAGCTGATGGAGGGATATGCTGAGCAGCGGCCCAATCCTGCAAATTCAATAACCCTATGGAGGGCCTGGGAAGAAGGGAGTAATCAATTGCAGTTGCTTGGGCTGCTGGAGTGTATTCACATGTGAGAAGGAAGGAACCCTGAAAAGGTGGTCATCACTAACACCATAGCCCAAAAGTTCTGAAGGCTAGACACAGTTATTAACATCCCTCTGGTATCACCTGACAACCTGGTGGGATGCCTTGTTGGCCAAGGAGTCACTTATATATACCATACTGGAGGGAGCATGCCAGAAGAACGATGCAAGATTAGCAGCATGGCCAAGGATAATACTGAAGATCTGGTAGTATGTTTAACCTCAGGAAAAATATCAGGAAAGAATGGGAATTTTGCATACTACCCCCTACATGTTGGGGCTTATGGATGCTGTCAAAAGAAAAGGAAGAAGATATGACAGAGCATGATGGAAGGTCTTTTAGAGATCTAGCACTGTGAGCTAAGAAATTGCAAGAAGAGGGGAGAGATCAGAGTTCAATTAAACCATTGCCTTCTCCTACCCCCATCTCTGGACCACATACTGTTCTGACAACTGATTTGAATATACTGCATTGGGGGGGGGGGGGCAGGTGGTGGCCTGGCTGGGGATGGGGATAATTGAATTTATTGGACTATCTAGGTTGGGTGGCCAAGCACCCCTTTGCCTCAACAGTATGGTTCCCTAGTGGATACTGGCACTGATTGCACCTTATTGCCTTCATTGTAGAGCAGTAATGAAGTGTAGTTATTCATGGAACAACTGGAGAAGAGACATGCCTAGCTCTAGTGGAAGGGAGCATCAGTTTGAATAGACAGAATTGGTATCCCCTAGCTACCTAGCCACTAGCCCTACTGCCCCTGCCATCCTCAGGACTGACTTTCTTAACTACTGCAGATGAACAGATGGGACAGAAAAGCTTTGGGGTTTTTTTGGAATAGGAAGAATTGTGGTTTGCCCAGGAGGGAACCAACTATAGCACTCTACTGACTCCCATGTTGTTGCATGTACTCGGATAGACCTAGCTGTCATTCCCTTGGAAAACCTAAGTAATTTGCTGAAAGCAGCAGTAATTTGCTGTATGCAGTCTATGTAGACTTTATAAAGTATGTATATTAATATTGTGATGATGTTGAACGTAGAATTTATAGTGGATGTATGTTCAAATAGTTCTTAAATGTGAGTTTCACAGAGGTAAAGAGTGGAATGTATTAGGCATAAAATAAAGGGGGTTAGTAGCATGGGGGTGCAGGGGTGACCTGTGCAGGAAGAGGCCACGTATTGCTATGTGCCAGTCATAGCAGGTTCCAGCCAGCTCTGAAAATGATGTAAACAATCCATTGCACACCAAAACTTGGTGCATCCATGCCTCTGCTCAAACATATTGAAGAAAGCGTAGCAGCTGCTGATGGGAGGAGAAATGGAAGGAGACTATGTAGGTTCCACATGGATATGCAATCTTGAAAGGAATTACTTCACACCAGAGCAGCTACGCCACAAAGGGACTGTATCCTGTGGTTAAGTCATGCCGAAACAAGCACACTCTCAAAGGACCCATGGAGGAAGCCTTGCTAGAGCAGAGGAAAACGAGTAAGAAGCAAGGACTGGTAAAAGAAAATGAGTAAGCAGCAAGAAACCATTATGCAAATGACCCCAACCTCCCTTTTGCCACCTGTCACCAGATCATAACGCAGCAAAAACAAGGGAAGTTGAGACTAGAAGCAGGGAGGCATTTGATTGAAGGTGAACCTGGGGAAGGGGGGAGAAAAGGTGTTTCCCTGATTGTTTAATTGGGGGGGGGGGGGGGGGGGGAGGTGGTGTTTTCCCCTCACTACCTGAATCAGTAATACGGTTTGTATTAGTTGGCAATAAATTAAATGAAATAAAATTGCCTGAGTTGAGACCGTTTTGCCAGTAACAGTGGGCAGGTGACAAATTCCAATATTACCTATACCTATAGTCCTTTTTTCTATGTCCAAAGATAGCTAAACAGATCTAGGATAAGCATGACTGTTTACACCCCCCACTCCCAGTGCATCAGACTAAAGTGATTATTTAAGAAAAAAGAAGTTTAATATCACTTCTCAGACTCACATCTTTGCACCTCTTCAGTGGTTTCATTTTATATTTTACAACACACAGCACAAAGAAAGTACATATGTATGAGCCCAAAACAGATCTGTCTCTCTCTAGATTGAATCTGTACCTATAGGCAAAAGGGGGCCTACAAGAAAGCTAGAGGGACTCTTTACAAGGGCAAGGGGTAATGGTTTTAAATGGAAAGAGGGTAGATTTAGACTAGATATAAGGAAGAAATTCTTTACTGTGAGGGTGGTGAGGCACTGGAACAGGTTGGCCAGAGAAGTTGTGGATGACCCCTCTCTGGAAGTGTTAAAGGCCAGGTTGGATGGGGCTTTGGGCAACCTGATCTAGTGGAGGTTGTCCCTGCCCATAGTAGGGGGGCTGGAACTAGATGATCTTTAAGGTCCCTTCCAACCCAAAGCATTCTACGATTCTACAGAAAGTCCTTCCCCAGGAACCCGAAGCGCTGAAACCAGGCATGAGTCCTGTAGGTGCACGCACCGGAAACGTAGAATGCCCCAGCGGTCAGAGGCATGCGTGCTTCTACCTAAGCATCAGTGGTCATCCGAGTTTCCGATGGTCGAGCATCGAAAACTCACGCCACTGGCCTTTGCGGCCGAAGACGCCCCCCGCCGGAGGGAGGATGGAAGGAGCAAACGGAGCCGCGTACAAATTCAGCAGAACAAGAAAACGGCATGACAAACGGTACGGGAAGAGATGTACCTGCGTTTCCGAGAGGCGCTGGATAGATGTAAGAGTCAGATCAAGTTCCTTATCCTCCTCAACCGAACCAAGACCCTGAAAGGAGGAATACCACAACGCCATCTTCAGCACAAAACTACACAATACCAACTGAACCTCCCCAACCCTGAACCGGATGTTCCTGTTGCTTGAGGTCGTTACAAGCTTTCCCGGAAATGACACTACACAGTACCTCCAATGGCAGACGTAAGGCTTATTTCCCCTCCTCCACTCTGCACGTTACCTCACCACTGGTTCAGGTCACGTGGGTAAGTAGAACCGGCCCTGCCTCTTCGGAGTTAGGGGAGTCAATTCAGTATGACATGGGAGATTGGGGTGTGTGTGGTTTGTTTATCATTGAGCCTGTTTTGTTGGATCAGTGTCTCTGAAAACTTTTTTAGGGAAATAGCCTTGCTGAATTTGTCACTGGGTGGAACGTGATAGACTGTGACCTGTTTGCAAGTGGCCAAGGGAAAGCCTTCAGTGCAGAAGTTCCCCCACCTCGGGGGGGGGGGGGCGGGAAAGGGGAAGGGGAGGGAAGAAAAAAAAAAAAGACAAAGGCAAACCTCATATAGGTGGGGATAAGGATAGTTTACTGGGACAGCAAAGAGAGGGAGAAGTAACAAAACCAGGACTTTATAGCAAAATACAGAAAACTGGTGATACACAATGCAGTTTCTCACTGAACCGCACAACTCAGACCATACAGCTAAGAGTTGTCCCGGAGCTGGACCATCTCTCTCTCTCGTGAACTGCACGTCCTGGAGGCATGCGCTGTTCACTCACCCGCCTCCCTTATGCTGAGGATGACATCATGGTATGGAATACCCCCTTTGGCCAGTTTGGGTCACCTGTCCTGGCTGTGTCCCCTCCCAGCTTCCTGGGTGCCCACCGCCTTCTCGTTATCAGGGCAGCTAATGAGGCTAAGAATATCATGCTATCTTAGCCAAACCCAGGACAGTCATTTAGTGTACCCCCTCCTGCAGTAAGCAAGGACACCTTTAACTAGAACAGACTGCTCAGAGCTTCATCAAGCCTGACCTTGAATGTCTCCAGGGATGGGGCCTCCACCACCTCTCTGGGCATCCTGTTCCAGTGTCTCAACACCCTCATAGTAAAGAACTTCTTCCTAATGTCTAAGCTCATGCTACCCTGTCTCAGTTTAAAACCAATGCCCCTTGTCCTATCGCTACATGCCCTTGCAAGCAGTTCCTCCCCAGCTCTCCTGTAGGTCCTCTGCAGGTACTGGAAGGCCGCTGTAAGGTCTCTCCCAAGCCTTCTCTTCTCCAGGCTGAACAACCACAACTCTCTCAGTCTGTCTTGGTAGGAGAGGTGTGTAGAGAGTTTTGTGGAATCATGGCTGGTGGCCAAAGGCCATGAGCTTGGTACAGTGAAATTGGTCAAGCAGTAAGGGCGTGAGAAACGTGGTGGATGTAACAAAGATGTTCTATCTTTAAGATAGTAAAGTATGGGAAAGAGGAACTAAGCATGGGGGAAGAAGCCATAGGCATTCGGAGTATGTGCCAACAGGGGCACAGATGTTATTTTATCTTGGACCAATGATGAGCTCAATTTTTGCAATATGCATAAGCTAATTATTGTAACCATAAAAGTGCGATGTGTAACCGAATAAAGCTGAGGCTTGCTGGACATCATCGGATGTGGCTGTCTCCCCGTCGATTTTCCACAAAATGGTGACCCCGACGTGATACACTGGAGGCTCGTCCGGGATCGACATCAGCACCGTGAGGGGCTCCTGCCGCCGAAGAACGGGGAGACATGTCCCGTTGTTTTCAACGGTCTCGTGTATCGTCGACAGGATTCCCGGCAGGGCATTGACTAGGTTCCGAGACAGTTTGGGGGCCCAACGTGATACTGGGAAAAGCGCCGTGATACTGGTAAGCGCCGTAATACTGGGGAGCGCCGGGATTAAAGCGCCGTGATTACAAGGAGCGAAGAAAACGTCCTTATCACGAACCACGGTGGAACGACGGAGGGTGTGTGGGTCCTAAGCAGCAGGACGGCAAATAAGCACGCTGACAAGAGAGTGTGCCGTGCCCTAGGTGATCACATCAGTGAGCCTGGCCGCTACGTGCTACCGGACCTGATAAAGCTGCAACAGCGCTGACGTTATAATGGACAGGCAAGTAGCATATGATTTATTTACTACAGAAGCGACAGGTCAAAGGCATTGCCTTACATAAGGAATTGCCCGGACTGTCAGAAGTGACAGGTCAAAGGCAAGGAATTGCCTGGACTGTTAGAAGTGACAGGTCAAAGGCAAGGAATTGCCCAGACCGTTAGAATACGGGTATGCAAAGGGAATGTTTGTTAACCTACATACAGTACATGAACTAGCCGAGTGGCGTAGGCTTGGTGATAAATTGTGGGACGCTACATTAGAGGATGACCAAACAGCAAAGAAATTAGGAAAATTATGGAGAATAGTTCACAATGAGCTCTGCCGCTTCAGCCTTTGCAGCAGTTGCGAGTTCTACAGAACCGATTCAAAAGGGAAAAATTCTACTACGGAGAATGTGTTTTTGTTTCTGGGTGCTCTTTCACCTACCCCAGTTACTATGCTAAGTAATTATGCCATGTTATCAGAGCAAAGTGATAAATCTGTCAGAACTGACCGGGAAGACGAGCAAGTAGTGCACGTAAATCTGCCACCACGGTCTGCAAACCCCCCCACTATGATAGCTTTGGAAGGAAAAAATGTGGAAGAAAAACAAAATGTACAACCGACTGCCTTTAATATCTATTCACCTCTAACTTTTACTGAGCCTAAAAGAGCCTGTGACACAGTCGAAAATGTTAACCGCCATCTAAAACTTCAGCTTGTCCTTGAAAAGCCGGAAAACATGAAAGCGGAGCAGGCAGTTGCAGCAACGGCATGCCCTGCTGTGAAAGGGTTTGCAGAATTGCCCACCCACCCACCCACCCAAACACTACCGACACGAAGAATCACCGACTGCGGCACGGACAAGGAACCTATGCCCACAAACAAGAAACCTAAGGACAGGACACAGGACACCTACGGCCATGGACAATTATCGGCTTTGACAATCATCAGATCAGGGACACATTTTGTATCTACACCCACCGCTCCCACCCACACCGCCCGACAAACATCATCAATACATCTCCTGATGCCCGAGAGACTCTGCAGAGACTGCTTGTCGGAGCCTGGGCACGTAAGGTGGCGTCAGAGCGGGAAAAATGGTTAAATCAGGGTATTTTGATTACTACATAATCGTGAAAATTATCAGGGAAAAGTTTATGTGGGGACAAGTGGGTGGTGGCAAAAAGAACGTTGATAGCGGGCCGGTGGGATATGGATGGGGGGGGGGAACCCCACCTCAAACTGGAGGATCGGGATTACATAGCATCCAGCAGAGCTATTCTGCGTTAGCTTATGATTTGTATACCTCAAGAAAACAAACCCCCTGTCTCAAGCATTACCCAAACTTAAGACACAGAGCCTCGGTAAATTTTAAGTGCTTAACCTGTCATCTAGGAGTGGGGAGGCAAGCAATGGAATTATTGATGAGGAAAATCAAAGTGTAAAAGAATCAGGAAGATTACCTAATAATTGGTCTGCCCAGACATGCAAATTATATGTTTTATATCAAGCACTACAATTGTTAAATAGGACAGAAGGGACGGTTTATACTGACTCAATGTATGCTTTTGGGGTAGCTCAAACATTTGGGAAAATATGGGATGATTACTGGAAAAATACTGTTTTGTGATTTGCAAACTAGAAAGAATATTAGAGGTGGAAAAGCTAAACTGGTGCCAGACTTACGTAGCTCAGGCACTTGCTCCAGTACGAAAAATGCATCCTGATCTCATCCTTTATCCTTACGTGGATGATACTGATTGCGGGAAAAAACTTAGACATTGAAAGTTTGATTCATGAGTTAACAGTGCATTTGAAAACCACGGGATTACAGATTACAGAAAATTCAAAATAAGGCAGTATGGAAATATTTGGACTGACAGATTGATAAAAGTACTGTAACACCTCAGAGGATTGAAATCAAAGCTGAGGTTAGCACATTCAATGGTGTTCAAAAGTTCCTTGAAAATATTCACTGGATTAGATTATTGTGTGGTATTATGCATCAGTATTTTATTACCCATATTTGCAGCCACACTGAGCTGACTGACTAACTCAAGGTCTACGTATGAATCAAACTCTCAAGCGTTTGCTTCACAAACAAAAACGGGGAGAGAAGGGTATCTCTCCGGCTGATTGATTAAACAAAGCTCTTTATGTTTTGAACTATTTATGTCTGCCACAGAACAGTTTGGTACCTCTAATGGTGAAACATGCAGTAGGTTTAAAAGGAGGTTTGAAAAAGAAAAAAAAATGAAATGAAATGAAGTTGCAGGTACTAACTTGGGGAAGGAGATCTGCCTGTGTCATTAAAGATACGGGAACCAAGTGGGACCCAGTGAAGTGGATAAAGCTGTGGATCCAGAAGAAATCAAGCTTGCATGAACCAGGACGGGATCCTGATCACAGTAACTGAAGTTGATTGTTCCAGCTGCAGCCACAGTGGACTATGAGTTTTGCTGTGGGACATTTTGAACCATCTACCAGTCTTTGAGCTATGCATATATTTGTGGTAAATGAAACGTAGGGAAATAGTGATTTCTGCACAGCCTAAGATCACAGACTGTGTGAGGTTGATGTTATCTGCACCTCTGACACTCCTGATTGGCAAGGCAAACAAAGAACCTGGCTGACCACTCTCAGTCAATTCATACGAGCATTCAGAAATTAATAGATCAAACACAAAAGATACAACGAGAAAATGGATTGTTTAGATCAGACAATTGGTTTCACAAGTGGGAAATTTCAGGATGGATATTGTCAGTGGTCAAATTTGGTTTATTTGGATTTGGCAATTACGGTACTTGTCTTACTCTTACTGCCATGCTTATTGAGCTTTCTGCAAAGGGCCCTTGCAGAGACCTCTAAAAGCAGTTCTGGTAATGCAGATACTAAAAGAAAAAAAAAAAAAAAAAAAATTGTCAGGGAGGACAGCAGGCCTGCCGGCAGCCTGGCTCTCCTCACAGACACAGGCCCCGACAGTATCCTTCAATTCCCACAACACAGCAAAATTACTCATGCTGAGAGGTATTTGGTAATCGCATTTTCAAAACATAGCGGCCTTGAAGGCAGGTGGACAGACTGCCTTAAACCAAGGAGTTGTGAGAAGTTATTTGGAAGTAAGTGAATATGTCAAGAACCAGCCGTAATAAAAAGGCCAAAACAAAACAGGTGTGCAGATAACTTTTAGACATCAAAAGTAAACTAACAATGTTTAGCTATAAGATATGCTTATCAAAACTCGTTATAATTACTAATTAATCACTCTGATGTGAACAATGAAGGCGAAAGCTAGAATCAGACAAATATCTTGAAAAGTTAGACAGAGAATCATTATATTAGGATTAAGGTGTAGTAAAAGAATTCACTAACTTTAAAGAAAAAGAGGGAACCTGTGGAGGGATGGCTCTGTGAAAACAGCCGCATATTCCTCACTCTCTATCCCTGCGAACAAAACAGCCAGAATGAAACATCACTTTAAAGGAATGTGGAGGTAGCAGCAAAGTCAGATAATGGGTTAAGGAGTGTGGACTGTGAATAGAAGTTCCTAATTCTGAAACATTCCTCTGAGACAAGATGAGATACAGGCCTTGCAGAGGTGTCCACTCTATCGCCTTTACTGTTCTCGCTTCCCTCCCCCGTGGCTCCCAGCCATGCTTTGTTAAGCTTGCTAGAGAGTATAGAATCACGCTGCTCTGTAGAATAAACGAACTGACTGCTACCAACCTTTTGGCCCAAAAAGAAAACGGGGAAAGTGTAGAGAGTTTTGTGGAATCATGGCTGGTGGCCAAAGGCCATGAGCTTGGTACAGTGAAATTGGTCAAGCAGTAAGGGCGTGAGAAACGTGGTGGATGTAACAAAGATGTTCTATCTTTAAGATAGTAAAGTATGGGAAAGAGGAACTAAGCATGGGGGAAGAAGCCATAGGCATTCGGAGTATGTGCCAACAGGGGCACAGATGTTGTTTTATCTTGGACCAATGATGAGCTCAATTTTTGCAATATGCATAAGCTAATTATTGTAACCATAAAAGTGCGATGTGTAACCGAATAAAGTTGAGACTTGCTGGACATCATCAGATGTGGCTGTCTCCCCGTCGATTTTCCACAGAGGTGCTCTAGCCCTCTGATCATCCTCGTGGCCCTCCTCTGGACTCGCTCCAAGAGGTCCACATCCTTCTTGTGTTGAGGGCTCCAGAGCTGGATGCAGTACTCCAGGTGGGGTCTCACCAGAGAGGAGAATCACCTCTCTCCATCTGCTGGCCACACTTTTTCTGATGCAACCCAAGATGCGGTTGGCCTTCTGGGCTGCAAGGGCACATTGTTGGCTCATGTCCAGAATTTTATCCATCAGTACCCCCAAGTCTTTTTCCATGGGGCTGCTCTCTACCACATCATCCCCCGGCCTGTATTGGTAATGAGGATTGTCCTGACCCAAGTGCAGGACCTCGCACTTGTCCTTATTGAACTTCATGAGGTTTGCATGGGTCCACCTCTCTAGCTGCTCCAGGTCCCTCTGGAGGACATCTCATCCCTCTGGCATGTCAACTGCATCACTCATCTTGGTGTCATCTGAAAACTTGCTGAGGATGCACTCGATCCCACTGTCTATGTCATTGATGAAGATATTAAAGATCATTGGTCCCAGTACGGTTCCCTGAGGGACACCACTTGTCACCCCTCTCCATCTGGACATTGAGCCATTGACCACTACCCTCTGGATGTGACCATCCAGACAATTCCTTATCCACTGGACAGTCGAGCCATTGAATCCATGTTTCTTCAATTTAGAGAGAAGGATGTTGTGGGGGACCGTGTCAAAGGCCTTGCACAAGTCCAGATAGATGACATCCACTGCTCTTCCCTTGTCCACTGGTGCAGTCACTCCATTGTATAAAGTCACTAGGTTGGTCAGGCAGGACTTGCCCCTAGTAAAGCCATGCTGGCTGTCTCGAATCACCTCCCTGTCCTCCACGTGCCTTAGCATCGCTTCTAGAGAGGATTTGTTCCATAATCTTCCCAGGCACAGAGGTGAGACTGACAGGTTGGTAGTTTCTGGGGTCCTCCTTTCTGCCCTTTTTAAAAATGGCTGTAATTTTTCCCTTCTTCCAGTCACTAGGGACTTCACCTGACTGCCATGACTTTTCAAATATCATGGAGAGTGGCTTGGCAACTACATCAGCCAATTCCTTCAGGACTCTGGGATGCATCTCATCAGGTCCTGTAGACTTGTGGATGTTCAGGTTCCTCAGGTGGTCACAAACCTTGTCTTCGCTTACAGCTGTGACGGTATGCTTCCCCCGGTGCCCCCATGTTTTCCTGACTTTTTCCTGTAAATATGGATTGATTGATAACCACTGGTGTTGATTGTGATTTCTGTATCCATCTCTCAGTGAGTTCAGGAAGACAGATAACAACACAATAGCCAAGGGTTATCTATGCTAATGTGCCCACCTGGACAGAGCACTGGTCAGTGTCCACTGGCATATACGGGTGGTATGTAAATATGACTATGAGCCAATCATCTTACTCCATAAATAGCAAGCAGTCCAAGAGCCCTTTGAGCTCTCCTGAGACGACAGCGGGCTGCACGTCAGGATCTCCCCTTGAAAGGGACGCCTTTCAAGGTTACTCCTCGAGGTCGAGAGAATCCTTGCCACAACAGATATGCAACAGATCCTCGGTAAGTGAGTTGGGAATAAGTGCACTAACATTTGTGATCTTAGCTAGGAAATATAAAGGGTTGGTTGTATATAATAATCCTTTAGACATAAACTGTTGACCAAGTCTGGGACTAAGACTGAATCCAGCCGCACCTAGGCTCCTCTCTGAGAAGGAGTTTAGAAAGCAAGTGGATTCTTTCTGAACCTCGTGACTCAACAGGAGGGTCTCCCTGATAGATTCATTTGACCCTGTTCTCTATGCACTAACTAATCAAGATTACCTTACCATCGAATCTTAATCACTGTCGCGTTTATTACCAAACACCGTTACACCCTTTTGTTTAATATCAATAAACATATTATTGCCTCTCTCTTAAGAGTGAAGTGCATCCCTCTTATCTATCCCATCTGCGACAACAGCGGGAGGGGCTTTGTCTCCCTTGTCCCCGTCATGAAGTCCTCCAACTCGGGACATGTGAGGAGAGAGGTTGGTAGGGAAGACCGAGGCAAATAGTTGTTGAGAACTTCAGCCTTCTCCTCATCTGTTGTTACCAGTTTGCTAGCCTTGCTCATCGCGGAGGGGGGGGTACGCTTTCTTTAACCTTCCTTTTCTTGTTGATGTACCTGTAGAAGCCTTTCTTGTTATTCTGGCCGAGTTCAGCTCCAGCCGTGCCTTGGCCTTCCTGACCTCATTCCTACATAACCGGACAGTGTCCCTATACTTTTCCCAGGATACCTGATCCAGCTTGAACTGCATGTGCAGTTCCTTCTTGCCTTTAAGTTTGACCAGCAGGTCCCTACTCAGCCATGCTGGTCTCTTCCCTTCCTTGCTTGATTTCTTGCACCTGTGGATTGAGAGCTCTTGCACTCTATGGAAAGCATCCTTAAAGATCTGTCAGCTCTGCTCTGCTCCTTTGTCCCTGGGGACAGTTTCATAGGGGGTCCTATTGACCAACTCCTTGAAGACCTGGAAGTTTGCTTTCCTAAAATTTAGGGTCCTGACTACACTCCTTGCCTGACAGAAACCCCTTAGGACTCTGAACTCCACCAGTGTGTGATCACTGCAGCCCAGGCTGCCTCCAGTCTTGATATCCCTGATGAGCTCACTTCCATTGGTGAATATCAGGTCCAGTACCGCATCCCCTCGGGTAGGTCTGTCTATTTCCTAATTTAGGAAGTTATCGTCAAGAAACCTCCTGGATTATCTACAGCTCACCGTGTTGCTTTTCCAGCAGATGTCAGGGTGGTTGATAATCCCCCAGCAGGACAAGAGCCTTTGAACATGATGCCTCCTGTAGCTGGAGTAAGAAGGCTTCATCAGTAGCCATTGATAGCCACACTCCAGTCATAGGATTCATCCCACCAAGTTTCAGTAATGGCCACTATGTCATAGCTTTCCAGCAGCATGGTAGCTTCCAGCTCCTCCTGCTTGTTGCCCATGATGCCCATGTGCCTTTGTGTAGAGAGACTTCAGCTGGGCTGTTGGCCGTGTCACCTTTTTAGAGGAACAGGTATTCCCTGTTGACTCCAACTACCTCAGGAGCCCCTGGCTCATCTCTGTAAGACTTTGACTGTGCTGCAGTGTCCCCAGTATGCCTCAGGGCAACACATTGAAGGCCCTTACTAACACCCTCTAACCCTGATGTATTATCCCACAGGTTGTCACAGACAAGCCTGATATTATTATCCTACTCCCCCTTCACATCTAGTTTAAAGCCCTGTCAATCAGTCCCACAATCTCTTGGGCAAAGACCCTCTTCCCCCTTTGAGAAGGGTGTTTCCCATTTGATACCAGCAAGCCTGGTGCCATGTAGGCCATCCCATTGTCAAAGAAACCAAAACTCTGGCAGTGACACCAGCCACGAAGTCATGTATTAGTAGATTGGATCCGCCCATTCCTTCCAATGTCACTGCCTGCAACCGGAAGGAGAGAGGAGCCCCAGATTCCCACACCAACTGTCCCAAGGCCCTGAAGACCCTTTTGATTGTTCTTGGGTTACAAGTCACAGCTATTCCTCTCCACCTACATGGAAGATCAGTAATGGTACTGTTAAGACTGAGGAAAAGTACTCTCTTCTTTTTTTAATACAAAGAAAAGAATGTGGCTATTTTAGAATCATAGAATGGTTTAGGTTGGAAGGGACATTAAAGATGATCTAGTTCAAACACCCCTACTACGGGCAGGGACAACTTCCACTAGACCAGGTTGCCCAAACCTGGCCTTGAACACTTTTTATTCTAGTGTCTCACCACCTTCACAGTGAAGAATTTCTTCCTTATATCTAATCTAAATCTACCCTCTTTCACTTTAAGGCAGAAAACATTGTGAGCTTAAATTGTGAATGCTGGCGGGCCACAGATAATTGTGTGTGGGTGAATGTCCAAAACTAAAATTCAGAATTCTCAAGCACAAGCCTGCTGCTTGCTGATTGTAAATTTTGAGAACTAACACCTAGACTAAACAGAAGTGGCATGTCCTGTATCCTCCAATTCAGAGGCAGAACCACCAATTAGGAGCCTGATCATGTGTTGTGCTTCTGCATATAGACTATTTAAATTGGGAAAACTGTGGGCTTGGATTACCAAAAAGAAGGGGGCCTGGAAAGAAGAAGGTGAAGATCTTGGCTGGAGGAAAGATCCTGGAAGTGGAGGAGATCAGGGAGATGCGTGGAGACAAATGCGGGGGGACATGCAGGAACCTTGGCCAGTAATGCCCGAGACTGGTAACGGAGCAGCTGCACAGCACAAAATCAACATGACTTTCTGCTCAGCCTACCTGGGCCAGCAGTGATCTTCCTGATGGGATGGGGAGACATAGTGAATGTATAGCTGGGGATGTGGAGAGTGAGTGAGTGATTAAGATAACTAAGTAGGGTAAAAAGCTCGAATCTCATTGTTTCTTAAATAAGCCCCAGTATCCAGATCCAGTACGTGTTGCTTCTAGCGGTGTTCCCCAGGGCTCGGTGTTGGGTCCAGTCCTGTTTAATATCTTCATCGATGACCTCGATGAGGGAATAGCATCCACCCTCAGCAAGTACCCGATGATACAAAGCTGGGAGGGGTGGCTGACACGCAGGAACACTGCGCTGCCATCCAGCGAGACCTGGACAGGCTAGAGAGCTGGGCAGGGAGAAACCTAATGAAATTCAACAAAAGCAAGTGTAAAGTCTTGCACCTGGGGAGGAATAACCGTCTGTATCAGTACAGGCTGGGGGATGACCTGCTGGAGAGGAGCTCTGTGGAGAAGGACCTGGGTGTCCTGGTTGATGACAGGTTGGCTATGAGCCAGCAGTGTGCCCTGGTGGCTAAGAGGGCCAATGGGATCCTGGGATGCATCAGGAAGAGTGTGGCCAGCAGGTCAAAGGAGGTGATCCTCCCTCCCCCTCTCCTCTGCCCTGGTCAGGCCCCACCTGGAGTATTGTGTCCAGTTCTGGGCTCCCTGGTATAAAAAAGACAGGGATCTCCTGGAGAGAGTCCAGAGAAGGGCTACGAAGATGATTAAGGGCCTGGAACATCTCCCCAATGAGGAAAGGCTGAGTGAGCTGGGACTGTTCAGCCTGGGGAAAAGAAGACTAAGGGGGGACCTAATTAATGTTTATAAATATCTTAAGTGTGGGATGCAGGGGGAATTGGCCAACCCCTTTTCAGTGGTCTGTGGAGATAGGACAAGGGGCAATGGCTGCAAATTGGAGCACAGGAAGTTCCGCACCAACATGCGGAAGAACTTTTACACAGTGAGGGTGACAGAGCACTGGAATAGGCTGCCCAGGGAGGTGGTGGAGTCTCCTTCTCTGGAGATATTCAAGACTCGTCTGGACGCCTATCTGTGCAATAGGAGCTAGGGAGCCTTGTTTGGCAGGGGGGTTGGACCCGATGATCTCTCGAGGTCCCTTCGAACCCCTACGATTCTGTGATTCTGTGAAAAAGCTCGAATCTCTTTGTTTCTTAAATAAGCCCCAGTATCCAGATCCAGTACATGTTGTTGTTTGCTCGCCTATGACAATCACAGGGGTGGGATAGGGTGGGGTTGCTGATTGCTGTCAGCTCCAGAAAGGCATATCCAAAAGTTGCACACGGTCACTAACCTAAGAATAACCCAGGATACATTAGAAGGACTTGACAGCTAGCATCCATTGTCCTCCATGTCATCACCTAACATCTTACATCTTGCTGCCTGGCTGTTGGATAGGTGGCTTGAACATGCATAGCCCTGGTGCTGTCAGGGAGCAAGGAGCTAGGCATGATAACAAAGCCAGCAGGGTAGAGGCCTTGCCAGCCAGGGCCCAGCCCCACAATACCCAACCAAGGTAGACCCAAGAAGGGTAGCCAGGGTAACCAAGAATCTATATCATCAGACAAGTTCATGATGATGGGGCAGGTCCAAGGTCAAGCCGGGAAGACAGTCTGCAGCTCAGGGTACAGTTCAATGGGGGCCATAGCCTGGCACCAGCCATGGCTATGGTTGGAGACAGGCACTTCTACAGTGTAGCTCAGGTAGGGACAGAAGACGTCACTCCCATTTATAAGAAAGGGAGCAAGGAAGACCCAGGGAATTACAGGCCGGTGAGCCTCACCTCTGTGCCTGGGAAGATCATGGAACAGATCCTCCTGGATGACATGTTGGAGCACATGAGGGAAGAGCATGTGATCCAGGACAGCCAGCATGGCTTCACCAAGGGAAGGTCGTGCCTTACCAATCTGGTGACCTTCTATGATGGAGTGACAGCATCAGTAGATAAAGGGAAGGCAACCGATGTCATCTACCTGGACTTGTGCAAGGCCTTTGACAGTCCCCCATCACATCCTTATCTCTAAATTGGAAAGATGTGGATTTGATGGGTGGACCATCCAGTGGATAAGAAACTGTTTAACAGACCGTAGCCAAAGGGTGGTGGTCAATGGGTCTATGTCCAGGTGGAGGCCGGTGACAAGCGGTGTCCCCCAGGGGTCTGTCTTGGGACCGGTTCTCTTTAACATCTTTATCAATGACATCGATGATGGAATTGAGTGCACCCTCAGCAAGTTTGCGGATGACACCAAGCTGAGTGGTGTGGTCGACACCCTAGAAGGAAAGGAAGCCATCCAGAGGGATCTTGACAGGCTGGAGAGATGGGCCCGGGTGAACGTAATGAGGTTCAACACTGCCAAGTGTCAGGTGTTGCACTTGGGCCGGAAGAATCCCAGACATAGATACAGACTGGGAGAAGAGCTTCTTGAGAGTAGCCCTGCTGAGAAGGACTTGGGGATTCTGGTGGATGAGAAACTTAACATGAGCCAGCAGTGTGCTCTTGCAGCTCGCAAGGCCAATGGTATCCTGGGCTCCATTAGAAGATGGGTGGCCAGCAGGGACAGGGAGGTGATTGTCCCTCTCTACTCTGCCCTCGTGAGGCACCATCTGAAGTTCTGTGTCCAGATCTGGGGCCCCCAATACAAGAAGGATGTGGAACTGTTGGAGAGGGTTCAGAGGAGGGCCACAAAGATGATTAGAGGCCTGGAGCACCTGCCCTACGAAGAGAGGCTGAGGGAGCTGGGCTTGTTCAGTCTGGAGAAGAGAAGGCTGCGGGGGGACCTCATTGCAGCCTTCCAGTACCTGAAGGGAGCTTATAAGCAGGAGGGGATTCAACTTTTTAAAAGGATAGACAATGGCAGGACAAGGGGGAATGGATTAAAACTAAAGGAAGGAAGGTTTAGATTAGATCTTAGGGGGAAGTTTTTTACAGAAAGAGTGGTGAGGTACTGGAACAGGCTGCCCAGAGAGGTGGTGGATGCCCCGTCCCTGGAAGTGTTCAAGGCCAGGTTGGATGGGGCCCTGGGCAACCTTGTGTAGATCCAGGCCTGACGTTGGTGGCCCTGCCTGTGGCAGGGGGGTTGGAGCTCTGTGATCCTTGGGGTCCCTTCCAACTCATACCATTCTATGATTCTATGATTCTATGATTCTATGATTCTATTGCAGCGCCAGGCACACAGGGGATTGCTCCTCCGAATGTGTGCATCATGTAAAGCCAAATTTCTCATATTTATACAGATTAACTGTACATATTCATTATAATTTCTAAGAAAAGACATGGTTATGAAGTTATTTCTAAGAAGTCATTTATATTAATTCCTCCCAGATAGAGCATGCTCAGTGACACTCAGGGGGTCTTCCGGTGGTCTTCAGGGATGAAGGCTGGATGTCTTCCTTGCTCTCAGTGCATGCTCTTTACGTTTCTTCTCCATAGTTACCAAAACACATTCCTGAGCTCAAAAACACATTCCTGCACAAACTAGTTAGGAACCCCTTTTAGCTGAAAGTAAGATATACTCTGTCTCTTAATTGGTTGTTGGTCTCATTATTTATGACTCCCCTATCTTCACTTCTTTATCTTCAAGGCTGTTCCACTGTTATGGCTAAATTTTGTAGTTGCTCTCACGAAACAGCTCACATGGTTACAGCCATATTCTACTAAAATCCAAAACAAATCTATTCTCAAAACATGCAAATTCTCCTTACATTAAAGGTATATTAATTAATTGTCTCTTAAGCTACATCTATATCAATCCACTCAGCATTATTACATATCATTGAATCAAGTTTCCACTGGGCAGTTCCCTAGACCAAATGGAAGGCCTACCTGTTTGTCTGATCTTCTTGAAGGGACCTCTACGTCCTTCATGCAACAAATGAACAGCAAATATGATTAGCAACATTAGAGAGGGCCTGCCTCCAGTCAGGTGGAGGAGAGGGATAACCGGTTTTATTGGACTGTGTGGATCCGATGGCCTGGCATGTCAGACCCACAAGAGTACAAGGCTCTGGTGGATACTGGTGCCCAGTGTACCCTAATGCCATCAAATCATGAAGGGGCAGAACCCATCTGTATTTCTGGAGTGATAGGGGGATCCCAACAGTTGACATATAAAACAAAGTAAAGACAAAGGGCCTATACAAGAGATCCAGTTTTTAGGAATAAATGGCAGGACAGACATCGTCAGATCCCAATGGACATAATCAATAAAATAGCAGCTATGTCTCCACTGACTAATAAAAAGGAGACACAAGCTTTCCTAGGCAGCATGGTTTTCTGGCGAATGCATATCCTAAACTAGAGTCTCATTGTGAGCCTTCTCTACCATGGATGCTCAGCATAAAGAAGGGGCTGGTGGGGGGAGGAGCACTCAGCTCCAGGATGCGTGGCTTTTCAGGACAGTTTGGTTTTGGGACTGCTCTGAGCTGTATGGCCTGAGTTGTGCGGTTCGGTAAGAAACTGCACTGTGTATCACCAGTTTCATATATTTTGCAATAAAGTCCTGTTATTATTATATCTCTGTCTCTGCTACCCCAGTAAACTATCCTTATCCCAGCCTGAGAGGTTTTGAGGGTTTTTTTTTGTTTTCTTTTCCCTGCCTTCCCTCTCCCCCAATTCCCCCCCTACTCCCTATTAGAGCGCAAGTGGCTGCATGGTTCCCAGCTCTCGGCTGGGGCATCCTGGGATGCATCAGGAAGAGTGTGGCCAGCAGGTCTAAGAAGGTGATCCTCCCCCTCTACTCTGCCCTGGTCAGGCCCCACCTGGAGTATTGTGTCCAGTTCTGGGCTCCCTGGTATAAAAAGGACAGGGATCTCCTGGAGAGAGTCCAGAGAAGGGCTACGAAGATGATTAAGGGCCTGGAACATCTCCCGTATGAGGAAAGGCTGAGTGAGCTGGGGCTGTTCAGCCTGGAGAAAAGAAGACTGAGGGGGGACCTAATTAATGTTTATAAATATCTTAAGTATGGGATGCAGGGGGAATTGGCCAACCCCTTTTCAGTAGTCTGTGGAGATAGGACAAGGGGCAATGGCTGTAAACTGGAGCACAGGAAGTTCCGCACCAACATGCGGAAGAACTTTTACACAGTGAGGGTGACAGAGCCCTGGAATAGGCTGCCCAGGGAGGTGGTGGAGTCTCCTTCTCTGGAGATATTCAAGACTCGTCTGGACGCCTATCTGTGCAATATGAGCTAGGGAGCCTGCTTTGGCAGGGGGGTTGGACCCGATGATCTCTCGAGGTCCCTTCCAACCCCTACAATTCTGTGATTCTGTGATTCTGAAAACTACGACACAGCCATATGGAAGATCATTCCCTGCTGGTTTACATAAGGATCATTGAGTCCAATTTCCTGCTCCTCGCAGGACTACCTGAAACGAAAACATATGACTAAGAATGTTGTCCAGATGCTTGTTACCATGACCAGTCCCCTGGGGAACCTCTTCCAGTGTCTGACCATCCTCTCAGTGAAGCACCTTTTCCTAATGTCCAGTCTGAAGTTCCCCTGATGCAGCTTCATGCCATTTCCTTTTGTCCTATTGCTGGTCACCAGGGAAGAGATCAGCACCTTCCCCTCTGCTGCCCCCACTGAGGGGGAAATAAGGTCACTTCTCAGCCTTCTCTTCTCCAAGCTGAACAAACCAAGAGACCTCAGACACTCCTCATAAATCTTGCCCTTGAGACCTTTCACCATTTTGGTTGCCCTCCTCTGGACATACTCTTAATAGGTTGATGTCCAAAACTGCACACAGTACTTG
Organism: Porphyrio hochstetteri; assembly: GCA_020800305.1. Classification (NCBI taxonomy): domain Eukaryota; kingdom Metazoa; phylum Chordata; class Aves; order Gruiformes; family Rallidae; genus Porphyrio; species Porphyrio hochstetteri. The sequence continues at coordinate 745,751 of JAJHSY010000141.1, read as the reverse complement.
AGGTGGGGCCACACCAGTGCAGAGTAGACTGTGACAATCACATCCCTCAACTTATTAGCTATGCTGTGCTTGATGCACCCCAGAACACAGTTGTCCCTTTTGGCTGCAAGGGCACACTGTTGACTCATATTCAACTTGCCATCAACCCAAACTCCCAGATCTCTTTCCATAGGGGAGCTCTCCAGGCTCTTGTCCCACAATTTGTGTGTAACCAGTATTACTCCATCCCAAATGCAGTCTAGCACTTGGTCTTGTTAAATTTAATACAGTTTGTGACTGGCCAGCTCTCTATATCCAGATCTGTCTGTAAGGCCTCTCTACTCTCAAGGGAGTTCACAGCTTCCCCTAATTTAGAACCATCATCAAACTTACTTAATGTACATTTGATTCCTGCACCCAGATCATTTATAAAAACATTAAAGAGCACTGGCCCTAAAATTGAGCCTTGGGGAACCCCACTGGTGACTGGTAGCCAGACTGATGTAATCTAATTTACTAGAACTCTTTGAACCCAACCATTCACCCAATGTACTATGGACTTGTCTAGCTGTATGCTGGACATTTTATCCAAAAAGATACTGTGAGATACAGTATCAAAAGCTTTGTTAAAATTAAAAAAAATAATCCCCCATCTACTGGCTTCCCTTGTTAAACTAGATGGGTGACCTTTGCATATTGTTAGTTAAGCAGGACTTTCCCCTCATGAGCCTGCACTGGCTATGACCAATATATGTATTTGAGCCAAATATTACTGGCTGTGTAGATAGTAGAATGGGCTGTATGCAAATATACAGTGATTTTATAGGTTACAAAAGGTAAAAAAGATCTGCAGGTTAGCATGTACTTGGGTTATAGGGATATATGGGATCATAGTGGCCATTAGATGTGAATGCATTGCAGAAAAATAGGTATGATGCTGTGTAAATTCTCACTTTTTGTATTGCCTCAAATACATAACCCCTTATATCCCTGTGGTGGTTTAACCCTGGCTGTAGGCCAGGTGCCCCACAAAGTCACTCTATCACTCCCCTTTTCAGCTGGGCAGGGGAGAAAATATATAGTGAGAGGCCTAGGAGTCGAGATAAGGACAGGGAGAGATCATTCCGCAATTAGCATTACGGGCAAAACAGACTCAACAGGGAATTAAAAAAACACATCTAATTTATTACACACACACACACAGGAACCAGAGTAGGATAATGAGAAATAAAACCAGATCTTAAAGCACCTCCCCCCATCCCTCCTTTCTTTGCAGACTCAACTTTATTCATGATCTCTCCCTTCCTCTTGATGGGGAATGGGGATTTCAGTTCCTTGTGAGTTGTAGCCGGGGGGGGGGGCGTTCATCACACTCTTCCCCTGCTCCAGTGTGGGGTCTCACCCACAGGAAACATTCCTCCACGAACTTCTCCAACATGAGTCCTTTCCCACAGGGCTTCAGCTCTTCACAAACTGCCCCAGCATGGATCTCTTGTATGGAGTGCAGTCCCTCAGGCCCAGACTGCTTCATCCTGGTCCCCCAGAGTCACAAGTCCCCCCAGTAAACCTGCTCTGGCATGGGCCTCTCTCTCCACCGGCTGCAGGTCCTGCCAGGAGCTTGCTCCAATGTGGGTCACAGCATCTTCCATATGTCCATAGGCTGCAGGTGGGATCTCTGCTCCCCATCATCTTCCATAGGCTGCAGGGGAATCTTTCTCTCTTAAGCACCTGGAGTACCTCCTCTCCCCCTTCATTGACCTTGGTGCCTGCAAAGTTTCTTACATCTTCTCACTCCCTTGTCTGGTGGCAAAAAGCAGTCACTTGCGCTTTTTTTCTCTTAAATATGATTCACAGAGGTGCCATGACCATCACTGATTGGCTCAGCCTTGGTCAGCAGCAGGTCTGTCCTTGAGCCAGCTGGTATTTACTCTGACAGATCTAGAGGAAGCTTCTAGCAGCTTGTTGCAGAAGTCACCTCTGCAGCTCCCCCTCCTGCACCAGAGCCTTGCCGTGCAAAACTGCAACAGTCCCTAAAACATGCAGCCATCCTTAACATCTTGTAGTCCCATCACCCTAGAGGAGCAAAGAATCACTGGTGATATGGGAGATTAAGAGTAAACAGGATGAGGAAAGGAAATTAGAGCATTGACCTGGTGGCAGCATGCAGAATGAAGTGTGTTCAGGGAAAGAAGTGAAGCAGGTTGCATTCTAAGGAAAGGCATATTTGGGGAAGGGTAGGGTTCTATGAGGACCATCACTGGAGAGAAAGGATGGCACAAGGCAGCTGGTAATGCACATGCTGGTTGTGCATGTGCTGAGTCTGTTAGCGGTCGCAATCGCGAAGAACTTATCTACGCAGAACAGATAAGCAGGCACTTCTTTATTCCAGCGCTGGGGAACACGGGGGATAGCTTCACCAAAGACGTGTTCGCCCAAAGGTACAAAGCACAACATATTTATACAATTTTTAACAAAGATCATTGTGCAAAATGCTCGCTTCTTAGCTTGACCTTTACAATGATTGGCTTTTGATTGCTTCACTTTATCTATATTCTTATTCTATAAAAATCATTGGTTAGCTATGCTGATTATTTTAAATACAAAGGGGGGAGGGTATTGATTAGCATATTCATGTTACTTCCTGGAAATCATTATCATATGTTAATGTCCCTTGCGTATGCATAGTTCTGTTGAGCGGGGGTCCTCTGGTGGTCGTCGATAGTCTTCCTCACTGTGTCCACTTGCGCAAGATCACTTCGTCTTCGGCTGTTGTTTCATAACTGCAGTTTCTTCATATACTTATTGTTTTAACTCAAGGTCCATGACTGGTACCCATTGTTTTAATCCAAGGTCCGTAGAGATTCTTCATAGTGATAAAGACACAGCGTTTTGTTCCTAAAAGTTCTAGTGTACAGTATATTCTCTTACTATTACGGTTCGCTAAAATCAAATATAATCAATTGTTTGTAAGAAGTCCAACAGGACAAGTGTATAGAGCAGTTACAGAAAATGCTCAGCTTTGCCAATGAGGGCAGTACAGATGCTGCCACACTCTCACCTACTTTAAATGGCAGTAGTTAACAAATACCCCATCCATGAGGAGCTCTTCACTGCCATTTTTTGATGGAAAAAGGAGTGCAAAAGATGATAAGCAGTGAACACAAAGCAGAACTTCCTGTTCACTCTAAACTGCTTCCAAGTTGCAGGAAGGAGGCAGGGTGGAAAAGCAAAGCAAACCAGTGAACGGAGACCCCTGCCCCCCCCCTCCCAAGTCGTTAAACGGATGTGACATCAGGATGTCGGTGAGCATGGGGGGGGGCGGGGGGGGGGGAAAGACAGACAGATATGCAGATACGACCACACCCCATCTTCTTACGTCCTCCCTCCCACTCGTTTTTTCGGCCTGGCGGTTGCTATCCATTTGAGCAATCAGCCAGCACTACAGGTTCCCTCTGTGCCGGCTCTGATGTAGTGTGATCTTACATCCATGAATAGTCCATTATCATACTATTGCCACTTTGCTTGTTGGGTATAGAACGTGCCCTCGCACGCCCTTAGCGAGGATGAGGAGTTAATATGTCTCTCCCAACCTTCTTTTCTTTCCCTTGAGGAAACGGATATCCCTCCCCTCCGGCCCTAGAAGCTGTCCGTCATACAGAAGGCCCTGCCTCTTCCGGGTCTCTTCGGCTGGGTCATTGCTTCCTCTTCTCTCGCTTGTTCTCTCTCTCTTTTGTGAGTTATAGCAACTGTTGCCTTGTGAATCAAGCGCCATAGTCACTGTAGTCCTGGTGACTGTTACTTATCAACAACAACCACAACCGCTCTTCCGCTGCTTTTCATCTCCTTCCTCTTCGTCACCTACAACAACCACCACCAGCAAGAACAACGCAGCTTTCCACATTTCAGGTGAATGTAACTATTCTGTACACGCTTGCAATCCCGCCTTTCTATCCCTTTCTTCTCCTCCCCCTCTGCCCCAACCTTTACCTCTTCTCTCCTTGCAGCATCCAGGCTGGGACTGCTCCATTGGGCTTCACTGTTGATTGGGGGCGGGGGGGCGGGGAGGGTGAAGACTTGAGCGCTATCTCTTCCTCAGCCTTTTTTCCTTCCCATTTTATAACATAGGAAGAGACATCATTTCCAAACGGGGAAAATGATGTAAATTGCCCTGTGGTTGTTTATTAGGAAGTGCATTTATCTTTTTTTATTGGATGTGATCTGCTATGTTGCACTACAGTTCCAAAGTATCTTGTGTATCAGTAAGGAAGGCCAGGGGATAACAAAGCAGAGGGATTAGAGATCCTTTAAAACTGTCTTCAAAGTGTGATTTGTATTTAGTAGTAGAGGTTGAAGGGCTAGTTGGTACTATATAAAATCCTTAAGTGTAATTAACTATTGCTTCCCTAAACCTATCTGGTTGAGTGTCTAATTAAACTTTAAAATTTTTATGGCTATACTTCTGAATTCACAACTTTATGTTCTCATCAGCTAACGTTTCCATTTTATTTAAAATATATATTTGTTATACATGGGATATTTGATTGTATTATTTTTCATGCACTGATTCAGAGCATTTTGAATTCACCAGCTTGTACTACATGTAGAATTTAACCTGCTATAGCATAGAAACCGTTAAGTTCTTGGGAAACTCAAAGGAGTTGTCAATATTTAGAGCACACAACACTGTGTGTTTGTCTTTTGTAGAAACAAATTTGTTTCTGAAGAGTGAAAAAAGTCTTTAATGTATAGTTCCACAGGAATAAAAAACATCTACCTGGGTATGTTTTCTTAAGTAAGGTGGTCCAGCCATGCCGTGTTGATCTGCATGGTTTTCTGTTGTTATTCAGTTTCTGTATCAAGTTATATTATCTCAGTAGATGTTCTAAAATAGTTTCATAGTCTATTAACCCTAGCTTATATTGTGTTAGTAAGTGCACCTCTTATAGAAAATGTACATGCTATCATTCTTATGAACATAGTGTCTTTTTGCTACCTAATAAAAGTGCTATGTAGAAAAAACAATGACAGAATGGATCTACTGTGGGGTTTAACTTATTTTTAAGTCAATTTAAAAGAAGAAAAGCACTGATACTGTGTAACTATTGAGTTCTTCATAACTCCTTAGCCAGTGGCTTTTTTTTGCTGATTCTTAATATAAATCCCATTTGTATTTGCTGTATAATTGCTTTACTTGAGGACACACTAGTGTGTGTCTTTAACTCTTTTTTTTTTTTTTTTTTAGTGCTATGATGAAAATTTTAGTTGCCTTACACCCATACTTACATGGCACAAAGCAGGGATATTTTTATCTTCAGTGATTCCTTTTTGTTTGGGTTTTTTTTATCATGTGATCAGTCCTTTTGAATTAAACCTATTTTTGAGCTAACTATAAAAATAATATTTTATTAGGGAAAATAATTAATTTTTAGAATTACTGTTTACTAACAAGCAGATACAAGTCTGTGAAATGGAAGACAAAATACTAGATTTTTAAAGGGATATTTGGAATTAAGATAATGGGGGAAGCTAAATAGTGTTCCTTGGAACGTTTTGCTCATTTTGTTTCTAGATAAGAAATTAAAGGGTATGGGATAGATGAGTGGACAGTGAGGTGGGTTGAGAATTGGCTGTCGGACCGAGCTCAGAGGGTGGTGATCAGTGGAGCAGAGTCAGACTGGAGACCTGTGACTAGCGGTGTTCCCCAGGGTTCAGTGTTGGGTCCAGTCCTGTTTAATATCTTCATTGACAACCTTGATGAGGGAATAGCATCCACCCTCAGCAAGTACGCTGATGATACAAAGCTGGGAGGAGTGGCTGACACACAGACAGGGATCTCCTGGAGAGAGTCCAGAGGAGGGCTACAAAGATGATTAAGGGCCTGGAACATCTCCCCAATGAGGAAAGGCTGAGTGAGCTGGGACTGTTCAGCCTGGGGAAAAGAAGACTAAGGGGGGACCTAGTTAATGTTTATAAATATCTGAAGTATGGGATGCAGGGGGAAATGGCCAGCCCCTTTTCAGTGGTCTGTGGGGACAGGACAGGGGGCAATGGCTGCAAATTAGAGCATAGGAAGTTCCGCGCCAACATGCGGAGGAACTTTTTCACAGTGAGGGTGACAGAGCACTGGAATAGGCTGCCCAGGGAGGTGGTGGAGTCTCCATCTCTGGAGATATTCAAGAGCCGTCTGGATGCCTATCTGTGGAATATGAATTAGGGAGCCTGCTTTGGCAGGGGGGTTGGACCCGATGATCTCTCGAGGTCCCTTCCAACCCCTATGATTCTATGATTCTAAACTAAATGTTAGTCTTTAAATCTTGCAGTTTATGTTTTAGTCCTACTTTCCTTTTTATCATCGTTAATAATTTTATTTGTACATGTTCATGTGCATTTTATAATTCTGTTTTCTGTATTTGCTGCCACTCAGTTTCAGTCTTTATTAATCCCCTTAATATGGTTCCTTTTTGATGAATTGTTCCTTTTCTTTGTTAGATGCTTTACTTCCACATGGTTTAATGCTTCACAGTTTACTTGAGGTAGTGGTATGCAGCAAAGCTGGGAAGCATTTTATATCAAACATCTCTGAAGTATATCCAGCTGAGCTGCAGGGATAGCCTACAGTTACTCTTGTTAATCTGTTTTCTTTTGGGGTGTAAACGGTACCTGCTTCATCTCAATATACACAGAATTGTCATTTTGAAGAAGTGTCCTTCAGCTAATTGCAAATAACTAGAAATAATGGTTATTCAGCAGTTCAGGATCAGTTTTTCACACCAGCAATATGTAGGTTGGTTAAAAACATCTTCAAACATATTGTGAAAATAATCATGTTGAAGATTTCGCCTTTTTGTCAAGTAGAGGAATCTGAGGGAGTTTTTAATTTTAAAGAAAAAAATAGAAATGACATGTAAGTGTGCTCAGTTTAAATCTGCTTAGATTTTCACAGAACATACTAAAACCTGCCCCCTTTGTGATATAGTAGTACTTCTGTGCCTGACTTGGCATCTCTGCTGGTGTGAGAAATCTTTACCATAAAAACTTAACCATTAAAAAAATCAGGGATTTACCAAAATTATTATTGGAGTAGCTATTTGCAGGCTTTTTCTTAATATCTAGGTTAAAAAAAAAGCGCGCTATATTTTATATATAAGTATCTGTCTACATTTAAATACAGGTGTGTTGTGGTTTTGCCCCAGCTGAGAGCCAAGCACCACACAGCCACTCTCTCTAAGAGGGTGTAGGGGAGAATTGGGTGAGGGGGAAGGGAGGGAAAAGAAACCCCAAAAAACCAAAACCTTGTGGGTTGGGATAAGGATAGCTTACTGGGATAGCAGAGATAAAGATATAATAATAATAGGACTTTATAGCAAAATATACAAAACTGGTGATACACAATGCAGTTTCTCGCTAAACTGCACAGCTCAGACCATACAGCTCAGAGCTGTCCAGAAACCAGACCATCCCCAAAACCACATGTCCTGGAGCAGAGTGCTCCTCCCCCCACCAGCCCCCCTTTATGCTGAGCATGATGTAATTGGCATGGAATACCCTCTTTGGCCAGTTTGAGTCACCTGTCCTGGCTGCGTCCCCTCCCAGCTTCCTGGGTGCCCCCCACATTCTCATTAGCAGGGCACTATGAACAACTGAAAAGTCCTTGACTGCTTGGCAGCAACTAAAAACATCAGTGTGTTATCAGCACTGCTCTCAGCCTAACTCCCAAACACGGCATTCCACTGGCTGCTAGAAAGTAAATTAACTCTATCCTAGCTGAACCCAGGACATTATCTACCCCTTATTCCATACCATTTATGTCATGACCTGATCCAACAATTCCCTTAGGTATGACCAGAATTCTGGTTTTGACACATATATACACACACACACGTGTACAGATATCACTCCCTTAGTCTAGGGGCCATCCCTCTAAAATGTCTGTTGAGTTTATTTAGTCCATGACTTTGGGCTCCATCTGTCATAACAGTCTCTGATGATGCTGCATCCTGGACTCTCAATTGATACACCTGGCATGCTCCATGCTTGTGGTCTGTAGGTTGAAAGTGTTGATTTTCAGTGAAGTTTCTAGGTGCAGGATGCTGAGGCCAGTTCTAGTCCCATCATTGTGGCACGCATCCTTCATTAATTTGTGTGATTCTTACTGTAATGCCATTGGTATATAGCAATTGTAGCAATGATAAATATACATCAATAGGGTTATGAAGCAATTAATATAATAAAATTTCTACTTTATTGACAATATTGGTGTGGTGGTTTGACCCTGGCTGGAGGCCAGATGCCCACCAAAGATGCTCTATCACTCCCCTTTTCATCTGCACAGGGGAGAAAATAGATATTGAGAGGCTCAGGAGTTGAGATAAGGACAGGGAGAGATCATTCTGCAATTAGCATTACGGGCAAAACAGACTCAACACAATAAAATGCATGTAATTTATTACACCACCACCACCTCAAGAAAGTACCCAATGAAAACAGAGTAGGTTAATGAGAAATACAATCAAATCTTAAAACACCTCCCCCTACCACACTCTCCCCTCCCTTCTTCCCAGGCTCAGCTTTATTCTCTCTCCTACCTCTCTAGTTCTTCCTGTTTATTCCCCATGCTGTGTGCATTAGTGTATGCATTGTTAATACGTAAAACATAACGTGTATGCAAGCAAAGTAAAATAAAGAATTCATTCACCACTTCCCATTGGCAGGCAGATGTTTGTCCATCTCCAGAAAAGCAGGGCTCTGTCATGCATAATGGTTACTTGGGAAGACAAATGCCATAACTCTGAACAACCCCCCTTCCTTCTTCCTCACAGCTTTTATTGCTGAACACAATGTCATACTGTATGGAATATTCCTTTGGTCAATTGCAGTCAGCTACCCTGGCTGTACCTCCTCCCAAATTCTTGTGCAACCCCAGCCTACTCGCTGGTGGTGTGAGAAGCAGAAAAGGCATTAAATCTATGTGAGCACTGCTCAACAATAACAAAGCACACCTCTACATAACAAAAATATCTCTATATTATCAACACTGTTTTCAGCAAAAATTGAAATCATAGTCCCGTACCAGCTACTACAAAGAAAATTAACTCTGAGCCAAAACCAGCAGTCATGTCCACTATCGGAACGTGTCTTTTGCTCCCTTATCCTTTTACTACTTGTAGGAGAATGACTAGAGCTTTAAGGTGTTTTGGACCCCCAATTTCCCTTTTATCCTTTACCCTGCCCTCACAAGAACTGTTTGGAATATGCAGAAGCTGAAAGAGGTACTTAGTCATACTTCAGAGACGAAGGTCTATGAAGTAAACTAAAAAATGCAAACCACAAGAGATTGCCTAAGCACTAAAATAAAGACAAATAGATGCAGTAAGCACAATTAGATATTGCTCTATCCAGCAAAGATCTATCAGGAGAATGGAAGGCTTATTGAAATAATTATGTATTTTTATTACAAAATCCAACAGGCAACCAAACACGAGTTACTTGTCTGATGAGAAAACATAGTCCTAGACATGAAACTACTTATAACCCAGCTTCATCCACATACACAAAACATATTTTACACAAGCTCATGCTTCTTTAATTCTCAGAGTTGACAGACATAAACCATAATGGAAAACTGTGTTTGTTTTTTTAATTTAAAAAATAAATTAAGTTTGAAATGAGCCTTCAAATACTTCTTAGTTAAATATCCAAAACCATTCTGGAATTCCACCTTTTTCTTTTAAATATACCTCATTTTAACAACTGACTAACTCATTTTGACATGCATCTTTCTCTTCTATCATTATCTGTTACTTCTAAACCAAGAGACATAAATAGATGCACTTGAAAACTCCATGTCTCTTAAAATAGTCACCAAGTAGTTTTCTGGTTTTGTTCACTCAATAAAAACAGTACTTATTCACAGAATCATACAAATATTTTAGTTGGAAAAGACCTTTAAAATCATCAAGTCCAACACTGCTAGTCCACCCACTAAACCATGGCACTAAACACTGCATCTCCCCATCTTTGAAATACATCTAGGCACAGTGACTCAACTGCTTCTCTCTGCAGCCCGTTATAATGATAGATAACCCTTTCAGTGAAGAATTTTTTTCTAACATCCAATCTAAAACTCCCTTGACACAGCTTGAGGCCATTTTCTCTTGTCCTATCAAACATAAATACTCAAACTCAATTGCTGAAAGGAGCTGCTTTGGACCCTGCATGGCCAGAACTGGAGTAGTAGATCTTGGCATATTGGGGTTTTCTTGAGGTTTTCCTGAGGAAGGGAGATACTGGGGGAAGCAGAGACACCAGTCCTAAGCCAGCAGCTTGGCAGGAGTCATTGATGAGGTGTAGATGTTGCCAAGTAATCAGTGATCACACACCACCCTTTTAAGAAACCTCAGGGAGTACATCAGGTGTGGGGTAGAGCTGGGAGGTAAAGTGTAAAGGTTAAGGAGTATCAGGGAGGTAGAACAAGAGATAGGCTGGTGGAGCCAGGCTCTGCCCTCCTTGAAACAGGAGCAGCTGTCAGAAAGAAACTGGAATCAAGAGGCTCCTGTATCCTGCCCCTGTCAGGCAGAAGCCTAAATTTAAAAGAGTGAATAGAGGCAAGTCTGGCTGAGGCAGTAGGTGAGCTCCCTCTTTGCCCAACTTGCCACTCCCAATATCTATGAACAACAGATATGAGGCTCTAGTTGAGGGAGGATGTGAATGATGGGCAATCTATGCCAGAGGTGTCTCCAAGGTCAGAAAGGTGTACTGCTTGCATCATGACCACACCCACATGGAAGAAAAGAAGGGTTATTGTTGTTGGTAACTACCTCCTGAGGGGAACAGAGGGCCCAATATGTCTGGCAGGTCCTTCTCACAGGGAAGTCTGCTGTCTTCCTGGAGCCTGGGATAAGGACATCACTAGGAAACTTCATAGCTTCATAAGGTCCTCAGACTATTACCTATTATTGATCTTGCATGTACGTGGAGAGGAAGCTGTGACTTATAGCTCAAGAACAATCAAAAGGGAACTTAGGACCTTTGGATGGTTAGTGAGGGAATCTGGGACACTGGTTATTTTCTTCTCTCCTTCCAGTTACAGGCAGAATCACAGGAAGGAACAGGCAGATCCAATCTATTAATATGTAGCTTTGTGGCTGGTGTCACCACCACAATTTTGGTTTCTTTGACAGTGGAATGGCCTACATGGCACCAGGCTTGATGGTACCTAATGGGAATCATCTTTCTCATAGGGGAAAGAGGGTCTTTGCCCAATAGATTGTGGGGCTGATTGACAGGGCTTTAAACTAGATACGAAGGGGGAGGGGGATAATATCAGGCTTGTCTGTGGCAAGCTGTGTGATAGTGCATTAAGGTTACAGGGGCAGGGTGCTAGTAAAGACCTTCAACCTGTTGCCCTGAGGCAGTCAGGGCAGCACAGTCAGTCTTACAGAGAGGAGCCAGAGGCTCCTGTGGTAGTCAGAGTCAACAGGAAAACACCTGTGAAATGCCTCAAAGTCTGTTACTCTAAGAAGGTGGAGGGGCCAATAGGCCAACTGAATTGCCTGTACACTGCTGCATGCAGTATGGGCAACAAATAGGAGAAACTGGAAGCCATTGTGCAGCAGGAAAACTATGATGTAGTTGCCCTCAAGGAAACATGGTGGGATGACTCTTGTGACTGGAGTGCTGGCATGGATGGATATAGACTCTTCAGGAAGGATAGGCAAGCAAGGAGAGGTGTAGGGGTGGCCACCTATGTCAGGGAGTGTTATGAATGCCTAGAACATAATGAGGGTAACAATAGGGTTGAGTGTTTATGGGTAAGAATCAAGGGAAGTGCCAACGAGGCAGGTATCATGGTGGGAGTTATAGGCTTCCCAATCAGGATAAAGAGGCAGATAAAACATTCTATGAACAACTAGAAGAAGTCTCAGAATTCTGAGCCCTTGTCCTTGTAATGGACTTAAACCTACCAGATATCTGCTAGGAATACAATACAGCAGAGAGGGAACAGTCTAGGGGGTTCCTGGAGTGTGTTGGGCATAACTTCCTGACACAGCTGGTGAGGGAGCTGACTAGGGAAGGAGCCCTGCTAGACTTGTTGTTTGTAAAGAACTTGTGAGAGATGTGACTGTTTGAGGTCACCTTGGGCACAGTGACCATGAAATAATAGAGGTTTTGATTCTGGGAGGAGCAAGGAGGACAGTCAGCAGGACTGCTACCTTGGACTTGAGGAGGGAGGACTTTAGTCATTTCAAGGGCCAGGTTGACAAAGTCCCTTGGGAGGAAGTTGTCCTGGTTCTGGCCAGGCCAGAGTTAACTTCCTGAAGCAGTAAGCAGTAACTCGGTACTTGAGTAAGTTAGCCGTGTGAGAGATGGTTTACTATGACCCTGATGAAGTCCAGTGTTCCTGACCCATGTGGCATAAGTTTGTGTGGAGTGCGCCAGCTTCATATGCAAACTCACTGGCCATAATAGACTGGGGAAAGGAAGAAGCATCAACAGGGGATGAGGTGGCTGGTCAACTCAGTCTATTTGAAGAAAGTCTTTCTTTCTCCCTAGTCTCAGCTGTGGAGAAACTATGTGGAAGCTCCAGTGACTTAAAGAAAATTTGTCCTACTGCCCACCTGTGCAGACCATGATTTCAGCTATCAGAAGTAGGCATTCCCCTGTTCCAAAAAGAGTTTATAAAAAGTATGCATCACAAGGCATCCTGTGGTTCTGTCTGTGTGACCATGTTGAAGACATGAGGAGGTGGGATGGGAAACCTACCTCAGCCCTACAAGCCCAAGTGAACGATCTGCAAGTCAAAACAGTTATAAAAAGAGATTCCTCCAGGAAGAATCACAGAATCATAGGGGTTGGAAGGGACCTCGAGAGATCATTTGGTCCAACCCCCCCTGCTCCCTAGCTCATATTGCACAGATAGGTGTCCAGACAGGTCTTGAATATCTCCAGAGAAGGAGACTCCACAACCCCCCTGGGCAGCCTGTCCCAGTGCTCTGTCACCCTCACTGTGTAAAAGTTCTTCCGCATGTTGGTGCGGAACTTCCTGTGCTCCAATTTGCAGCCATTGCCCCTTGTCCTATTTCCGCAGACCATTGAAAAGAGGCTGGCCATTTCCCCCTGTGTCCCACACTTGAGCTGTTTATAAACATTGATCAGATCCCCTCTCAGTCTTCTTTTCTCCAGGCTGAACAGCCTCAGTTCTTTCAGCCTGTCCTCATAAGGGAGATGTTCCAGGCCCTTAATCATCTTTGTAGCCCTCCGCTGGACTCTCTCAAGGAGATCCCTGTCTTTTTTATACCAGGGAGCCCAGAACTGGACACAATACTCCAGGCCTGACCAGGGCAGAGTAGAGGGGGAGGATCACCTCCTTTGACCTGCTGGCAACACTCCTTTTGATGCACCCCAGGATCCCATTGGCCCTCTTAGCCACCAGGGCATCCTGCTGGCTCATGGCCAACCTGTCATCCACCAGGACCCCCAGGTCCTTCTCCACAGAGCTCCTCTCCAACAGGTCATCCCCCAGCCTGTACTGATACATGCGGTATTAGAAGAGCAGAGTTACCCCCGCAGCCTTTGGTGAAGACCACACCAGAACTATGCCCTGAAGAAGTGTGCAGCCCATGGAAAGCCCATGCTGGAGCAGGCTCTTGGGGAGCTTGTTGGGGAGGGGGGAGTAAGAGAGAAGCTGGGTGAGCATCTGGCCAAGGTCAACCCACCACAACATAATTTAGTTAAACATTCATAGAGCCGTTATCATAATAAGTTAGTTCTGGGTGCAGTGGAATCAACCCACACATCCAGTTGTTCATGTTTGTCCTATAAGAGTTGTATTTGGGAACGGCTATTCTAGATGTAGATAGTCTAGAAGAAGAAAAGTATATATACAATATATGAGAAATCAGCTACTTGGGAGAAGGTGGAGTGGGAAGTTGTATGAAGATAAGACTGTTCTGGAAAATAAATCCTTACAGAAACTTAAAGTAATCTACAAGATTTGAGAATACATACTTACCATCAGTTTTTATAAGGGAAGACACATGAAAATTCCGAAATCTCCTCTGGAAAGGTCATTAAGTAAAAGTTATTTGTTACTTATAGAGTAAAAACACCTTTAAAAAATTATGGGCTATGAATATGAACAGTTTATTATACAAGGTATTTTCTATAGTTTTGTCTTTTTGAAATTTCTGATTTCTACTTATTTTCCATTACTAAAAAAAATCAGATTTTAACCTCCAAATTGCAAATCTTAAATTTCTGAGTCTCAGATCTTCTCCTTCCATCTGTGCTTAATAATCTTTCCTCTAAACTCTCTGGTTTTAGTGGTATTCGGTAGTTTACTACAATAATACCTCCTTATTGCTAAGATAAATTAATTGATAGTCTAATGCCATCATACTGATTCAAAAGGTTGTTTATACAAGTGCTTAACTCCCACTTAAATTAACTGAATTCACATGCTTAAAACTAAGTGCTTGCTTAGCGACTTCCCTAAAGACCTAAATGCCTGCTTCAGATATGCTTTATAAATGCTTAAGTCCCCAGTTTAGAAAAATATGCTACATAAATATGATTATTCAAATATAAACATTTGTTTTACTGAATATATCATCTTTACATACTAATATACTTTGCAGTGAGAATTCTAATGTTGGTGATATCACAGGACATCACATTTCTGAAATGGACTATTTGAGCTTGTGTTGGTTTAACCCTGGCTGGAGGCCAGGTGCCCAACAAAGTCGCTCTAACACTCCCCTGTTTAGCTGGGCAGGGCTGAAAAGTATATATTGAGAGGCTCAGGAGTGGAGACATGGACAGGGAGAGATCATTCCGCAATCAGCGTCACGGGCAGGACAGACTCAGCATGGAATAAAGGAAAGAAAACTCTCTAATTTATTATACTACACACACAGAGAAACCAGAGCAGGATAATGAGAAGTAATACCAGATCTTAAAATGCTTCCCCCCCACCCCTTCCTTCTAGTAGACGTAACTTTATTCATGATTTCTCTCCTTTTCTCCCCCAGGGTGGCGGGGAATGGGAGTTTTGGTCAGTTCCTCACAAGTGGTTTTGCTTCTTGGGTGGGGCAGGGCACATTCCTCACACACTCTTCCCCTGCTCCAGCATGGGGTGCCACCCACGGGAGACATTCCTCCATGAAACTTCTCCAACTTGAGTCCTTTCACACAGGGCTTCATCTCTTCACCAACTGCCCCAGCGTGGGTCACTTCTATGGGGTGCAGTCATAGAATGTCTCTCAGGCCCAGACTGCTCCAGCCTGATCCTCCACGGAGTCACAAGTCCCTCCCAGCAAACCTGATCCAGCATGGGCTTCTCTCTCTCCGTGGGCTGCAAGTTCTGTCAGGGGCTTGCTCCAACTTGGGTCACTGTGTCTTCCATCTGTCTCCACCTGCTCCACTCTGTTCTTCTTCATGGGCTGCAGGGGAATCTTTCTCTCTGGCACCTGCAGCACCTCCTCCCCCCCACCTCTTCACTGTGCTTGGTGTCTGCAAATTTTTTTACATCTTTTCAGTCCCCTCTCCGTTGGCAAAATGTGTCTGATTGTGGGGTTTTTTTCTCCTAAATGTGATTTCCAGAGGCGCTGTGACAGTCGCCAATTGGCTCAGCCTTGGTCAACAACGACTCTGGCCTTGAGTCAGCTGGTGTTTACTCTCTCATGGGCCTACAGAAAGCTTCTAACTGCTTCTTGCAGAAGCCACCCCTGCAGCCCTCCATCCTTCACCAGAACTTCGACATGCAAAACCACAACAGTCTGA
This sequence comes from Porphyrio hochstetteri, assembly GCA_020800305.1. NCBI lineage: Eukaryota > Metazoa > Chordata > Aves > Gruiformes > Rallidae > Porphyrio > Porphyrio hochstetteri. Next base: position 729,992 of record JAJHSY010000141.1, on the reverse strand, counting down.
CTTGAGACACATTTAACAAAGACTTTTTCAGAATGCAACACTAAAACATCCCAAGTCAGATGAGTAACATTAAAGTAGATTATATTTCTGTACAATGTTCTTGTTCTATGCTATGAAGGTAGAACTATCACTTTTATTAAATGTATATTTTGTTAGGACAGTGCTCTGCTATTCAGAAAAAAATTATGCTATTTTAATGAAATGTAACATGTCACAAAACTAAATTAGGCCATCAGCAGAACTACACTTTGTGTTCTAAAAGCAGACACAAAAATATATAAGGGTATTAATCTAATTTAGACATATATTTTACTAGCAATTTAAAAAAACAAAACTAAACAAAAAAAATGTTCTCATTCTTAAGTCAGTCATCCAGGTGAGAAGTTTTAAACCTAAATGTAGTTGTACAAAGTAATGCATTTTACTATCTGTGAGAGAATTTCTGTGTCTCATTCCATCTCCATACCCCCTATCTACCCATGTATTTTCAACCTTTTTCACACCTTTAACACAAGGGATTTGAAAAGGTAAAAACCACTGACAGATGAGTATGACAGAGTAAATTTTTCTGTCAGTTTTATACAATTCTTCACAATTTCACAAACCTTGTGAAAAAGGTTATAGTTTGATTTAAATTAGCCAATTTTATTGTGTTTAGCAAATCATTTAAAAAAATCAATTTGTCTTTTTATATCAACATCCGTCTCCAACAGTTAGAAAAATTGCCTCAGAATATTTGTGGTGAACCAAGAGAACACAACAGAAAAAATGAAAATAATGAAACAGTGACTGTGTATATTTTGGAACATAAAAATTGTCTAAATGAGATTAGCATATTGCAAGCTTCACATAGACACAAGAACCCCTACAGTAGTCAGTTCCCTCTTCAGGGGAGGTCTCTTTCTAACTCCATTAGTCTGACTTACATCCTGAAGTAAAAGAATTTTGATTCCTTAAAAAAAATAATTCTTTTTTTACTTGTTTAGCTGGTGACTTTTAGGAAGTCCTACAATGGATTAATCTGCAAGTTGAAATTTACAAAACACCTTAAGCAAGCACCTTTCCTTAATGATCCACTTAGTGATTCTTTATTTTCTGTTTTGTCTCAGAGTACTATGCTAAAAAAAAGTATTTGAGGGACAAAAGTTCCTTAAATTCTAGCTAGTTTATCATGAAAAGACAATCATGACAACTGTTTGCACTCTTACTTTATTATTACATCTGACATGGTCGCTCATAGAAATTCAATCTACTACTGTTGCTAGGAGTCTGTTGCTGTGCAACCTAAAAGGTATGTGATACTATCAGGTTAAGAAGCATTAATAAAACTGTAGGCCTCCTTATATATTTCTGACAAATTTGCTTAAAGAGCTTAAAACTCTTCTGAAATAGTCACTACACTTACAGCTATCTTTTTTTTTTTTAAGGATTATACTATTGTATTTTAACAATTACATTGTTTTTTGGCTGGGAAAGAATTAATTTCCTTCATAGCAGCTGTATTGTTCTGTGTTTTGAGTTTGTGACTAGAACACTGGTGATAGTATATCCACATTTTGGCTGTTGAAAAGTGCTTATGAAGCATCAAGTTTCTCATGCTACCCTACTAGCGAGTAGACTGGGGGTGTTCAAGTTTAAGTTGGGAAGGGATGCAACTGGGACATCTGACCTCAACTGACCAAAGGCTAAACACCCCACCAGTGAGTAGGCTGGGGTTGCACAAGAATTTGGGAGGAGGTACAGCCAGGGTAGCTGACTGCAATTGACCAAAGGAATATTCCATACAGTATGACATTGTGTTCAGCAATAAAAGCTGTGAGGAAGAAGGAAGGGGGGTTGTTCAGAGTTATGGCATTTGTCTTCCCAAGTAACCATTATGCATGACAGAGCCCTGCTTTTCTGGAGATGGACAAACATCTGCCTGCCAATGGGAAGTGGTGAATGAATTCTTTATTTTACTTTGCTTGCATACACGTTATGTTTTACGTATTAACAATGCATACACTAATGCACACAGCATGGGGAATAAACAGGAAGAACTAGAGATCTGTGTGTGGTTGCAGTGCCATCTCATTGCAATTACAGGGACATGGAGGGATAGCTCACATGACTGGAGTGCTGTTATTTTGGGTTGTGTGACAAGGTTTTGGGGGGGGCTATAGTTGTGGCTTCTGCAAGAAGCTGCTAGAAGCTTCCCCTAGGTCCAACAGAGCCAATACCAGCCAGCTCCAAGTCAGACCCACCGCTTGCCAAGGTCGAGCCAATCAGAAATGGTGGGGTGGTAGAGCCTCTGTGATAACATATTTAAGAAGGGAAAAATAAACTAGTAGCAGCTTTTTTCAGCCAGAGAGAGAAGTGAGATGTGAGAAACTTTGCATACACCAAGGTCAGTGAAGGAGGAGGGGGAGGAGGTGCTTCAGATGCTAGAGGAGAGATGATTCCCCTGCAGCCTGTGGAGAAGACCATGGTGAGGCAGGCTGTGGCTCTGCAGCTCATGGAGGATGATGGGGAGTAGAGATTCTGCCTGCAGCCCATGGAGGACCACACACTGGAACAGGTGGAGACACATGAAGAAGGCTGTGGCCCTGTGGGAAGCCCATGGTGGGGTAAGCTCCTGGCAGGACCTGCAGCCTGTGGAGATAGGAGCCTATGCTGACAGAATTTGTGACCTTGCTGGAGCAGTCTGGGCCTAAAGGTCTGCACCCCATGGAAGAAACCCACGCTGGAACCATTCATGAAGAACTGTAGCCCATGGGAAGGACATGATTTGGAGAAGTTCATGGAGGACTGTCTCCTGTGAGAGGGACCCCATGCTGGAGCAGGGGAAGAGTGTATTGAGCTCTGCCTAGGGGTGAATGGAAAACAAGTTGAGAGCTTATGGGTAAGAATTAAGGGGCAGGCTAACATGGGTGACACTGTTCTGGCTGTATACTACAGGCCACCTGATCAGGAAGAGGAAGTTGATGATGTCTACAGACATCTGGAAGTAGCCTCATGATCACAGGCCCTGGTCCTCATGGGAGTCTTCAACCACCCTGATATTTGCTGGGAAGGCATCATAGCCTGGCATGCACAGTCCATGAGATTCCTGCAGAGCACTGATGATAACTTTTTGACACAGGTGGTAGTGGAGCCCATGGAAGAGAGCAGTGCTGCTGGACTTTGTATTAACAAACAAAGAAGGATTGATTGAGGATGTGAAGTTTGGGGGCAACCTTCGCTGCAGTGACTGTGAGATGGTGGAATTTGGGCTCCTGTATGGAAGGAGCAGGTCAATAAATAGGATTATGTCCCTGGACTTCAGGAGAGTTAACTTCGGCCTCTTCAAAGACCTGTTTGGAAGAATCCCATGGGTTAGGGCTCTAGAAGGTAGGGGGCCCAAGAGAGCTGGTCAGTATTCAAGCACCATTTCCTCCTAGCCCAAGACTGGTGCATCTCAAAGAGTCGGAAATCAGGCAAATAAGGAAGAAGACCTGCATGCATAAGCAAGGAGCTCCTGGAAAAACTCAAAGTGAAGAAGGAAGTTTTCGGAATGTGGAAAAATGGACTGGCCACTTGTGAGGAATATAGGGATGTTGTCGAAGAATGTAGGGAAGCAACAAGTAAGGCTAAGGCCCACTTGGAATTAAATTTGTCAAAGTATGTCAAGGACAAGAAGAAGGGCTTTTTCAAATACATCAGCAGCAAAAGGAAGACTAGGGGAAATGTGGGCCTACTGCTGAATGAGGTGTATGCCCTGGTGACAGAGGATAGAGAGAAAGTGGACTTGCTGAATGCTGCCTCTGCTACAGTCTTTACTGCTAAGGCCAGTTCCCTGGAATCCAAGACCCTGGACATAGGAGAGAGTTTGGGGAAAGTAAGACCTTCCCTTGGTTGAGGGGGAGCGAGTTTGTGGTGGTTTAACATTGGCTGGACACCAGCTGTCCACCAAGCCACTCTTATCACTCCCCTCCTCAGTAGGACAGGGAGGGGGGAGAAAAATTTGATAGAAAAAACAACCCCAAACTCATGGGTCATAATAAAGGCAGTTTAATACAGCAAAAGCAAAAGGCCACTCATGGAAGCAAAGCAAAAGTAAAATATTCTCTACTTCCCGTCAGCAGGTGATGTCCAGCCATTTCCCAGGAAGCAGGGCTTCAATATGTATAGTGGTTGCTCTGGAAGACAAACATTGTACAAAAAATGAATGCCCCCCCTTCCTCCCCTTATCTCTCAGCTTCTTATTGCTGAGCAGATGTCTTATGGTATGAAATATCCCTTTGGTCAGTTTTGGTCAGCTGCCCTGGCTGTGTCCCCTCCTAGGACACAGCCTACTGCTGAGGGGGGGAGAAATGTTGGAGATAGCCCTGATGTGTGCCAGCACTGCTCAGTAATACCAAAACACTGGTGTGTTATGAACACCTTGCTTGCTACCAATACACAGCACAGCACTATGAGTGCTGCTATAGAGAAAAAAAATTCCATTTCAGCGAGACCCAGAACAGATTTAGAGAAGATCTAGGCAAACTTGACATCCAAAAATCCATGGGCCCTGATGATGTGCACCCCAAGTCCTCAGGGAGCTGGAAGATGTTATTGCTATGCCACTCTCAATCATCTTTGAAAGGTCATGAACAGGAGAGATGCTTGAGGGCTGGAGGAAAGCCAAAGTCATTCCAGTCTTCAAAGAGGGTAGGAAGTCAGACCTAGGTAACTACAAGCCAGTCAGACTAACCTCCATCTCTACAAAGGTGATGGAACAGCTCATTCTGGATGTTACCTCAAGCATGTGGAGGAAAAGATTATCGGAGGATGGTCAACATTGATTCACCAGGGGGAAATCATGCCTGACCAATCTGATAGCCATCTATGATGGCATGACTGGCTGGGTGGATGAAGCAGTGGAGGTTTTCTACCTTGACTTCAGCAAGGCTTTTGACACCATCTCTCATAACATCCTTATAAGCAAGCTTAGGAAGCGTGGGTTGGATGAGTTGGCAGTGAGGTGGGGTGAGAACTGGCTGAATGACAGAGGGTTGTGATAAGCAGCACAGAGTTTAGTTAGAGGCATGTAGCCAGTGGTGTGCCCCAGGAGTCAGTGCTTGGTCCAGTCTTATTCAATGTATTCATCAGTGTGACCTGGACGAGGGGACAGAGTCTACCCTCAGTAAATTTGCTGATGGTGATGATGCCGATAAAACTGGGTGAAGTGGCCGGCACACCAGAAGGCTGTGCTGACATTCAGCAAGATCTGGAAGGGCTAGAGAGTTGGGCAGAGAGGAACCAAATAAAATTCAGCAAGGGCAACTATGGGGTTCAGCACTTAGGGAGGAATAACCCCAAGCACCGGTACACGTTAGGGGTTGACCTGCTGAGAAGCAGTGCTGCAGAGAAAATCTTAGTCCTGGTGGACCAGAAGTTATCCATGAGCCAGCAGTGTGCCCTCATGGCCAAGAAGGCTAATGGTATCCTGGGGTGCATTAAGAAGAATGTGGAGGTCAAGGGAAGTTATCCTCCCCCTCTACTCTGCCCTGTTGAGGCCACATCTGGAGTATTGTGTCCAGTTCTGGGCTCCCCAGTTTAAGAAAGACAAAGAACTACTGGAGACAGTTCAATAGAGGGCTACAAAGATTATTAGGGGGGTAGAGCATCTTTCACATGAGGAAAGACTGAGAGCTGGATCTGTTTAGCCTGGAGAAGACTGAGAGGGAATCTCACCAATATTTCCAAATATCTACAGGGCAGATGTCTAGAGGATGGAGCTAGACTCTTTTCAGTGGTGCCCAGTGACAGGACTAGGGCACAAACTGGAACACATGAAGTTCTGTCTCAATATAGGGAAAAACGTCTTTACTTTGAGGATGACAGCACTGGAGCAGGTTGCCCAGAGAGGTTGTGGAATCTCCTTCTCTGGAGATATTAAAAAACCCACCTGGACATGAATCTGTGCAATCTGCTCTAGGTGATCCTGTTTTAGCAGGGGGGTTGGACTAGATGATCTCCAGAGGTCCCTTGCAACTCCTTGCATTCTGTGATTCTGTGTTTCTGTGATTAAACTGTCTTTATCTCAGCCCACAATTTTTCCAATTCTCTCCGCCATCCCACTGGAGGGGGAGTGAGCGATCAGCTGTATGGTGCAGAGCTACCCTCCAGGGTTAAACTGCAACAGTATTTTTTTAACTTGTTCTTTCAAAATAAGTAATATTTTGAACTATCGTTCTAAGTGCTCTTTTTAGTATCTTTGAGAAAACTTCCATTGTTGGAAAAATATGCATCAGGTGATAATGTTCCAAGACATTTTGTGTTGACTGTTAATATTCTTCTATTAATCCATTTTGACTTCACCTTGTATTTTTTTCTTAGACATGTCAGTTTCATTCTGTACTTCTTCAGTATGTAAGGTGCATGTGTCATGGGTTAAGTCAACTGATTTTGACCTTAAGTATCAAATTGTTGCTCACTTCAGATATATAATTTAGTGACATTGATTTGAGAAATATAGTTTGCAGTAGCTGTTTTAATAGAATTCCAGTACACTGAGAGACAGCCATCAACTATGAGAGAAACATGTGATATCATAATCTTATCCAACAGTAAATTTGGTCACAAGGGGGAGCAGCATATAGTTATAAGGAATAACTGAGCATAAACAGCCTCTTGATGAGGTGTTAAGGGACTGCTTAAATATTTAATGATGTTGTGATTTTGCCTTGGCCAAGAGCCGGGCACTACGCAGCCACTCGCTCTTTAAGAGGGAGTGGGAGGGGGAATTGAGGGAGGGGGAAAGGGAGGGAAATGAAAACCAGAAAAAACAAAACCTCGTGGGTTGGGATAAGGATAGTTTACTGGGATAGCAGAGAGAGAGAGATATAATAATAACAACAGGAATTTATAGCAAAATATACGAGACTGGTGATACACAATGCAGTTTCTCACCGAACTGCACAACTCAGACCATACATCTGCCAGGCCTCCCCATATTTATATTTCATCCACCGTCCTGCATACCAAAGGGGCTTTAACTGCTTGGCTTGCTTAATTGCAGCACGTCTCACATTCATGGATAACCTGTGAAATAGCATATGTTGCATGAGGTGTCATGGGCACATTGAGCTATGAATAATTCACCTTTATGTTGCCAGTCTAGATCTACTTGAGCCACTTCAATACAAGCAGCCTTATCCACCTGCTGGTTGTGTTGATGTTCCTCCATGGCCCAACTCTTAGATACATGGGTGTCTACATGACGTACTTTTATAACAAGCTTCTCCAGCCAGGCAACAATATCTTGTCATAAGTAGGCAGCCCAGATGGGATTGCCTCTACACTGCCAGTTGTTCTGTTTCCATTGCTGCAACCACCTCCACAGGGCATTGGCCACCATCCATGAGTTAGTACAGAGGTAGAGCATTGGCAACTTTTCTCTTTGGGCAATGTCCAGGACTAACTGGATGGCTTTCATCTTGGCAAAACGGCTCAATTCACCTTCTCCTTCAGTGGCTTCTGCAGCTCGTCTTGTAGGACTCCGTACAGCAGCCTTCCATCTCCGATGCTTTCCCACAATGCGACAGGAGCCATCAGTGAATAGGGCATATTGCTTCTCATTCTCCAGTAGTTTGTTGTATGGTGGGGCTTCTTCAGTGTGTGTTACCTCCTCCTCCGGTGACACCCCAAAATCTTTACCTTCTGGCCAGTCTGTGATCACTTCCAGGATTCCTGGGCAATTGGGGTTTCCTATTTGAGCCCGCTGTGTAATCAGTGCAACCCACTTGCTACACGTAGCATCAGTGGCATGGTGTGTAGAAGGGGCCTTCCAGTTGAACATCCAGCCCAGCACTGGCAGTCAGAATGCCAGGAGGAGCTGGGCTTCAGTTCCAATCACTTCTGAAGCAGCTTGAACCCCTTTATATGCTGCCAGTATTTCCTTTTATGTTGGAGCACAACAGGCCTCAGATCCTTTGTAGCCCCGACTCCAAAATCCCAGCGGTCAACCTCGAGTCTCCCCTGGTGTTTTCTGCCAGAGACTCCAGTTTGGGCCATTCTCATTGACTGTGGTGTAGAGCACAATTTTAATATCTGTCCCTGTCCGGACGGGCCCAAGGGCTACTGCATGGACTATCTTGCATTTGATCTGCTCAAAGGCTTGTTGCTGCTCGGGGCCCCATTGGAAATTGTTCTTCCAGGTTCCATGGTAGAGAGGGCTCACAATGAAACTGTAATTTGGGATATGCATTCACCAGAAACCCATGATGCCTAGGAAAACTTGTGTCTCCTTTTTGTTGGTCAGTGGAGACATAGCTGCTATTTTATTGATAATGTTCATTGGGATCTGACAATGCCCATCCTGCAATTTTATTCCTAAAAACTGGATCTCTTGAGCAGGCCCCTTGACTTTATTTTGTTTTATAGCAAAACCAGCTTTCAAAAGGATTTGGACTATCTTTTTACTTTCTCAGAAACTTCCTCTGCTGTGTTGCCCCATACAGTGATGTCATCAATATACTGCAGGTGTTCTGAAGATTCACCCTTTTCTAATACAGTCTGGATCAGTCCATGGCAAATGGTGGGGCTGTGTTTCCACCCCTGGAGCAGTTGATTCCAGGTGTACTGAATGACCCTCCAAGTGAAAGCAAACTGTGGCCTGTACTCTGCTGCCAAAGCAATTGATAAGAAATCATTTGCAATGTCAGTTGTGCCATACCACTTGGTTGCCTTGGACTCCAGTTCATACTGGAGTTCTGGTATGTCCAGCACAGCAGCACTCAAAGGTGGTGTGACTTCATTCAGGCCGCAATAATCTACTGTCGACCTCCACTCGCCATTGGACTTCTGCACTGGCCATATTGGACTGTTAAAAGGTGAGCGGGTTCTGCTGATCACTCCCTGACTCTCCAGTTGATGAATCAGTTTCTGAATAGGTATCAGGGAGTCTCTGTTGGTGCGATATTGTTGTCTGTGCAACATCCTGGTAGCAATTGGCACCTGTTCTTCAACGTTCAGCAACACCACGACAGAAGGATCCTCTGAGAGTCCAGTAAAGGCACACAGTTGTTCAATTTCTTCTGTCTCTAAGGCAGCTATTCCAAAAGCCCACCAGTACCCTTTTGGGTCTTTAAAATACCCTCTACGGAGATAATCTATACCCAAGATGCACGGAGCCTCTGGGCCAGTCACAATGGGGTGTTTTTCCTTTTCATTCCCAGTTAGGCTCACTTCAGCCTCTAGCACAGTCAACTGTTGGAGTCCCCCTGTCACTCCAGAAATGCAGATGGGTTTTGCCCCTTCATGATTCGATGGCATTAGGGTTACACTGGGCACTAGTAGTATCTACTAAAGCCTTGTACTCTTGTGGGTCTGATGTGCCAGGCCATCGGATCCACACAGTCCAATAAACCCGGTTATCCCTCTCCTCCACCTGGCTGGAGGCAGGGCCCCTCTAATGTTGCTGATCATATTTGCTATTCACTAGTTGCATAAAGGACTCCCTTCAAGAGGATCAGACATATCAGACATATAGGTAGGCCTTCCACTTGGTCTAGGGAACTGCCCGGTGGAAACTGGTGCAGCATTTTTCCTGGCAGAATCTCTTTGTGTGATTGTTTTGCCTTGCAGCTCATTTACTCGTGCTCAGAGGGTTGAGATAGGCTGCCCATCCCACATCCTCATGTCCTCTCCATGGTCAAGCAGGTAAAACCACAGCATGTCTCGTGGTGTGTACCCTCTATATTCTCTCTCTTGAGAAGATGGACGGTTTCTCCCAATAGCTGCAACACATATGGGTTGGGAGTTGGATGCATTGTCTTCAAGTCGCTGGACCAGTTTCTCTACCACTGAGCTGAGGGAAAAGGAAATATTGTCTTGATATTGCCAGAGTCGACTGGCCAGTTCATATACTGTTGGTGCATCTGTATCTCCCCAGTCCATTACTGCCAGCAAATTGGTATACCCTGATGGTGCGCTTCGTACAGCCTTACGCCAAATGGCAGGGGTGTATCGGACTTCATCAGGATCAGTGGGTAACTGTGTTGTCCAGATCATAATAAATCATTTCCCATACAGCTAATTCTCTCAGGTACTGGACTGCTGTCTCTGTGGTGTTCCTTTATGGGATACCTTTCCTTCACACCTGACAGTAGTCACCTCCAGAGGCTGAAGGTTTTGGACTTCTTCCCAGTAGCCTTGTTGATGCCTCCTTCCCTAGCTAGGGATCCCAACTGCTGGGCCTCCCTGCCTTCTAATTCCAGGCTATTGGCTCAATTATCCCAGAATCGAAGCAACCAAGTGATAATGTGCTCACTTGGATGGTGGCTGTAATCTTTTCACACCTCTTGCAGGTCACTCAGGGTCAGGGACCGGGTGATGACCTCTGCTTCTGCCTCATCCTCCCATTCTTGGGATGGCCCTGGTTCATTATCATCATCCTTTACTACGTGAACTGATTTCTATGTGCATTTCCTCTTCTGTACTGGGGCAACAGACACTGGTGTGGGTTGATTTTTTGGATCATCAGCAGTGCCTGTCACAGGGGTTGCAGTAGCTGCAGTGCCTGTCGTGGGGGTTGCAGCAGCTGCAGTATCTGCGGGTCTGTTTTCCTTCCCTTCCCCCTGACAGTGCTGCATGCTATCAAGCAGCATTCCGTAGATAGCGGCCAGGGCCCAGCACAGTGCAGTAAGATGAGCATCTTTGGAATAACTGCAGCAATTATTTTTCAGATATGCTGTCACTTTATCGGGGTCTTGTATCATTTCAGGAGTGAAGTTCCAAACCACTGGGCATGAGAAAGTCCCTAGGTACATGCCCTGCCACTCCTGATTATCCAGCCTCAGGGAAAAATCCTGAGTGGTATTCTTAAACCTTTGCTTAATGTAAAACAAAACTTGAACTATCTGTAAAAAAACCCTAGAAATAGCACAATGCTAGTTTGAGTATCCCAGAGATATTGAAAATTTTCAAAAACTGTTATAAGAGCTGTTGTATTTAGCCCAAAGGAAAAGAAAGCAGTGTAGTTATTCCCCTCTGTGCCCCCTCCATACTGGCTGCTGTTACTAATCCCTACCTGTCTGAGGAATGGATGGGACAGGTAAAGAGCTAGAAATTGTCTTAACTTGAAGTCAGTAAGCAGCCAGCATATTCTTGTAGGACATGCAGGGCACACTTAAACCTACAGGTTATCTGCTTTCTTGATGTATTTAATTCTAATTCTTTTTTTTTTTTTTTAAATTGGGCTACTATGAAGAACTCTGAGCCAGACGAAGTACAAAACCTATAAGAAACAAATTTTACATGATCTAACAGCTACTATAAGAAGACATAGAATCATAGAATCATAGAATGGTATGAGTTGGAAGGGACCCCAAGGATCACAGAGCTCCAACCCCCCTGCCACAGGCAGGGCCACCAACCTCAGGCCTGGATCTACACTAGGTTGCCCAGGCCCCATCCAACCTGGCCTTGAACACTTCCAGGGACGGGGCATCCACCACCTCTCTGGGCAGCCTGTTCCAGCACCTCACCACTCTTTCTGTAAAAAACTTCCCCCTAAGATCTAATCTAAACCTTCCTTCCTTTAGTTTTAATCCATTCCCCCTTGTCCTGCCATTGTCTATCCTTTTAAAAAGTTGAATCCCCTCCTGCTTATAAGCTCCCTTCAGGTACTGGAAGGCTGCAATGAGGTCCCCCCGCAGCCTTCTCTTCTCCAGACTGAACAAGCCCAGCTCCCTCAGCCTCTCTTCGTAGGGCAGGTGCTCCAGGCCTCTAATCATCTTTGTGGCCCTCCTCTGAACCCTCTCCAACAGTTCCACATCCTTCTTGTATTGGGGGCCCCAGATCTGGACACGGTACTCCAGATGGTGCCTCAGGAGGTCAGAGTAGAGAGGGACAATCCCCTCCCTGTCCCTGCTGGCCACCCATCTTCTAATGGAGCCCAGGATACCATTGGCCTTGCGAGCTGCAAGAGCACACTGCTGGCTCATGTTAAGTTTCTCATCCACCAGAATCCCCAAGTCCTTCTCAGCAGGGCTGCTCTCAAGAAGCTCTTCTCCCAGTCTGTATCTATGTCTGGGATTCTTCCGGCCCAAGTGCAACACCTGACACTTGGCAGTGTTGAACCTCATTAGGTTCACCCGGGCCCATCTCTCCAGCCTGTCAAGATCCCTCTGGATGGCTTCCTTTCCTTCTAGGGGGTCGACCACACCACTCAGCTTGGTGTCATCCGCAAACTTGCTGAGGGTGCACTCAATTCCATCATCGATGTCATTGATAAAGATGTTAAAGAGAACCGGTCCCAAGACAGACCCCTGGGGGACACCGCTTGTCACCGGCCTCCACCTGGACATAGACCCATTGACCACCACCCTTTGGCTACGGTCTGTTAAACGGTTTCTTATCCACTGGATGGTCCACCCATCAAATCCACATCTTTCCAATTTAGAGATAAGGATGTGATGGGGGACTGTCAAAGGCCTTGCACAAGTCCAGGTAGATGACATCGGTTGCCTTCCCTTTATCTACTGATGCTGTCACTCCATCATAGAAGGTCACCAGATTGGTAAGGCACGACCTTCCCTTGGTGAAGCCGTGCTGGCTGTCCTGGATCACATGCTCTTCCCTCATGTGCTCCAACATGTCATCCAGGAGGATCTGTTCCATGATCTTCCCAGGCGCAGAGGTGAGGCTCACCGGCCTGTAATTCCCTGGGTCTTCCTTGCTCCCTTTCTTATAAATGGGAGTGACGTGACCTTTTTTCCAGTCCCCAGGGACCTCTCCTGACAGCCACGACTTTTCAAATATGATGGAGAGCGGCTCAGCAAACACATCAGCCAGCTCCTTCCGGACCCTGGGATGCATGTCATCCGGCCCCATAGACTTGTAGACATTCAGTCTCATGAGGCGGTCACGGACTTGCTCTGCTCTTACAGTGGGGGGGGATTTGCTCCCCCAGTTCCCACCTGGAGTTCTAGGGAGGCAAGGTTCTGGGATTTGAGAATTATGAGAATCCTGGCTGCCAGAGAAGACCGAGGCAAAGAACTCATTCAGTACCTCAGCCTTCTCCTCATCAATTGCAGCCAATTCTCCTTTCTCATTTACCAAGGGGGGTACGTTCTCTTTGGCCTGTCTCTTCTGGCCAATGTACCTGTAAAATCCCTTCTTGTTGTTTTTAACATCCCTCGCCAAGTTCAGTTCCATCTGTGCCTTGGCTTTCCTGATCCCGTCTCTGCAAGTCCGAACAGCATCCCTGTATTCATTCCAGGCTACACACCCTTGCTTCCAGAGCTTGTGTTTGCCTTTCTTTTCCCTCAGTTTGACCAGCAGGTCCTTGCTTAGCCATGCTGGCCTCCTGCCCACTTTCTTATTCAGAGGGACAGAGAGCCCTTGAGCTCTCAGAAAGGCATCCTTAAAGAGTAGCCAGCTGTCCTCAACATTTCTGTCTCTAAGGACCACCTCCCAGGAGATCTTGGCCAACAAGTCCTTAAACAGCCTAAAGTTTGCTCTCCTAAAGTTCAGTGTCCTGATCCCACTCTTCGCCAGGCCCACATTCCTTGAGATCGCAAACTCAACTAGAGCATGGTCACTGCAGCCCAGGCTGTCTCCAACCTTAACACCTTTAATGATCTCCCCCACATTGGTGAGCACCAGGTCCTCTGGTTGGTCTATCCACTATTTGAACCAGAAAGTTGTCATCTACAGACTCCAGGAGTCTCCTGGACCTCTTGCAGCTCGCAGTGTGGTTTTCCCAGTAGATGTCTGGGTGGTTAAAATCCCCCATCAGGATGAGTGCCTGTGACCGCGATGCCTCCTGCAGCTGAAGGAGGAAAGCCTCATCAGTAGTCTCACTTTGATCAGGTGGCCTGTAGTAGACCCCTATCACCAGCTGCTCTTTATTAGCCCCATCCCTAATTCTGACCCACAGGCTTTCAACCTGCTCCTGGCCACTTCTCAGAGAGAGCTCCTCACAGTCTATCCTCTTTTTAACATAGAGGGCAACTCCCCCACCCTTCCTTCCTAGCCTATCCCTTCTAAAAATGTGATACCCTTCTACAGGGGTATTCCAGCTGTGGGAATCATCCCACCATGTTTCCGTGATTGCAACTAGATCATAATTTTCCAGTGACATCACGGTTTCCAACTCCTCCTGCTTATTACCCATGCTGCGTGCGTTCGTGTAAAGACACTTCAGCTGGGCTTTCTGACTCAATACCTTTTTTGAGGAGCCCTCCCTCAAACCTCTGGGAGGAATCTGAAGTTTTCCCCCACTGCCTCCTCGAGGGACATTAGAATGTTCCAGAAGAGGGGTCAGCAATACTACCTCCTCTGAGGAGTCCCCAGAAGTTCCTATGGGACACTTTAGAGGTATTTCCCTACAGTCTTGTAGAATTTCAGCATCCCCAAGCCCTTCTCTATCTTGTTGAATTTCACCCTCTTCACCCTTCGAATCTAGTATAAAGCTACAGGCTACTTGCTCTACCCTAGCAAGCCTCACTATATCCCCTCCCCCCTTCCTAACTAGTTTAAAGACATAAAGCCTTTCTTTATGCACAGATAAGTGATTTAATAATTTTGATTTTGTTTGAGTGAGATCTTCTAAATTTGGTAGCCATGCAGTTGTCAGTGTAGTCTATTTGTTTATTTATAAGTAAAAGATCAAATTAATTCTGAAATGTATTAGACTAATATCATGGCTGTTTTATAATTTTCTTAGTAATTTCTGACCTTTTTACTACATTTCCCAGCACTGCTTACTGTCACAGTAAAATGAAATATGTGATTCAAATTAAGTAAGCATTTATCATATGGCTTCAAGTTTTGCATAGGTAGGTATTATATTTTATGACTCTTGTACTGTCTGTCCTGGTTTCAGTTAGGATAGAGTTAATTTCCTTTCTAGCAGCCAGTGGAATGCTGTGTTTGGGAGTTAGGCTGAGAGCAGTGCTGATAACACACTGATGTTTTTAGTTGTTGCCAAGCAGTCAAGGACTTTTCAGTTGTTCATATTGCCCTGCTAACGAGAAGGTGGGTGCACCCAGGAAGCTGGGTTCTCTTAGTCTGTCTTTGACACTTGCCATCATGGCACCCTTCACTCTCTGGGCACTTTCTGTCTCTTGGCTCACTTGCCTCTCTTTCAGCTCACTTGCTCCCTCTCTCAGTGTGCGCTCTCAATGTGCTCAATTGATGCACTTGCTTGGCTTTCTAGCTCAATCCTATCAATACACGCACTGGACCTGCCTGTTCCATGTCAGTGCTCTCGGCTCACTCAGAGCATCTGCTCTTCTCCCTCCTCTCAGCATTCTCTCTCTCTTCTCAGCACACTCTAATCTCATTTCTCTCAGGTCTCAGCTTGCTCAATGCATTCTCTTGACTCTCAGCATTCCCTTTCAACTCTCAATTGTCAGTTCTTGAGACTCATGTCTCTTGACTTGGTGCTCCATCTGTCGAATTCTTAGTACTTCCTCTTTTGATGCTGGCTCTCTTGGCTCTCTTGGCACTCTTGACTCTTAGCACACTGTCTTGGGGCTCACATTCATCTACTGACTCTTTCTTTGCTCTCTCATGGCTCTCTCTTGGTGCTCTGTCTGTTTTGGATTCTTGCCCAGCTTTCTGTCCTCTCTGGACACTCACTTGGCTTGCTCTTGACTATCTGCTCTTTTACACTTGGTGTTCCTGTTCTTGACTCTTGCTCTGCTTTTTACTCTCTTGATCTCTCTGGGAACTTGCTTTTCACTCTGGGCATTCTCTCTCCACTCGCTCATGACTTTTGGCTCCCCTCCCTCAGTCTTCCTCTCAGTACCGTCTTGCTTGGCTCTTGATGCCTCCAGCCCTCTCTCCAGTCTCAGCCCTTGCAGGATCCTCCCTCAGCCCCTTCTAGGCACTAGATGGATCTTCACGTGGCCTTATCTGCTCTCACTCTCCTCTTTCTTGGTCCCCACTTGTCTTGCTCACCCCTCTCTTGACCCTTCTTTCTGTGCCCTTGTTCCCTTGTTGCTTTCCTCTCTCTTGTCCCTCACTCCTCAACCTCCCCTCCCCTTGCGGCCCTGTCTTCTCTTGCACATCTGTTGCTCTTCTCTCTTGGCCCTCACTCCTCTCGTTCCCCCCTCATTCTCCCCTCACTTGTGTCGTGCTCCCCTTTCACCCTCCTCTTACTCAGCCCTTACTCCTCTCTTCCTCGCTTTATCTGCCTTTGCCCTCCTTTCACTCCCCCCTTTATTGGCCCTTGCACCTCTTGCCCTCTTCTCATTCTCACCTTGCTCTCCCCACATCCATTTCATTCACCCATTGCTCTCAGCTGTCGCTCCCTCCCTCTTCTCAGCCCTCACTCCTCCCACCCCCTTGCCTCACTTGATCTCCTGTCTCTTGTCCCTCACCCCTCTTGTTCTCTCCTCTCTTGGCCCTCTTGCTCCCACCTCTCTGGATCCTCTCTCAGTCCTCTTGGTTGTATGCTAATCTATTGGTTTTTCGTTTCTTGTGCTCTCTGTTCTCGCGCTTTGCATCTCAGCTCTCACTCTTGGTTCCTTGCTCTTGGCTCTCTTCTCTGCCACACACTCCTTCCCTCTCTCCTTTCCTCTTAGCTCCTCTCAGTCCTTGCTCCTCACTCTACTTTTTGCCCCTTGCTTCTTGCTTGCAGCCCTTGACCTCAGTCCTAGCTCTTTGCCCTCTCTCTCTCCTCTTGGCCATAGCTTCTCTCTTGGCTCTGTGCTCCTTGCTCTTGGTTGCTCACTCCTTTATTGTCCTGCTCATCTCTTGCTCCTTGGTGCTCAGTCATGCTTCCTTGCTCTTGCTCTTGGTACTCCCTTCCCCCCCCCCATCCTTTTTTCCCTCTCACTCCTCACTCCATGCTCTCTGCTCTTGTCCCTTGCTACTCACTCCCCTCTCATTCAGCCCTACCTTGCTACTTTCTCATCTTGGCCCTTGCTCCTTGCCCTCAGCTCTCTGCTCATTGCTCTTGCCTGCTTGTTCTTGGCTCTTGCTCTTGCTGCTCGCTGCTCTCTCCCCTGCTCCTTGCTCTTGCTCTTCACTCTCAGATCATATTCCTCTCAGCCCTTGCTTCTCTCTCCTTTTGCTCCGCTTTCTCAGCCCTCCCTCCTCTCTTGGCCCTTGTTCCTCTGTCTCTCTGTCTCATCTTGGCTCTCATGCCTCTCTTGTCTTTCTCCTCATCCCCCTCTCCCCTGCATTTGAGTCTTGCTCCCCTCTCCCCTTGGCTTGCCTTTCCCCTTTGCTTTTGCTTCATGCTCTTCTCTCTTGGCCCTTGTTCTTTTCCCTCTCTTGTTCCTCTTGCTCCCCTCTTTCAGCTCTTGTTCTTGCTTTCTTTGCTCATGGCTTTTGCTCCCCTTGCCCTCAGCTCATCTTGCACCCCTCACTCTAAGCGCTCGCTCATCTTGCTCTTGGCTCTTGTGCCCCTCACTCGCACCTTTCTCTCCCCTCTGTTGTTCCCCTCCTGTGTCCCTTGCTGTTGGCTCAGTCTCTTCATTCCTCATGATCCCAGCTCTTTCCATCATTCCCCTCTTGCCTCTTGCTCCTTGCACCCCTTCCTCTTGTCCCTCCCTTTTTGTCACCCCCTCAGCTCTTCCCCCTCGTCCCTCACTCTTTTTGCAACCCTTCCATGTCTCTTGCTCCTCACTCTCGGCTTTTACACCCTTCACTTGTAAATCTTGCTCCCCTTGTTCCTTTCTCACCCTTCTACTCTGGGCTCTTGCTCTCAGATCTTGCTCTCCTCATTCTTGACCCTTGCTCTTGCTCTTGGCCTTCTCTCCCTTCACTCTCACCTCTTGTTCTCCCCGCTCTCTGCTGTTAACCCTCACTCCCCTCTCTCGTTTCTCACACCTCGCTCCTCTCACCTCCCTTTATCTTTTCTGTCACTCCTTTTACTCCCCTTCCTCTCAGCTGTAGACTCTCACTCCCCTCTGTCAGCTCTCGCTTCCTGCTCCCCTCTGTAGGCTTGTCACCCTATGGGGATGGGAACAGGCAGGTTCTTTTGGGGATCCCTGGCAAAATGATGACAGGACTAAGTGGTAGTTACAATTTAAGATTTTTTTTTTTGCAGAATTTTATGATTAGCATAGCATAGAGTTTTATGATCAGAGTAGCACAGGAGTTTAAGTAGAATCAGTGTAGCACAATTTTATAAGTAGTGTAGCACAGAGTTTTATAGCACAGATTAGCTTATGGTTCCTAATCACCTGAACCCTCTACAGATTGGGTCAAATCTTAAGGGCCTTGGTTTGCTGTATCAATATAACAATCATAATTTAGATTCAGAAGCACATAAAAGAATACGAGTCACTCAGTCCTTCGAGGTGGAGGTGTCCCTGACCACTGAGGGACCATGGGTTTCACTGTCCAGCAGCAGTTCTGGTCCAAGTTCCTACTTAGGACTTGTAAATGCTTGATTTTATATACAGTGCTCTGTGTACTGTAATGCTTCCCTGATCTGTGACAGGGTCATCATGACCACCTGGTTGGTCAGGTACCTGGGACCTTCAAGGCTGGTAAGGAGGGAAGAAGTTGGCCTGGCACCCAGGAACTTTGAGGCTGATAGGGAGGGGATGAAGAAATCTGCCTGATGTGCAGGGCCTTCAGGGCCTGATGAGGAGGGGAAAGGAGACTTGATACGTGACTAGCTCAGTGACAGAAAATGATCGTTTGCCTTAAAAAATGGTGTTAGTAATGCTAACCATATTACCAAGTGTGGTGGTTTGACCCTGGCTGGAGGCCAGACACACACCAAAGCTGCTCTATCACTCCCCTCCTCAGCTGGGCAGGGGAGAAAATAGATATTGAGAGGCTCAGGAGTCGAGACAAACACAGGGGGAGATCATTCCACAGTCAGCATCATGGGCAGAACAGACTCAATATGGAATAAAGGAAAGAAAACTGTCTAATTTATTACACTACACACAGAGTGAAACCAGAGTCAGATAATGAGAAGTACAACCAGAGCACCTCCCCCCACCCCTCCCTTCTTCGCAGACTTAACTTTATTCATGATTTCTCTCCCTTCTTCCCTCCCCATTGTGGCATGGGGAGGGGCGGGGAATGGGGGTTTCGGTCAGTTCCTCACGAGTGGTTTTCCTTCTTAGCTGGGGGGCACATTCCTCACACCTTTCCCCTGTTCCAACGTGGGGTCTCATCCATGGGAGACAGTCCTCCATGAACTTCTCCAATGTAAATCCTTTCCCACGGGGCTTCAGCTCTTCACCAACTGCCCCAGCATGGGTGACTTCTATGGGGTGCAGCCATAAAATCATATAATGTCTCTCAGGCCCAGACTGCTCCAGCCTGGTCCCCCATGGAGTCACTACCTCCCCTCAGAAAACTTGCTCTGGCGTGGATCTCTCTCTATCTCTCTCTCTCTCTATCTCTCTCCACGGGCTGCAGGTCCTGCCAGAGGCTTGCTCCAACACAGATCACAGTATCTTCCATATGTCTCCACCTGCTCCAGCATGGGGCTTCTCCACAGGCTGCAGGGGTCTCATCCTTTTCCATAGGCTGCAGGGGAACACCCGCTCCACCATGGTCTTCTCCATGGGCTGCAGGGGAATCTTTTTCTCCGGCACCTGGGGCACCTCCCCCCGCCCCCCCCCTTCTTCTTCACTGACTTTGGTGTCTGCAAAGTTTCTTGCATCTTCTCACTCCCTTCTCTGGTGGCAAAAAGCAGCTGCTATTGGGTTTTTTTCTTCTTAAATGTGATTCCCAGAGGCGCTGTGACCGTCGCTGATTGGCTCAGCCTTAGTCAACAATGATTCCGGCCTTGAATCGGCTGGTGTTTACTCTCTCGGACCTGCAGAGAGCTTCTAGCTGCTTCTTGCAGAAGCCACCCCTGCAGACCCCCCCTCCTCCACCAGAACCCAGCCATGCAAAACTATAAAACCAAGGGTCAGGAGCAGGAGGTACCTGTCACAAGGCCCTTCCTCCCTTTGCACACAGTTCTTGCTTCCCTTGCTCCCTTGTCTTTTGCTCCTCACACACTTCTTGCTCTCAGCTCTTACTCCTCTCATACCCCTTGCTCTGGGCTCTCACTCATTTTGCCTTTGCTACCTGCTCCCCTTCCTCTCAGCCTGTTGTGGGTTAATCCCAGTAGGCAACTAAGCCCCATACAGCTGCTCGCCCACTCCTCCTCCAGTGGGATGGGGGAGAGAATTGGAAAACTTGTGGGTTGAGATAAAGACAGTTTAATAAGTAAAGCAAAGCTGCATGCACAAGCAAAGCAAAAGCAAAATAAGCAATTAATTCAGGACTCTGCACTTGGCCTTGTTAAACCTCATCCCGTTGGTCTCAGCCCATCAGTCCAGTCTGTTCAGGTCTCTTTGAAGAGCCTCCCTACTCTCAGGCAGATCAACACTTCTTCCCATCTTAGTGTCATCTGCAAACTTACTGAGGGAACGTTCAATCCCTTCATCGAGGCCATTGATAAAGATGTTGAACAGAACTGGACCCAGGACTGAGCCCTGGGGGGCACCACTCGTAACCGGCCTCCAGCTGGATTTTGCTCCATTTACCACCACCCTTTGGGCCTGGCCATCCAGCCAGTTTTTAACCTTCCTCTCAGCCCTTGCTCCTTTCTTGGATTTCTCTAAGCATTTGCTTGGCTTTCAGTCCTCCTTTTTCTCTCAGCACTTGCTTTTCTCTCAACCTTTGCTCCTCTTTGGCCCCTCTTGGGTCTTTTTTGGTTTTCTCTTCCCCTGCTCATCTTTCGGCTCTTTCAGCTCTCCAGGTCCTCGCCCTTCTCCCATCTTTATCCTGTCTCATTCCTCACTCCGTTCTCATTCCTTGCTCCTCTCTCAGCTCTCTCTCTATCTTTGTCCCCCTCCCATCTCTTTCACAGCTATCTCTTGGGCCTCACCTCCTCTCCTGCCCATTGCTACCCCTTCTCTCACCCCTTGCTTCCCTCTTGCCCCCTCTTTCAGCTCTCATCCCTTGCTCCTGTTTCTCTTGGCTTGCTCTCTCTTTGCTCTTTTTGCTCTTGGCAATCTCTCTTTGCTCCCTTCTCTTTTGCTCTTTGCTCCTCTCATTCCTCGTTCACATTCTTCAATCCTCTCTCTCATGCCTCACTCCTCTATCTCACTCCTTGCGCTTTGCTTCTTGCTCCTTTCTCTCTCAGCTCTTGCCCCTCACTCTGCTTTTGAGATATGCTTCTCTCTCCATTCTCTCTTGGCTTCCGGCCCTCCCCTCTCTTTTTGCTCTCTTAGCCTGCACTCTGCTCTTGACACTCCTGTCTCAGTTCTCCCCTCTCTTTACTCTCAAACCTCTTATCTTTCCTGTCTCTCTCTTAGCTTGCCCTTCTCCTGTCTCAGTCTCAGCTCTGTAGACCCTTGCTATGCTCCTGTCTTTCTCAGCCTTAGCTCCTTTCTTGACTCTCAGCCCTTGCTCCTCTCAGGGCCCTTGCTCCTCTTGACTGTCTCACTCCTCGCCCCTTATTATGTCCTGGTCCAAAAGGAGGGACAGTTGACTCAGATTTGCCGATTCCATTTGTTGGAATTGAAGTGAGACAACACTTAAGGTCTGTACACAAATGCTAACTTTAATAGGAAAACAGAACATAGAATAGGAACAAATGTATTATTAACATTTGCACTCTCACAAATAGATCTATTTGAACTATGTGGCTTTATGGGGAATTAAGGTAGGCTTTGTATTACTTAGCAGCTTTGAGAGAAAGAAGAGAGATAAGAAAGGAGAAGACAAAGAGAGAGAGAGGGAAAGAGAGAGATCACCACTCCTGGACACAGCATTGGTCCTGCCAATGGGAGTGTTTGGTGTGTAGTACCCACTCACAAGTCCGTGCCTTCTTCTTTCATGCTTGTCATTCCTTTGTTCCTTTCTTCATTTGCATAAGCTCTGTCTCTTCTCCGCTTATGTAAATTAGTAAGCATGCTCAAAAAAGGGAAGTTTCGAGTTGGTGGGTTTCTTGGGTTGGTGGTCTATAGTGGTCATGGTTTTCTCCTGCCACCTTTATCTTTCACCCAGTTATTGTGGGGTTTTGCTGAGTTAGTGCTTAGGCAATCCCTTTTCTTGTGTTTTGCGGATGTTTAAGACATATTTAGTTCACTACAGGGACCTTCATCTCCAAAGCGCAACTAAGTTCCTCTTTTAGCTTCCACATATTCCAAACAATTCTTGCAAGGGTGGCAAAAAGGATGAAAGGGAAATGGGGAGTCCAAACCACCTTAAAGCTCTAGTCAGCCTCCTACATCCCTGTTCTGGCTCTCTCCTCCCTCTCCTTTCTCCAGACTCTCTTTCAGTACTCTGTGCCCTTACCCTTCTCACAACTCTCTCCCAGTTATCTCTCAGCCCATGATCTTCTTTTAGTCCTCTTTCCTCTGTCAACTCTCTCTCTAGTCCCTTTCACATCTGTCTCAACATTCTCTCAGTCCTTGACTCTCTCCCAGCTCTGCTGGCCTTCTCTCCCCTCTTGATTCTATGTTGGCACTTGTTCCTTTCCCACCTCTCTTGGGTTTTAGCCCTTGCCCTTCTATCAGCTCTCAGCCCTCAAACCTTTGTCAGTTCTCTCTTGGCTCCCTCTCCACTCTAGGTGCTTTCTCCTCTCAGTTTTCTCTTGGCATTCACCTCTATCCCTGCTCTTTCCTCCCTCTCCAGGCTCTCTCTCAGCTCTCTAGGCCCTCACTCCTCTCACAGCTCTCACACAGCCTTTGCTCTTCTTGGTCCTTGCTTCTCCCTCAGCTTTCTCTTGGCTCTTTATGCCCTCACCACTCTCCCATCTCTCTCTTGCCCCACGTTTCTCCATCCACTTCCTCTAATCCCTTGACCCTCTCCTGGATAACTTTTGTCCCTTGCTCCTTTCTTGGCACTCACCCCTCTTGGTTTTCTCAGAGCCCTTGCCCCTTATCAATTTGCTCTCAGCCCTTGGCACTTACCTAGTGGTCTCTCTTGGCTGCCCCCCGTCCCCAGGTGCTCTTTCAGCTCTCTGCCCTTGCCCTTCTCACAGATCTCTCCTGGCTCCCTCTTGCCCCTTGCTTCTCTTTCGGCTCTCTAGGCCCTCCCTGCTGTCTTGGCTTTCTTTTGTCCTTTGTCCCTCTCCTGGCTCTGTCTCAGCTTTCTCCTCCCTGGGACCTCTTGTGTCTCTTTCTCAGCTCTCTCCCCTCTCTTGGCTTTCTTTCATACCTCACCAGTTTCCTGGCTCTTTCTCGCCCTTTCCTTGGCTCTCTCCTCCCTCTACTGGCTCCCTCTTGGCTCTCTAGGCCCTCCTCCTTGCTCTCTTGGTCCTTGCTCTTCTTGGTCTTCTCACCCCTCTCTCAACTCTCTCAAGAGACCTTGACCCTCTCTTAGCTCTTTCAGCTCTCACTCCCCTCCTAGTTGTTTCTTGGCCTGCTCTTGCATTTCAGCACTCTCAGCCCCCACTCCTGTGATCTCTCTTGGTCCTTGCCCTCTCACCTTGCTCTCTTTTGCCCTCACTCCTCTTGGCCCTCACTCAGCTATTGGCTCTGCTTCACTCCCATTTGAGATTTCTTGGCTTACTCCTAGCTCGTTCTCAGGTCTCTCTTGCCTTTCTCATGCACATTCTCACCCATCATGTCTCTCTGAGCCCTTGCTCCTCTCACAACTCTTGGCCCTTGGTAGGGATTGGAAAAGACCTCTGGAGATCATCTAGTATAACCTCCCTGCTAAAGCAGGATCACCTAGAGCAGATTGTACAGGATTGTGTCCAGGTGGGTTTTGAATATCTCCAGAGAAGGAGACTCCACAAACCTTTCTGGGCAGCTCATCTCTAGGCTCTTGCTCCTTCATATATGCAGGAAGAAAACATGAAAGTTCAAAGCTCAATTAGAGTTAAAATTGGCCAGTGTTGTGCCAGTCAACAAGAAGGTCTTTTTAAAGTACATTAATAGCAAGAGAAGGTCTAAAGAAAACATTGAGCCAATACTTGTTGAAGATGGACATCTGACTAATAGGGATGAAGAAAAAGTGGAGACATTCGATACTTTGGAGCATTGGGCAATCATTAATGGCATGATATTTAACAAAAACAAGTGCTAGATTCTGCACCTGGGATGGAGTAACAGACAGAAGTATAAATTGGGAGAAGAGTGAATAGAGAGCAGCCCTGCAGAAATGGATCTGGGGGTGCTGGCTGACAGTAGGCTAAATATGTGTCAGTAGCATGCCCTGGCAGCCAAGAAGGCAAACTGCACCTTGGGGTGCATTAAACACAATATAACCAGCTGGACAAAAGAGGTGATTATCCCACTATATTTAGCATTGGTGCGGCCTCACCTTGAGTACTGTGTGCAGTTCTGGGCCCCACAATTAAAAAAGGATGTTAAGGTATTTGAATGCATCCAACAGAGGGCAACAAAGCTGGTGAAAGGGCTGCAGGCCATGTCCTATAAGGAACAGCTACGGACACTGGCTTTGTCTAGTTTGGAGAGAAGGAGACTGAGGGGCAACCTCATTGCTCTCTACAGCTTCCTGAGGAAGGGTAGTAGAGAGGGAGGTGCTGATCTCTTCTCCCTGGTATCCAGTGACAGAATGCACGGGAATGGCTCAAAGCTGCATCAGAGGGGATTCAGACTTGAGATCAGGAAACATTTCTTTACCAAGAGGGCAGTCTAACACTGGAACAGGCTTCCTAGAGAGGTGGTTAATGCCCCAAGCCTGTCAGTGTTTAAGAGGCATTTGGACAATGACCTTAATATGCTTTATCATTTGGTCAGCCCTGAAGTGGTCAGGCAATTCGACTAGATCATTGTAGGTCCCTTCAACTGAACTATTCTGTTCCATTCTTTGTCAGCTCTTTCTTGGCCCTGGCTCTTCTCTCACCTTTTTCTTGGCTCTTTCCTCCCTTCTATCCTGGCTCTGTCTTGGTTCTTTAGGGTCTTGCCACTATCTCAGGTCTCTCCCAGCTCTCTCTCAGCCCTCATTTCTTTTCCTGACCTCTCTCAGCTCTCTTCTCCCTCACCCATCTCCCAGCCCTCTCCCCTCTCCCAACTCTCTCTTGGCTCTCTAGGCTCTTGCCCATCTCTTAGCCCTTGCTCCTCTCTTAGCATCTTCTAAGCCCTCCCCTTGCTCTCTCTTGACCCTCAGCTAACTCTTGGCTCTTTCCTCCCTTGCCCCTCTCCTGGCTCTCTCATAATCTCTGAAGGCCTTCACTGTTCTCTTGGTGTTCTCTTGGCCCTCTTTCATCTTGGCCCTTGCATCTAGACACTCCCTTGACTCTTTCTCACTCCTCTCTGGTCTTTCTCAGTGTCCTGGTCTCAGCTAGGATAGAGTTTATTTTCAGAAGGAGCCAGAACAGGTGAGCCAAGTTGGCCAAGGGTATTTTTGGAGAACAGGAGAAGTACCTGAGGATTGGAGGATAGCCAATATCACTCCGGTCTTCAAAAAGGGCAAGAAGGAGTACCCTAAAAATTATAGGCCAGTCAGCCTCACTTCTGTCCCTGGAAAGGTGATGGAACAGCTTGTTCTGGATGCCATTACCAAGCAACTGGAAGAGAAGAAGGTCATGAGGAGTAGTCAGCATGGATTCACCAAGGGGAGATCGTGCTCGACCAATCTCATAGCCTTCTATGATCTCATCACCGGCTGGGTGGATGGAGGGAGAGCAGTGGATGTCATCTACCTTGACTTCAGCAAGGCTTTCGATACTGTCTCCCATGACATCCTGATAGAAAAGCTAAGAGATCATGGGATTGATGAGTGGACAGTGAGGTGGGTTGAGAACTGGCTGTCGGACCGGGCTCAGAGGGTCGTGATCAGTGGAACAAAATCTGAATGGAGGCCTGTGACTAGCGGTGTTCCCCAGGGCTCAGTGTTGGGTCCAGTCCTGTTTAATATCTTCATCGATGACCTTGATGAGGGAATAGCATCCACCCTCAGCAAGTACGCTGATGATGCAAAGCTGGGAGGGGTGGCTGACACGCAGGAACACTGCGCTGCCATCCAGCGAGACCTGGACAGGCTGGAGAGCTGGGCAGGGAGAAACCAGATGAGGTTTAATAAAAGCAAGTGTAAAGTCTTGCACCTGGGGAGGAATAACCGTCTGTATCAGTACAGGCTGGGGGATGACCTGCTGAAGAGGAGCTCTGTGGAGAAGGACCTGGGGGTCCTGGTTGATGACAGGTTGGCTATGAGCCAGCAGTGTGCCCTGGTGGCTAAGAGGGCCAATGGGATCCTGGGATGCATCAGGAAGAGTGTGGCCAGCAGGTCTAAGGAGGTGATCCTCCCCCTCTACTCTGCCCTGGTCAGGCCCCACCTGGAGTATTGTGTCCAGTTCTGGGCTCCCTGGTATAAAAAGGACAGGGATCTCCTGGAGAGAGTCCAGAGAAGGGCTACGAAGATGATTAAGGGCCTGGAACATCTCCCGTATGAGGAAAGGCTGAGTGAGCTGGGGCTGTTCAGCCTGGAGAAAAGAAGACTGAGGGGGGACCTAATTAATGTTTATAAATATCTTAAGTATGGGATGCAGGGGGAATTGGCCAACCCCTTTTCAGTAGTCTGTGGAGATAGGACAAGGGGCAATGGCTGTAAACTGGAGCACAGGAAGTTCCGCACCAACATGCGGAAGAACTTTTACACAGTGAGGGTGACAGAGCCCTGGAATAGGCTGCCCAGGGAGGTGGTGGAGTCTCCTTCTCTGGAGATATTCAAGACTCATCTGGATGCCTATCTGAGCAATATGTGCTAGGGAGCCTGCTTTGGCAGGGGGGTTGGACCCGATGATCTCTCAAGGTCCCTTCCAACCCCTATGATTCTGTGATTCTGTGATTCTGTGATTTTCCATACCATGTGACATCATGCTTACCAGAGGGAGGGGTGGCTCCATGGGGCTCCTGGACAGTCTGAGTGTGGGCTGTGTAGTCAGTTGTCAGGTTGGTAAAGTGTTTTGTGTTATCACCTGCTTTGTATATTCTTTTTTTAGTGGTGGTGTTGGCATTTCCCTCTCCCTTTGCTGTCCCAGTAATCTGTCCTTATCCCAACCCATGAGGTTTTCCTTTATCACAGAATCACAGAATCACAGAATTATCAAGGTTGGAAAAGACCTAGAAGATCATCCAGTCCAACCATTCACCTATTACTACTAGCTCCCACTAAACCATATCCCTCAATACAACATCCAGTCTTTCCTTGAACACCCCCAGGGTTGGTGACTCCACCACCTCCCTGGGCAGTGCATTCCAGTGCCTGACTACCCTTTCTGAGAAGTAGTGCTTCCTAATGTCGAGCCTGAATCTCCCCTGGCGCAGCTTGCTACCATTCCCTCTAGTTCTGTCACTGCCTACACGGGAGAAGAGGCCGACCCCCAGCTCACTACAACCTCCCTTCAGGAAGTTATAGAGAGCTATAAGGTCTCCCCTAAGCCTCCTCTTCTCCAGGCTGAACAATCCCAGCTTCCTCAGACGCTCCTCGTAAGGCCTGTGTTCCAGACCCCTCACCAGCTTAGTAGCCCTCCTCTGAACGCGTTCCAGAGCCTCAATGTCTTTCCTGTAGTGAGGGGCCCAAAACTGAACACAGTACTCGAGATGCGGCCTCACAAGTGCTGAGTACAGGGGGACAATTACCTCCCTGCTCCTACTAGTAACACTATTTTTGATGCAAGCCAGGATGCCGTTGGCCTTCTTGGCCACCCGCGCACACTGTCGGCTCATGTTCAGCCGTGCATCAATCAGTACCCCCAGGTCCATTTCCTCCACACAGTCCTCCAGCCACTCCGCCCCAAGCCTATAGCGCTGCCTGGGGTTGTTGTGGCCAAAGTGCAGGACTCGGCATTTGCTCTTGTTGAACCTCATGCCATTGGCTTCAGCCCAGCTCTCCAGCCTGTCCAGATCCCTCTGTAGGGCCTCGCTACCCCCAGGCAGATCCACACTCCCAGCCAATTTAGTGTCATCTGCAAACTTACTGAGGGTGCACTCAATGCCCTCATCTAGGTCATCAATAAAGATATTGAAGAGGACAGGCCCCAGCACCGACCCCTGGGGAACACCACTCGTGACCGGTCGCCAGCTGGATTTAACTCCATTTACTACCACTCTCTGAGCCCGGCCCTCCAGCCAGCTCCTTACCCAGCCGAGGGTGTACCCATCCAAGCCACGGGCTGCCAGCTTCTGCAGGAGAATACTGTGGGAGACAGTGTCAAAGGCTTTGCTGAAGTCTAGGTAGACCACATCAACAGCCTTTCCCTCATCCAGCAGATGGGTCACTAGATCATAGAAGGAGATCAGGTTGGTCAAACAGGACCTGCCCTTCATGAACCCATGCTGGCTAGGCCTGATCCCCCGGCCATCCCGCACATACCGCATGATCTCCCTCAAGACTATCTGTTCCATAACCTTCCCTGGAACCGAGGTCAGGCTAACAGGCCTGTAGTTCCCCGGATCCTCCTTACAACCTTTCTTGTAAATGGGAGTCACATTGGCAAGCCTCCAGTCTTCTGGGACCTCACCAGTCAGCAAGGAGGACTGATAGATAATGGAAAGCGGCTCGGCTACCACCTCTGCCAGTTCCCTCAGCACTCTCGGGTGGATCTCATCCGGCCCCATGGACTTGTGGCAGTCCAGTTGGAGTAGGAAGTCTCTGACTGTTTCTTCCAGAATCACAGGGGAGTTAGCATGCTCCCCAGCTGAGACTACCAGGTCAGAGAGAGGGGTACCCTGAGGATCTGTTTGACCTTTAAAGACAGACGTAAAGAAGGCATTCAGAACCTCCGCCTTTTCCTTATCCTCAGTGATCACATTCCCAGCCTCATCCAGTAAAGAGTGGATATTCTCCTTTGTCCTCCTCTTACTGTTAATGTACTTATAAAAGAGTTTATTATTCTTTTTCACCCCAGCGGCCAGGTTAAATTCAAGCTGGGCTTTTGCCTTTCTGATTTCACCTCTACACATCCTGACAACTCTCTTGAATTCATTCTCAGTTACCCGTCCCTCCTTCCACAGGCGGTAGATTCTCTTTTTCTCACGGAGCCTCAAGAGTAACTCCCTATTCATCCACGCTGGTCTTCTTCCCCGCCGGCTCATTTTGCGGCTCAGGGGGACCGCCTGCTCCTGCGCCCTTAAGACTTCCTTCTTGAAGAGCAACCAGCTCTCTTGTACCCCTTTGTTCGCTAAGACTGAATGCCAAGGGACTCCCCCTACCAGTCTCTTGAACAAATCAAAGTCTGCCCTCTGAAAGTCCAAGGTAGCAGTTTTACTATTCCCCCTCCAAGCTCCACCATGAATTGAGAAATGTATCATTTCATGGTCACTCTGTCCAAGGCAGCCCCCAACCTTCACATCTCCTACCAGACCTTCCCTGTTCACGAACAGTAGGTCTAGCGGGGCAGTTCCTCTTGTGGGCTCTCTGACCAGCTGCATCAGGAATGCATCCTCTGTGCACTCCAAAAACCTCCTAGACTGCTTCTTCTGTGCTGTGCTGTACTCCCAGCATATGTCAGGGAAGTTGAAGTCCCCCATGAGCACAAGGGCTGATGACCGTGC
Organism: Porphyrio hochstetteri; assembly: GCA_020800305.1. Lineage (NCBI taxonomy): Eukaryota > Metazoa > Chordata > Aves > Gruiformes > Rallidae > Porphyrio > Porphyrio hochstetteri. The sequence goes on along the minus strand of JAJHSY010000141.1, from coordinate 700,593 downwards.
AGCTCGTGCCAGCTGCTTGTAGAACACCTCATCTGTCTCTTCATCCTGGTTTGGCGGTCTATAACAGACGCCCACCAGGATGTCTGCCTTGTCAGCCCTTCCTCTGATCTTTACCCATAGGGATTCAATGTTATCATCCCTAGTCACAATCTCAGTGGCAGAAAAGGATTCCCTAACGTATAGAGCCACACCACCACCCCTCCTTCCTTGCCTGTCTCTCCTGAAGAGTTTGTAGCCATCCATTGCAGCACTCCAGTCATGGGAGCAATCCCACCATGTTTCTGTTATGGCAACCAGGTCATAGTTTGCCTGCCGCATTATGGCTTCCAACTCTTCTTGCTTGTTGCCCATGCTGCGTGCGTTAGTGTAGACGCACCTCAGCTGAGCCCCTTGCCTCTCTCCTAATCCCGATACCACTTCCCCAGGCCGATCTCTAGCAGACCTGGCTTTATCCCCTTCCCCCTTCCTATCTAGTTTAAAGCCCTTTCTACAAGTCCTGCCAGCTCCTGGGCAAGTATCCGTTTCCCTTTTGGAGACAGGCAATTCCCATCAGCTGCCCTCAGGCCAGGTGCCGAGTAGACTGCCCCATGATCAAAGAATCCAAAATTTTTGTGTTTGCACCAGCCTCTCAGCCATGCATTTATAAGATGGCCTTTTCTGCTTATCTCAGTGTTTGCCCCTGCCACCAAAGGAATACTGGCAAACACAACTTGTATGCCCGCTCCATCGACTAACTTCCCCAGCCTCCTAAAATCATTTTTTATAATCCTCAGGCTTCTATCAGCAAACCCATCACTGCCAGTCTGAACTACCAATAAAGGGTAGTAATCGGAGGGGCGGATAAGGCTGAGGAGTTTTCTAGAAATATCCCTGATCCGTGCCCCGGGAAGGCAACACACCTCCCTATGGGTAGGGTCAGGCCGACATATTGGGCCCTCTGTTCCTCTCAGAAGAGAGTCGCCCACAACTATCACCCTCCTTTCTTTCCTGGAGGAAGCAGTCTTCAAACGTGGAGCCGTCTGCCTTACCTTGGGCAAGCTTGACGGCAGCGCTCCCATGTCATCATCACTCACGTCTCCCTCTGGTTTCAGGGCTTCATACCTGTTATGTCCCTTTTCTCCTCCCCGTGCTGCTGGGGGAGGAGTGAGCGAGCAGTGCATGGTGCTTAGCTCCCAGCTGGGGCTAAACCACAACACTCAGACACTCAGCTTTCTCACTGCTCACTTCCAGGTCTATATCTCTCTTGGCCCTTGTTTCTTTCTTGGTCTTCACTCTCCTCTCTTAGCAGTCCCCCACAGTTCTTGGCATTCTTGCAGCCCTTGCTCATCTCTCAATGCTCACTCCTCTCTTGTTTATGTCTCTGTTCTCTCTCAGCCCTCACATTATTCTCTGCCCTCACTCCACTTGGCTCTTCCCAGCTCCTCTTCAGGATTTGTAGGCATGCTCTCTCTGTTCTCGCTGTTCTCTGCCCCTCCTTTTTCTCTTAGCCTCCCTTTTCCTCATGGCTCTCATTTTTCTCTCTGCTGGGTTACAAATTGGCTGGATGGCCGGGCCCAAAGAGACAAATGGAGACAAATCCAGCTGGAGGCTGGTCACAAGTGGCGTCCCCCAGGGCTCAGTCCTGGGTCCAGTCTTGTTCAATATCTTTATCAATGACCTCGATGAAGGGATTGAATGCTCTCTCAGTAAGTCTGTAGATGACACTAAGCTGGGAGGAAGTGTTGATCTGCTTGAGGGTAGGGAGGCTCTTCAAAGAGACCTGAACAGACTGGACTGATGGGCTGAGACCACCGGGATGAGGTTTAACAAGGCCAAGTGCAGAGTCCTGTACCTGGGACATAACAACCCCATGCAGCGATACAGGCTTGGGGGACACTGGCTGGAGAGCTGTCAGGCAAAGGACCTGGGGGTGTTGGTTGACTGCCAACTGAATACGAGCCAGCAGTGTGGCCAGGAAGGCAAAAGGCATCCTGGCTTGTATCAGAAATAGTGTGGCCGGTAGGTCTAGGGAGGTGATTGTGCCCCTGTACTCAGCATTGGTGAGGCCACACCTCAAATACTGTGTTCAGTTTTGGGCCCCTCACTATAAGAAGGACATTGAAGTCCTTGAGTGTGTCCAGAGAAGGGCAACCAGGCTGGTGAAGGGGCTGGAGGGCAAATCCTATGAGGAGTGGCTGAGGAAGCTGGGGCTGTTTAGCTTAGAGAAGAGGAGGCTGAGGGGAGACCTTATCACCACCTACAATTACCTGAAGGGAGGTTATAGAGAGGTAGGTGATGGTCTCTTCAGCCAGGTGACAGGAGATAGGACAAGGGGAAATGGCATTAAGCTGCACCAGGGCAGATTCACATTAGATGTTAGGAAAAAAAATTTCATTGAAAGGGTTGTTGGGATGTGGAACAGGCTGCCCAGGGAGGGGGTTGAGTCACCATCGCTGGATGAGTTTGAAAAAAGGGTAGATCAGGTACTCAGGGATATGGTTTAGCATAGGACAGGAACGGTTGGACTCAATGATCTTAAAGGTCTTTTCCAACCTAGTCATTATGTTATTACAATTCTTTCTTGCCCCTCTCTTGGCTGCTTCCTCCCTTGCCCCTCTCCTGGCACTCTTCAGTCTCATTCTCTCAAATCTCTAGATACTTGCATGTATCTCAGCTCTCTCCTGGCTCTCTCTCAGCCCTCAGTCCTCCCCCCTCAGCCCTTGGTTCTCTCTTGGCTATTTCATCTCTCTATTGGTCTTTGCTCCTCTCAGGCTCTCTCTTGTCCCTTCCCCTTTGTCATGGTTCAGCCCCAGCCAGCAGCTAAGCACCAGGCTCACTCACCTCTCCCCCAGCAGACTGGGGAGGAGAAAAGGGCAGACAAAAGCAAACCTTGGGGTTAGGATAAGGACAGTTTACTGACACAGCACAGGGAGAGGGAAACAACAACAACAGAGTTTATAACAGAATGAACAAATGATGATAACACAAAGTACTTTACTGACCTGATGACCAACCAGACACTCAACCCACACTCAGACCGTCCAGGAGCTGCTTGGAGCCACCCCTCCCCAACGAGCCCCCTTTTATGGGGAACATGGCTTCACATGGTATGGAAAACTCCATAGACCAGCTCAGCTGACCTGTGCTGCCTCCTTGTGAAAATTAACTCTATCCTACCCGAAACCATGATATTATCAACCCCTTAAACCATACCATCTACATCATGCCCCGATCCTACATTTTCAGTTAATCACTACTACTTTCCTCACTTTTGAAATATATACACATATATATATATACACATACACAGATGACATTCCTTTATTTCATGGGCCATCCCTCTAAAACGCTGAGTGAGTTCATTTAGTCCATAACTTTTGGGGACCATATGTCATAAAAGTCTGTCAGGCCATGAGCAGTGGTGTGTGATGTTGAGTTGTTGAATGCTGCATCTGGAACCTGTGGCTGGCATGCCTGGTGTGGTCCATGCTTGCAGTCTGCATGTTGAAGATGGCGATCTCAGGGGGGATGCTGGGCACCAGTTGCTGTTCAGTTCTATTGTCATCACAGAACTTTGCAGTTTCATCAAAGTCTATTTTTCATTAATTTGTGTAGTTTATAAAATAATACTACTGATAAATTAAACTGTATAATGTTAATTTCTGTATAATGTATCAGCTGTTCTCACCCAAAATTAAATCCCCTTAGGGTACACACTGGACTTCCCCATCCTTTCGCATTACCCAACAAGTGCACCCAGGTCCCTGAAAAAAGCAGTCCTGAAGATGGGTTTGCCTTTTCCTGAAGCAGGGATAACCCAGACTGTCTTCCCCAACAGGTTTTTCATGCACACTACAGGGACTTTTATCCCCTTCTATAATATGTGAGAGTTTCAATTGGGCAGGGCGAGGTCGATTGGTAGCAATTAACTAACCAGGTAGCCTTTGCTAAATGTGTATCCCAGTTTTTTAGGGTCCCACCCCCCCATTGCTCTTAGTGTAGTCTTTAAAAGTCCATTGTACCATTCAAGTTTCCCAGAGGCTGGTGCATAATAGAGGATATGATATACCCACTCAATGCAATGCTCTTTGGCCCAGGTGTTTATGAAATTCTTCTGGAAATGAGTCCTGTTCTCTGACTCAATTCTTTCTGGGGTGCTATGCAGCCATAGGACTTGCTTCTCAAGGTTTAGAATCATGTTTCAGGCAGTGATATGGGACACGGGATATGTTTCTAGCCATCCGGTGGTTGTTTCCACCATTGTAAGGACATAGCACTTGCCTTGGCTTGTTTGTGGGAGTGTGATGTAATTATTCTGCCAGGCCTCCCCATATTTATATTTTAGCTACTGTACTCCATGCCACAGGGGCTCTAACCGCTTGGCTTGCTTGATTGAAGCACATATTTCACATTCATGGATGACCTGTGAGATAGTGTCCATGGTCAAGTCCACCCCTTGATCACAAGCCCATCTATATGTTGCATCTCTTCCTTGATGGCCTGAGGTATCACAGGCCAAATAAGCTATAAGTAATTCACATTTATGTTGCCAGTCCAGATGTACCTGATCCACTTAAATCTTTGCAGCCTGATCCACCTGATGGTTGTTCTGATGTTCTTCAGTGTCCCAACTCTTGGGTACATGGGCATCTCCACAATATACTTTTACAAACATGTTCTCTAGCTGGGAAGCAATATCTTGCCACAGTGAAGCAGCCCAGGTGGGTTTGACTCCGCACTGCCAGTTGCTCTGTTTCCATTGCTGGAACCACCCCAACAAGGCATATGCCACCATCCAAGAGTCAGTATAGAGGTAGAAACTTGGCCACTTTTTTCATTCAGCAGTGTTTAAAGCCAGCTGGATGGCTTTTTCCTCTACAAACTGGCTGGATTCACCTTCTCATATGGCAGCTTCTGCAACTCAGTGTGGCATATTCAGCATGCATCACTTCCTCTGGTGATATTCCAAAACCTTTGCCTTCCTGCCAGTCCATGATTCAAAACTGTCTTGGAGGTCCCTTCAAGAGGGTCACAGGTACAATCAGGCCCTTCATGCAGTCTGTGGGACTTCCTACTGGAATCTGGCATGGCATTTTTCCTGTTTTGCTTTGCAGCTCATTTACTCATGCTCAGAGGGTTGAGGTAGGCCAACATACAACATCTTCACTGAAAGGATACCTTTCCCTCACACCTGACAGAATCACAGAGTCACACAATCGTAGGGGTTGGAAGGGACCTCGAGAGATCATCGGGTCCAACCCCCCAGCCAAAGCAGGCTCCCTAGCACATATTGCACAGATAGGCATCCAGACGAGTCTTGAATATCTCCAGTGAAGGAGACTCCACCACCTCCCTGGGCAGCCTGTCCCAGGGCTCTGTCACCCTCACTGTGTAAAAGTTCTTCCGCATGTTGGTGCGGAACTTCCTGTGCTCCAATTTGCAGCCATTGCCCCTTGTCCTATCTCCACAGACCACTGAAAAGGGGTTGGCCAATTCCCCCTGCATCCCATACTTAAGATATTTATAAACATTAATTAGGTCCCCCCTCAGTCTTCTTTTCTCCAGGCTGAACAGCCCCAGCTCACTCAGCCTTTCCTCATACGGGAGATGTTCCAGGCCCTTAATCTTCTCCAGCAGGTGAGTGGTAGTGTCTTCTTTGCAATCACTTTGTGAATGCCCCCAGGAGATAGGACAAGGGGAAATGGAACAAAGCTGTGCCAGGGCAGGTTCAGATTAGATGTTAGGAAAAAATTTTTTACTGGAAGAGTTGTCGGGGCCTGGAACAGGCTGCCCAGGGAGGTGGTTGCATCACCATCCCTAGATGTGTTTAAAAAAAGGGTAGATCAGGTACTTAGGGATATGGTTTAGCATAGGATGGGAACAGTTGGACTTGATGATCTTAAAGGTCTTTTCCAACCTTGTGATTCTGTGATTCTGTCACTTGGGTTTGAGTAGCCACAGTGCCTGTTGTGGGGGTTGGAGTAGCTGCAGTGCCTGTGGGTCTGTTTTCCTTCTCTTCCTCCTGATGGTGCTGCCTACCATCGAGCAGTGCTTGCTAAATAGTGGCCAGGACCCAGCACAGTGCAGTAAGTTGTGCTTCCTTTGAATAGCTAGAGCATTTCCCTTTCAAATATTCTATTACTTTTTTGGGGTCATGTAGCTGTTTGGGGGTGAAGTTTCAGACCATCATGGGTGAGAAAGTCTCTAGATACTTGCCTGTACTCTCCCACATGCCATGACACCCCTGACTATTCAGCGCTGGGGAAGATCTCTGGGTGATATTCTTAAGCAATGTTTTGTAACCCAAAACAAGAATTGAAAAACATTAAGGAGACCAAGCAACAGGAACATACTAGTCTGAACTTCCCAGGTCTATTTACAGTTTTCAAAAGCTGTTGTAACAAGCCTGAAGGGAGGAGGTAAAAACATCCCCATCCCCCCCCCCCATTGATCGAGGGCGATTATTAAACAATGCTGAGAGATGCTGTCCAAGATATGGGCATGGCAGAAATGCCAGATACAAATACCAGCTTAGGCTCATGTTATCTTAAGTCAATATCACACAGCACAACAAAATGAGAATCCTGACCCCTGTCTCAGAGGTTATAAACAGCACAGCAGGGATGACATAGAGCAAGTATAGGTTTACATACCACAGCCATGTGACCAAACAAAACATCATTGTTACCAGTGCCTGTTTAAATATTATAAATACTTATCACAACTTTCTTTTTAACACACTTGGGTCAGATCTACTGTTATCCCAAATTTTCGTGCCCCACGTTGGGTGTTAAAAAGGACTGTTTTGGTTCAGCCCAGATGGTAGCTGAGCACCATGCAGCTGCTTGCTCATTCCTCCCCTGGTGGGACAGGGAGGAGAAATGGGCAAAGGCAAACCTCATAGATTGGGATAAGGACAGTTTATTGACACAGCACAGGGAGAGGGAAACAGAACTTGTGACAGAATACACAAACAGTGAAAACACAAAGCACTTTACCGACCCAACAACCGACCTGATGCATACTCAGATGTTCAGGAGCTGCACGGAGTAGCCCCTCCCCAACTAGTCCCCTTTTATGGGCAGTATGTCACATGGTATGGAAAACACCCTTGGCCAGCTCAGCTCACCTGAGCTGGATCCTTGTGAAAATTAACTGTCCTAGCCAAAACCAGGACACCCTTCTTCCATCTCTCTTCTCATTTGACCCCCTTTCATCTCTCTCCCAACCATCATGCTTCTCTCAGCCATTGCTCCTCTCTCAGCTCTTTCTCAGCCCTGGATACTCTCTCCTACTTCTGTCACTCCTCTCCCCTGTTCCATCTATCCTCCCTCTTCCCCCCCGCCCCCTTTTCCCTTCCTTTATCTCTCCCCTCCCCCTCCTTTTCCTCTTCCCCTCTTTCTTGAACCTATTTCATCACTCTCCAGCTGCTCCTCTCTCTCATCCACCTATCTCTTGTCCATATCTCTTTCTCCCCTCCGGTCCCTCTCTCTTGCCTCTCATGTTTTCCCTTTCCTCATCTTTCTCTCTTCCGCTTGTCCCCCTCTCTTGCCCCCTGTGACCCTCTCTTCTGCTTGTCTTGTCTTGCCTCCCCTTTGTCTCTCTCCTGTTTCTCCTGTCTCTCATCTCTTTACTTGTTCTCATCACTCATCTTGTCTGTCCTCTCTTGTCTTGTCCCTTGTCTTGTCTCGTCTTATGTCTCATCTTCTCCTTTCATTTTGCCTTGTGTCTTTCTTATGTCTCATTTCTTTCTCATCTCGTCTCACCTCTCATCTTTCCCTCACCTCTCATTTCTCTCTCTCACCTTTCCCATTCTCCCCCTCTCTCCTAGTCTCTTTCATCTTGCCTTGTCTGTCTTGCACCTCCCTCTGTCCCTTCCCTTCTCTCTCTCTGTTGTTCCTCCTCTCCCACCCCTCTCTCATACCATCCCTCTCATCTCTCTTTCTTGGCTCTCTTTTCTGGTCTTATCTAGTTTCTCACCTTTTCCATCATGTCTCTCATCTGGCCAGTCTTGTCTTGCCTGGCCTCTCTTGCCTCATCTTTGTCGGTTTGCCTCTCTCATCTCATGTCTTGTCTCTCTCATTTTGTGTCTTCTCTCATCATTCATCTAGTTTTTACCCCTGTACCTTACCTCATGTTTCAGAGCTGCTGTGCAGCATTTTTTTGCCATTTCTTAAACAGGTTATCACAGTAGCACCACCAGCTTGGCTGACTGGCTCAGCCTTGGAAAGCAGTGGGTCCATTTTGGAGCTGGCTAGAACTGGCTCTGTCCAACATGGGGGCAGCACCTGATCTCTTCTCACAGAAGCCCCCTTGCCCCCAGCTACCAAAACCTTGCCACATAAAACCAATATAGGCACCAAAAAGGGCTGTTGAGGATTAACCCCCGTAGACAGTTTAACAACACACAGCTGCTCGTTCTCTCTTGTCTCTCATCTCATTTGGTCTCTTTCACCTCTCTCATCTGGTTTCATGCTCCTACTCTGTCTTCTTGTCTGTCTTGTTTCCCATCACATCTCTCTCATGGCATGTAGTCTCTAGTATCTTAATCTTTCCTCTTGTGACTCACTTCCCCTTTATTGCTTTCCCTTTCTCACCTCCTCTTTTCTTCCTGTCTCTCATTTTGTCTCATGTCTCATATCTTGTTTCATATTTTGTCCCTTGTCTCATCTCTCGTGTCATCTCTCATCTCCCCCCATATCTCTCTCCTCTCTCACCTCATCTTACCTCTCTAACCCTCCTTTCTCATCTCCCTCGATTCCCTACTCTCTCAAGTCACTCATCTTTAGTTGCATGGTTCCAGCTGCTGGTCTTCCTCCATCGTCTTGACCCACTCCATTCTTGCTTCTTCCTCTCTTTTCTCCCTCCCTGCCCCTCCCTTTCCCTTGTTTCTCCTTTTGGTCCTCATCTCTCTCTTGTGTCTCAGCTAGTTTCTTTCATCTCTCATTTTGTTTCTTTCATCTTGTCTGGTCTGTCTCATCTCATCTCTCTCCTCCCCCCCTCTCATCTCCTCTTGTCTTACCACCTCTTGCCTCATCTAGGTTGGCTTATCTCTCTCATCTCATCTCTCCCCTCTCTTTAATCTCTCATCTCACACCAACCCCCCTCCTCTCCTTCCTCTCTTGCCCCTCTGCTATCTCCTCTCTCTTTTCTCTCTCCTCTCTCTTCTCTCCCCATATTTCATCTCATCTCCTCATCTCATATCTTCTCTTACCTGTTGTCTCCCCATCTCTCTCATCTCTCCTCTGTTGTCTCTCCCATCTATCTCATCTCTTATCATTCATCTCCCATCTCCTGTCATCTTCTCTCTCATTGCTTGTCTCTCTGTTGCCTCTCATCTCTCCTCTTGCTTCTGGTTTTGTCTTTTGTCATGTCTCTCCTCTTACTTTGTCTCCTCTCACTTCATGTCATCTATTATCTCATCTCTAATCTCAGCTCGCTCTCGTGTCTCTCTCTGCTGATTTTGGCTAAAATAGAGTTAATTTTCTTTGTAGTAGCTAGTACGAAGGTATGTTTTGGATTTATGCTGAAAACAGTACTGATTGATAATATAGAGACATTTTATTTATTGTTGAGCAGTGCTTACACAGAGTCAAAGCCTTTTCTGCTTCTCACACTGCCCCACCAGCAAGTAGGCTGGGGGGTGCACAAGAAGCTGGGAGGGGAAACAGCCAGGACAGCTGACCCAAACTGACCAAAGGAATATTCCATACCATATGAAATCATGCTCAGCATACAAGCTGGAGGAAGAAGAAGGAACAAGAAAAGTAGCCAGTACTTTATACTAGACTCATGGATGGTGGAAAATGCCCTTGTGGGGCTGATTACAGCAATGGAAGCAGAGCAGCTGGCAGCATAGAGGTAAACCTGTCAGGGCTGCTGCATTCTGGCAAGATGTTGCTTGCCAAATAGAGAACCTAATTGTAAAAGTGCATCACATAGGTGCTCATGTACCCAAGAACTGGTCATGCAACATATAGATGAGCTGGTGATTGAGGGGTGGACTTAACCCTAGATGATAACACACAGGTTATCCATGAACGTAAAACATGCACTTCAATCAAATAAGCAAAGTGGGAAAAGCCTCTATGGTATGGAGGATGAAGGCTGAAATATAAATATGGACAGTCCTGGCAGATTAATTACATTGCACTCCCACAAACCTGCCAAGGGAAGTGACATGTACTTCAGTGGTGGAAGCAACAACCACATGGCTGGAAACAAATTCCATGCCCCATGCCACCACCCACAGTACTATCCTGGGCCTTAAAAAGAAAGTCCTATGGCAATGTGGCACCCCAGAAAGAATTGTCAGACAATGGGACTGATTTCCTGAACAACCTCATAGACACCAGGGCCAAAGACTATGGCATGGAGTGTGTGAATCACATTCCCTGTCATGCAACAGCCTCTGGGAAAATCAAACAATACAATGGGCTGCTAAAGACTATGCTGAGGGCAATGGGTGGTGAGACCTTCTAATGCTGGGATACACATTTAGCAATGGCCACCTAGTTAGTCAACACTAGGAAATCTACCAACAAAGCTGGTCCTTCCCAGTCAAAAATTTCCATGTACTGTAGAACGGTATAAAGTTCCTGTATGCATGAACAGTATGTTGGGCCAGACAGTCTGGGTTACTCCTGCTTTAGACAGAGGCAATCCATAGATGGGATTGCTTTTGCTCAAGAACCCGGGTGTGCAGAAGGATGGGGGAAGTCCAACATGTACCTCAAGGGGATTTGATTTTAGGTGAGAATATCCAGTGATTTAAATTGTATGGTGTTGATTGCTATTTAACATTTTATGTCACCACTGCTATGATTGCTATATGCCATAAGAACGGTAGTACAGTGCAAATCACCAAGACTAATGAAGAATGAACTTTAATGAAACGAAGCAAGGTGCAGAGGTGATGAAACCATAACTGGCTTCACAAACAAGAGAGTAGCAACTTCCTTGAGACTGATATCCTCAATCCACACACCATGAGCATGGACTGCACCAGATACATCAGCTATGAGCTCCAGATGTAGCATACAACACTCCAACATCACACACCATCCCTCATGCCCTGAGAGAAAATTATGACAGGTGGAGCCCAAAGTCGTGGACTAAATAAACTCAAAGGACATTGTTGAGGGATGGCTCACAGACTAAGGGTATGATATCAGTATGTATGTGTTTTGTGTTTGATTGGCAAGGTTTTGGTAGTGATGGGGGGGCTGCAGGGGTAGATTCTGCAAGAAGATGCTAGAAGCTTCCCCCAGGTCCCGCAGAGCCAATACCAGCTGGCTGAAGGATGGACCCGCTGCTGACCAAGGCTGAGCCAATCAGCAATGGTAGTAGTGCCTCTGTTATAACATATTTAAGAGGAAAAAAACCCCGCAAGTGGCAGGGTTTTGCCACCAGAGAATGGAGTGAAAAGATGTAAGAAACTTTGCAGACACCAAGGTCAGTGAAGAAGGAGGGTGAGGAGGAGGCGCTAAAGGAGAGATTCCCCTGCAGCCTGTGGAGAAGACCATGGTGAGGCAGACTGCCCCCCCTGCACCCCATGGAATATGATGGGAAGTAGTGATTCCACCTGCAGCCCATGGAGGACCCCATTCTGGAGCAGATGGAGACACCTGAAGTATGATATGACCCCATGGGAAGCCTACACTGGAACAATCTCCTGGCAGGACCTGCAGCCCATGGAGAGAGAGGCCCATGCCGGAGCAGGTTTGCTGGGGGATTTGTGACCCTGTGGGGGACTCTGGTGGAGCAGGTCTGCACCCAATGGAAACCATGATGGGGCAAACTCTAAAGAACTGAATCCCCCATGGGAAAGGACTCACATTAGAGAAGTTAATGGAGGACTGTCTCCCATGAGAGGGACCCCACACTGGAGCATATAACTGGGGGCTGGGAGTCAGTTTGGCTTGAGAACTAGCTGAGTATCAGCTACAGTGGGTAAGCAATTGTGCTGTTCATTATTTCTTTTGTATATTCTTATATGATTATAATTATTATTGCTATTATTGTTGCTTTCCTTTTTTGTCCTATTAAACTCTCTTTATTTCAACCCATAAGTTTTAGCTTTTATTTTTTTTCCCTTTTCCATTCTCTGCCCCATCCCACTGGAGGGGGAGTGATCAAATAGTTGTGTGGTTGTTTTAGCTGCCTGCTGGGTTAAATCACAACAACCTTCTATGTCCTCTTGAGCAGAGGAACACCTATTCCTAATAGCTAGATACTGGTCCACACAGGTGGGTAATTGGACTCTTTGAGTTGCTGGACCTCCTGGGACAGTTTCTAAAACAGGTTTTTTGATTTTTCAGTTTTTCCATGGCTGAGACACAGGCCCGTAGGGAGGAAGGAATATTTTCTTTGTATTGCTGGAGTCAGCCAGACACTTCATTCACTGTTGGCATCCTGGCTTGTATCACAAATATTGTGGCCTGTAGGTCTAGGGAGGTGATTGTGCCCCTGTACTCAGCATTGGTGAGGCCACACCTCGAGTACTGTGTCCAGTTCTGGGCTCCTCACCATAAGAAGGACATTGAGGTCCTCGAGCGCGTCCAGAGAAGGGCAACCAGGCTGGTGAAGGGGCTGGAGGGCAAATCATACGAGGAACGTCTGAGGGAGCTGGGGATGTTTAGTCTGGAGAAGAGGAGGCTAAGGGGAGACCTTATCACCACCTACAACTACCTGAAGGGAGGTTGTAGAGAGGTGGGCGATGGTCTCTTCAGCCAGGTGACAGATGATAGGACAAGGGGAAATGGCACAAAGCTGTGCCAGGGCAGGGTCAGATCAGATGTTAGGAAAAAATTTTCACTGAAAGAGTTGTCAGGGCCTGGAACAGGCTGCCCAGGGAGGGGGTTGAGTCACCATCCCTAGATGTGTTTAAAAAAAGGGTAGATGAGGTACTTAGGGATATGGTTTAGCATAGGACAGGTACGGTTGGACTCTTAAAGGTCTTTTCCAACCTTGTGATTCTGTGATTCTATGAAAGGGTCACAAAGATGATTAAGGGACTGGACCATCTGCCATATAAGTAGAGGCTGAGAGAGCTCGGAATATTCAGTATGGAGAAAGCTCAGGGAGGATCTTATCATTACATAAAATTACTTGATGGGAGGGAGTGAAGATGAGGGAGCAAGACTCTTCTCAGTGGTGCTCATTGCCTGGACAAGAAGCAATGGGCACAAATGGAAACTAACAGAAAATTCCATCTGAATGCTCAAAGACACTTTTTTACTGTGACGTTAGTCAAGAACTGTACCAGCTGTTCCAAAGATGTCGTGGAGTCTCTATCCTTGGAGATATTAAGAGCTGGCCCTGAGACATGCTCTAGTTGACCCTGTTTTGATCGGGGGGTAGGACTAGATGATTTCAAGAGGTCCCTTCCAACCTAAACAATTCTATGCAAAATCTAATTCCTAGTATGTGGAAGTCATCCTCAGTCTTAGAATCATAGAATATACTGAGTTGGAAGGGACCCATAAGGATCATCGAGTCCAGCTCCTGGCTCCACACAGGGCCAGCCAAGTCAGAGCATGGCACTGAGTGCATCATCCAGACACTTCTTGAACTCAGACCAGCTCAGGGCTGTGACCACTTCCCTGGGGATCCTGTTCCAGTGCCCGATCACCCTCTCAGTACAAAACCTCTTCCTAATATACAACCTAAACTTCCCTGTCGCAGCTTCATACCATTCCCTTGGGTTCTATCACTCGTCACCAAAGAGATCAGCACCTGCCCCTTCCCTCCCCCTCATCAGGAAGCCACAGACCATGATGAGGTCTCCCCTCAGTTTCCTTTTCTCCAGGCTGAACAAACCAAGGGATTTCAGCCTTCCCGTCCAGACCCTTCACCATCCTCGTTGCCCTCCTCTGGACATTCTCCAATAGTTTTGTGTCCCTCTTGTACTGTTGCGCCCAAAACTGCACACAGTACTCAAGGTGAGTACTTCCCAGACTATCTGGCCATGCCATGCTTGATGCGTGCCAGGATACGGTTGGCCCTCTTGGCTGCCTGGGCATGCCGCTGGCTCATGTTTAACTTGCTGTCAACCAAGACCCCCAAATCCCTCTCAGCATGTCTGTCCTCCAGCATCTGATCCCCCAGTCTGTATGTGCAGCCAGGGTTGCCCCTTCCCAGGTGCAGAATCCAGCACTTGCCCTTGTTAAACTTCATGCTGTTGGTGGTTGTCCAGCTCTCTAATCTGTCCAGGTCTCTCTGCAAGGCTTCTCCACCCTCAAAAGAGTCAACAGCTCATCTCAATTTGGTGTCACCTGCAAACTTACTCAAGATACCTTCTAGTCCTGTGTCCAGGTAATTTATGAAAATGTTAAAAAGAACTGAACTTAAAATAGAACCCTGGTGAACCCCACTAGTTACTGGCCGCCAGCCAGATGTAAGCCCATTTACTATAAACCTCTGGCCCCAACCCATCAGCCAATTGCCCACCCAACGCATTATGGCTTTGTCTAGTTGTATGCTGGACATTTTGTCCAGCAAGATGCTGTGAGACACAGTACCAAAATCCTTACTGAAATCCAAAAATCAACTGGTTCCCCTTGATCAACAGCTGGGGGACCTTGTCGTAAAAGGAAATCAGATTGGATAGACAGGACCTTCCTCTTCTGAACCCATGTCGGCTGTGACAAATGACTGCATTGTCCTTTAGGTGTTTTCCAATAACTCCCAGCATGTTTTTCTCCATAATTTTACCAGGCACTGAGGTGAGACTGATAGGCCTGTAATTACCAGGGTCTTCTTTCTTACCCTTCTTGAAAATGGGCACATTTGCCAGCTTCCAGTCAACTGGGACCTCTCCAGAGCCCCAAGACCGTTGAAAAATAATTGAGAGAGGTCTCACAATGACATCAGCCAGCTCTCTGAGTACCCTGGGATGAATCCCATCGGGGCCCATGGACTTATATGGAACCAGATGGAGCAGCAAATTCAGGGTTCACTGGGAATTTATCATTACTGCTGTCAGTCCTCCAACTTGAGGCATGTGGAGCCCATCCCCTGTCTCGAAGACAGAGGCAAAGGTGGTGTTAAATGTTTCTGCTTTGTCTGTGTCCCTGTCAGTAAGGTGATCATTCTTATTGAGTAATGGATCAATGTTTTCTCTGGTCCTCCTCCTGTTGTTAATGTATTTGAAAAAAACCTTTTTGTTGTCTGTCACAGTATTGGCCAGCCTCAGCTCTTAACTGAACTTTGGCCACAGGAATTTTCTCCGTACAAAGGCAAACAGTGCCCCTGTAATCCTCCCATGTTGCCTGACTTTGCTCCCATTGGCTGTACACTTTCTTTTTCCACCTAAGCTCTAGAAGAAGGTCCCTGTTTAGCCAAGCCGGCCTCTTGCCCCACCTGCTTGATTTCCGATGTTTTGGAATTGCCTGTTCCTGTGCTTTTAAAAGGTGGTATTTAAAGTGACCAGCATTGATGGACCCTGATGCCTTCAAAAGCAGTTTCCCAGTGGACCTTACCAACCAGTTCTCTGAGCAGCCCAAAATCTGCTCTCCCCATATCTAGTGTTGAAGTTTTTGAGGCAGTTTTCCTCCTTTCAACAATGATTTTGAATTCCATTACTTCATAGTCACTATGGCCAAGATGGCCACCTACCACCACTTCCCCCCGAGTCCTTCTCTGTTTAAGAGCAAGACATCTAGGAGGGTGCCTTTCCTCGTCATCTCCCTTAATACCTGAACAAGGAAGTTATCTTCCAGTTGCTTTAGGAATCTCCTGGACCTGTTTGTATTAGCTGTGTGGTGTTCCCAGTTAACATCTGGCAAGTTGAAGTCCCCCATACGGACAAGAGCAGATGATCTAGAGGTGTCTGTTCTCTGAAGAATAAATAACTCGTCAATGTTGTTGTTCTGGCTGGGCAGTCTATAGTGGACTCCCACAATGACACCCCCTTTATTTGTTTGTCCCTTGATCCTTACCCAGAGACTCTCAACCATGTTGTCGCCAACTGACAGCTCCATGCAGTTTAGCCCCTCCATTATACACAGCACCACCCCCCACCTCCCTGCCCTGCCTGTCTCTTCTGAAGAGCCTGTAACCATCCATCGCTGCACACCAGTCACAGGACTCTTCCCACCAGGTTTTTCTTAAGCCAATGATGTCATACCTCTGGGACCGAGCCAGGACTTCTAGCTCTTCTTGCTTGTTCCTCATGGTACGTGCATTGGTGTAGAAGCACTTCAGATATGCTTTAACATACCCCACACCTCTTGGAGCAGACTTAAAGAACTCACTAACACACAGCACCTCTGATTGTAGCATGCCATCCTGTATTTTATTACCAGATGTGTGGACGCATTTCACCTGGACTTTTGGTCCCACCCCTGACTGACACCCTGCCCCTCAGCTCATTTCTAGCTAGCCTGGTTGTACCCACTTCAGATCTAGTTTGAAGCCCTCTACACAAGCCCTGCCAACTCCTGGGCTAGGATCCTTGTCCCCCTTTGGGACAGGTTGACCCCATCTGCTACCAGCAATCCTGGTGCTAAATAAACCATCCCATGATCAAAAACCCCAAAATTCCACTGATGGCACCAGTCTCAGCCATGAGTTGATCAGGTATGTTTTTCTGCTCCTCTCAGTGGTTTTCCCTGCTTCTAAAGGGATGGAGGAAAACACCACCTGTGCTCCCAAACCTCTAACTAATCACCCCAAAGCCCTAAAGTCCCTTTTGATAGCCCTCAGGCTTCTCTCCGCCACTTCATCGCTGCCAACCTGGAATACCAAAAGTGGGTTGTAGTTGGAGGGTCATACCAGTTTAGGGAGCTGCTTAGTGATGTCCTTGACCCGGGCACCAGGGAGGCAGCAGACTGTCCTGTGGGTAGGGTCTGGGTGACATTTCGGCCCCTCCATTGCCCTCAGAATGGAGTTGCCTATGACAATTACCCTTCTTTTGTTTTTTGCAGGGGCAGTCTTGAGGCGCGGGGATGACTGACTTGCCCTAGGCGACTCCCTGGGTGTGCAGCCATCCACATCCTCATTTTCCTGCCCCTTGAGTTCCAGAGCTGCAAACCTATTGTGCAAAGTCACCTGGGAAGTTAAAGATGACTGAGAGGAGATGCACCTGCATCTCTGAGTAGGGACCTGTCTCCATTCCTCCCTCTCCCTTTGGCCCCCTCCTTCTGTCTGATGGCAACAGGTAGGGGAAACTCTGCCAATTGTGGAGTAACTTGCAGAGCACACCCCTGGTGGCTCTCTTGTGAGGATGACCAGGAGTGGCTCCACCAGCCTATCTCCCTTTCACACTCCCTGATGCTCCTTAATCGTTCCACCTCCTCCCTAAGCTCCACCACCATGCTGAGCAATTCATCCACCTGCTCACACCGCACGCAGTCCAGCATCATTACGCTCCGGCAGCAGCAACAGGCTCAGGCACTGTCTGCAGCCAGAGACTTGGACCTCTGCATGTTTCTGCAGGCTTGCTGTTTGGGTTGCCATGTTCTTTCTGGCGATGGTTTTCTGCAGTGGAGACCATAGCTGGCCCTAGTTCTTCTGTGACGGTGATGGCCATTAATTGAGCTGCCCACACCCTCCTTGCATGAACTGCTGCAGCACGCCATTCTGAGGTACCATGTCCTTCTGAGGTGCCATGTCCTGCTTGCCCCCCCAGTTCTCCGCACTCCATGTTGCTCGCACTCCCCGGGGACTGGTTTTGTATGTGTGGGGTGTGTGTGTGGGGTTTGGCCGCCTTTGTTCTTGTCCCCGCTCACACTGAGTCAGAGCCGCCTGGGGAGGGGGGAAGGCCTGGAAACTCTCCCTGAGCTATTTGGGCTCTTTTGCTGCTGTTTTCACCATTCAAGGAAGGACTGCCCTCACGAGTCTCCACTCAGGAGCCCTTTGCCTTGGTGGCTCTTCTTTCTGATACTCTAAATAGGTTTTCTTTGTATGGCATTTTCCTTCATTGGTGGAATGTTTCTGTGCTCTATCCAGATTTTGAATAGACCTCTTAAAAATATCAGTGCCAAAACCTCATGTACTTTTCTAGTGTGTGCCTCACTGTTAATAGGGGTAAAATTCCTGTTTATAACTCCAGTGATTACATCAACACTTTCTGCTAAGGCAAGTTTAATCAAGTCACTTTTTCTCTATGATCTTTAAAATGCTTTTCAGGGTCTTCTTTTTAGGTTGCAGCCCTTCATTTTATTATCTGCTAGAGCTTTAACTCATCATCTGAATTTGAAGAATTTATAGTGCAACTCAATAAACTAGAGGAAAGACAGCTTTGAAGAATTAGTCATTTGCAAGCTGATGGGAGGACTTTGACTTATCTCTCTTTTATATGAGTTGTTCTTGAAGTCACATAAACAAGTGAGAAAGGTTTCTGTTCATTTACATTAATAAATAAGGTATTCTGAGTGCAAGTAAGGTAAGAGAAAACTTTGAGTATTTCAGTACATAAGGATTCGAACCATTTCAGGGAAGAAAATGAAGACATTTCTTTCTGGTATTGCAGTACACTTTATTCAGTGTATGTTAGTTTTTTCTGAAAGCTGACAATATTGGAGGTACTGTAATTTACTTGTATTGTGATCACTACAGAGATTACTCAGTTCTTTAGAAATGTGTTGAGATGGTATGAAATGTCTCCAGTGTTCAGTTTAATTGCGTTGATTACTGCAAATCTTTTTGTGAAGACATGCTTAATTAAGAATTAAACGTTTATATGTGCAGCTTCTAGAATTAATTGTTTGTGCATATATGTAGCTTAAAGTGTGTTGTCCTAATATAGTATAAGGTTTTGATTCTCCTCTCAAAATTTGACAATAGTTGCAGCTAATGTATACAACTGTAGTTAGAGAAGACATAGGCCTTTGAATGGATTTTTTTCTAAAAGTTCTTTACTGTAAAGCACTAATAAGGTTCATGTGTACCTAGCTTCTGACTTGATAAACGTATTTGCTGTTACAAAGCTGACCGTAAACTGTTAGAAAAAAAATCATCCAAAGGTTATAATATTCTCTTCTTGATGTGCTGCAAGCTCTAAGGACACCTTAGATTAGAAAAAGCAATAATATATAAAATGAATTTTCCAGTATTTTAGTTTAAAGCAGCATTTTAAAAAGGAAAAATAAATTAAGTGTCAAATTAAGCATCAAATTAATTTGCCAGTCAAATGAGAACATGGATGATGGGCAATCTATGCCAGAGGGGTCTTCACAGTCTCCATATATTCATGTAATAGTATGTAAAACAATCATTAGATAATAGCCAGATTAGATTTTGGGTGAATATGGTTCTTTTAAGCTCTGAATAAGGATAAGTGAAAAAAAACAAAGAAGTTTGTGCTGAACTTTTAATTTTACATTTTAATTTTATTCAGAGACCAAGATGCAGACATCAGAGACTGGGTCGGACACAGGTTCGACTGTGACTTTACAGGCATCTGTGGCTGGCCAAGCAGCAGTGCCCACACAGGTAGTACAGCAGGTACCGGTTCAGCAACAGGTATGTGTCTGTTAATTTTGGGAAAACAAAAAACCCTGGCAAGACAGAATTATGCATTTCAATAGGTGTAGTGAAGAACTAATTTTGTAAAAGGGTGTAAAAACAACTATTTTTCACTGTGTTATTCAATTTTATTTTGCTGGAACTAAAATAACTACGTAAGCAGACATGCAGTTTTCAGGGTTTATTTCTTAAACTAAAATATCTGGCAACCACCAGAAATACATATGAATGATTCTAAAAGTATATTACTATGGAATGTGTCCAATATCTCATTTAAAAAAAAATTCAATTAAGTTATTGAATAGTCACATTTATTCTTTTGAAAGGTTGATAAGGAATATGGAATTTTTAAAATAGAATCATAGAATGGTTAAGGTTGGAAGGGACCTTAAAGATCATCAAGTCCCAACTCCCCTGCCACAGGCAGAGACACCTCTGACCAGGCTGCTCAAGACCCCATCCAACCTGGCCTTGAACACCTCCAGGGAGGGGGCATCCACCACCTTCCTGAGCAACCTGTTCAAGTGCCTCACCACCCTCATAGTGAATAATATCTTCCTCATATCAAATCTTAACCTACCCCCTTCCCATTTAAAACCATTCCCCCTTGTCCTATCACTAGATGCCTTTCTAAAAAGTCCCTCTACAGCTTTCTTGTAGGCCCCTTTCAGGTACTGGAAGGCCGCTATAATATGTCCCCGGAGCCTTCTCTTCTCCAGGCTGAACAACCCCTACTCTCTCAGCCTGTCTTCATAGGAGAGGTGCTCCAGCCCTCTAGTTATCTTTGTGGCCCTCCTGTGGACCCGTTCCAACAGTTCCATGCCCTTCTTATGATGGGACTCCAGAACTGGACACAGTACTCCAGGTAGAGTCTCATGAGAGCAGAGTAGAGGGGCAGAATCACCTCCCTTCACCTGCTGTTCATGCTTCTTTTGATGCAGCCCAGGATGCGGTTGGCCTACTGGGCTGCGAGCATGCATTGTTGGTTCATGTTGAGCTTCTCGTCCACCAGCACCCCCAAGTCCTTCTCTGCAGGGCTGCTCTCTATCGCATCATGCCCCTGCCTGTATTGATGACAAGGATTGCCCCAACCCAGGTGCAGGACCTTGCACTTGGCCTTCTTGAACCTCATGAGGTTCACATGGGCCCACTTCTCCAGCTTGTCTAGGTCCCTCTGGATGACATCCCGCTCTTCTGGCATGTCAACTGCACCACTCAGCTTGGTGTCATCTGCAAACTTGCTGAGGGTGCACTCAACCTCACCATCAATGTCACCAATGAAGATATTAAATAATACTAGTCCCAGTACGGACCCCTGAGGGACACCACTTGTCACAGAACTCCACCTGGACATCAAGCCATTGACGACTACTCTCTGGATGTGACCATCGAACCAATTCCTTATCTACCAAACAGTCCACTCATCAAATCCATATCTCTCCAGTTTAGAGAGAATGATGTTGTGGTGGACTGTCAAAGGCTTTACAGAGGTCCAGATAGATGACATCCATCGCCCTTCCTGTGTCCACTGATGCGGTCACCCCATTGTAGAAAGCCACCAGGTTGGTCAGGCAGGACCTGCCCCTGGTGAAGCCATGCTGACTGTCTCGAACCACCTCCCTGTCTTCCATGTGCCTTAGCGTAGCTTCTAGGAGGGAAGTGGTGTTGGAAAAGAGGAACTGAATGGAAAAAAAAAAAAAGCGCGATTAATTCTGTCCAAGACTCCTTTAGTATTTGTAATTTATCTTTTTTAAAATATTTTTAATTGTTCCAGTTCAAAGGGACCTACAACTATCTAAGTCCAATTGCCTGACTACTTCAGGCCTTAACCAAAAGCATATTATTAAGACGATTGTCCAAATACCTCTTAAACACTGAAAGGCATAAGGCATTAACCACCTCTCTAGGAAGTCTGTTCCTGTGTTTGACTACCCTATTACTAAAGAAATCTTTCCTAATATCTAGTCTGAGCCTTCCCTGACACAGATTTGATCTATTCTCACTCGTCCTGTCACTGGATACCAGGGAGAAGAGATCAGCACCTCCCTCTCCACTTCCCCTCCATTCAGCTGTCAGTGGTAGTGTATTTGGGTGAAATCTGATGTTCTTTTTCAACATAAGTTGGCTTTATTGTTTCAAAATCAACAACATTAAAACTGATAATAACTTGTTAAATTATGTGTTTCTGTGGTGGTGAATCACTGTTGTCTAAATTAAAATTTCTAGCATTTTGTTAAGTTTAGTTTTAAAATTTAAGGTGATTAATTTTTCTGCATGTTCTTTGCAATGCTGTTTAACTCTCATATATTTCACTAATAATTTTTCTTGGTATACAGATACAATTCATAATGTCTCATAATTCCATTAATATCACTTCTACTGATAATGTACCTTGGAATAGAGAAGCACAAAATCACAGAATCACTAGGTTGGAAAAGACCTTTCAGATCATCAAGTCCAACTGTACCCGTCCTATACAAAACCATATCCCTAAGCACCTCATATACCCATCTTTTAAATACATCCAGGGTTGGTGACTCAACCCCCTCCCTGGGCAGTCTGTTCCAATGCCCAGTGACCCTTTTAGTGAATAATTTTTTTCCTAATGTCTAATCTGAACCTGCCCTGGCACAGCTTGAGTCCATTCCCCATCATCCTATCACCTGTCGCTTGGGTGAAGAGACCAACACCCATCTCTCTACAACCTCCTTTTAGGTAATTGTAGGCAGTGATAAGGTCTCCCCTCAGCCTCCTCTTCTACGGGCTAAAGAATCACAGAATCACAGAATCACAGAATCACAGAATCGTAGGGGTTGGAAGGGACCTCGAGAGATCATCGGGTCAAACCCCCCTGCCAAAGCAGGCTCCCTAGCACATATTGCACAGATAGGCGTCCAGATGAGTCTTGAATATCTCCAGAGAAGGAGACTCCACCACCTCCCTGGGCAGCCTATTCCAGGGCTCTGTCACCCTCACTGTGTAAAAGTTCTTCCGCATGTTGGTGCGGAACTTCCTGTGCTCCAATTTGCAGCCATTGCCCCTTGTCCTATCTCCACAGACTACTGAAAAGGGGTTGGCCAATTCCCCCTGCATCCCATACTTAAGATATTTATAAACATTAATTAGGTCCCCCCTTAGTCTTCTTTTCTCCAGGCTGAACAGTCCCAGCTCACTCAGCCTTTCCTCATACGGGAGATGTTCCAGGCCCTTAAACATCTTCGTAGCCCTTCTCTGGACTCTCTCCAGGAGATCCCTGTCCTTTTTATACCAGGGAGCCCAGAACTGGACACAATACTCCAGGTGGGGCCTGACCAGGGCAGAGTAGAGGGGGAGGATCACCTCCTTAGACCTGCTGGCCACACTCTTCCTGATGCATCCCAGGATCCCATTGGCCCTCTTAGCCACCAGGGCACACTGCTGGCTCATAGCCAACCTGTCATCAACCAGGACCCCCAGGTCCTTCTCCACAGAGCTCTTCTCCAGCAGGTCATCCCCCAGCCTGTACTGATACAGATGGTTATTCCTCCCCAGGTGCAAGACTCTACACTTGCTTTTATTAAACCTCATCTGGTTTCTCCCTGCCCAGTTTTCCAGCCTGTCCAGGTCTCGCTGGATGGCAGCGCAGTGTTCCTGCGTGTCAGCCACCCCTCCCAGCTTTGTATCATCAGCGTACTTGCTGAGGGTGGATGCTATTCCCTCATCAAGGTCATCGATGAAGATATTAAACAGGACTGGACCCAACACTGAGCCCTGGGGAACACCGCTAGTCTTTTTGGAACCCCAGTTCACTCAGCCGTTCCTCGTAAGGTTTGCTCTCCAGCCCCTTCACCAGCCTGGTTGCCCTTCTCTGGACATGCTCCAAGACCTCAACGTCTTTCTTGTAGTGAGGGCCCCAGAACTAAACACGGTATTTGAGGTGCGTCCTCACCAGATCTGAGTACAGGGGGATTTATCACCTCCCCGGTCCTGCTGTCTATGCTATTCCTGATACAAGCCAAGATGCCATTAGCCTTCTTGGCCACCTGTGCACACTGCTGTCTGATGTTCAGTCGGCAGTCAACCAACACCCCCAGATCCTCTGTGCGGCTTTCCAGCCACCCTGCCCCAAGCCTGTAGCGTTGCCTGGGGTTGTTATGACCAAAATGCAGGACTCAGCACTTCGCCATGTTGAACTTCATCCCATATGCCTCTTCCCATGGATTCAACCTGTCTAGGTTCCTCTGGGAACTTCCTATCCTCCAGCAGATCAACACTTCCCCCCAACTTGGTGTCATCTGCAAACTTACTGAGGGTGCACTCAATTCCCTCATCGAAATCATCAGTGAAGATATTAAAGAGGATGGGCCCCAGTACTGACCACCAATTGTGACCGGTTGCCAGTTGGATTTAACTCCATTCACCACCACTCTCTGGGCCTGGCCATCCAGCCAGTTTTCACTCCAGCGAAGAGTGTACCTGTCCAAGCCATGGGCTGCCAGCTTCTCCAGGAGAATACTGTGGGAGACGGTGTCAAAGGCTTTGCTGAAGTTGAGGTGGACTACATCAACAGCCTTTCCCTCATCCACCAGGTGGGTCACCTGGTCATAGAAGGAGATCAGGTTGGTCAGGCAGGACTTGCCCTTCATGAACCCATGCTGGCTGAGCCTGATCCCCTGGTTGTCACATATTTGCTCTGTGATTGCCTGCAGGATGACTTGCTCCATAATCTTCCTGGGCACCGAGGTCAGGCTAACAGGCCTGTAGTTCCCCAGATCTTCCTTATGACCCTTATTATAGATGGGCGTCCCATTAGCAAGTCTTCAGTCATCTGGTACCTCTCCAGTTTACCATGACTGTTGATAGATGATAGAGAGTGCCTCTGCAATCACATCTGCCAGCTCCCTCAGTACCCTCGGGTGGATCCCATCTGGCCCTATGGACTTGTGACAGTCCAGGTGGAATAGTAGGTCTCTAACTTTTTCAACCTCAGTTGTGGGGGGTTTATTCTGCTCCTTGACCCAGTCTTCCAGTTCAGGAGGCTGATTACCCCAGGAATAACCGGTCTGACTATTGAAAACAGATGTAAAGAAGGCATTGAGAATCTCTGCCTTTTTCTTATCCTCAGTAGTCATGTTCCCCACCGGATCCAGTAAAGGAAGGAGATTCACCTTGGCCCTCCTCTTACTGATAATATATTTGTAGGAACCTTTTTTTATTACCTTTAACCACAGTGGCCAGGTGTCATGATCCACAACCTAGACAAGACTTCATTTGGCAGAGGTTAAACCCCCTTGCATTCGAACCGAACCTCAGATCCTCTGGGTGGCTGGGCTTAACCCCTGAGTGACGTCCAATTAGGTGTTTTGTTGCGACCAGATCTTCGCAATTCTTGGAGAACAGAATTAAGACTTGAAACGGAGTCAAGGTTCAAGTTACTTTATTTGGCCCACAACAAACGTGCAGGGGAAGGGGGAAAGAAAGAGAAAAGGGTGGAAAAGAGAGAGAGAGAGAGAGAGAGAGGGGAAGAGAGATAGAGAGGGAGGAAGATAGAGAGAGAGACAAGAGAGAGACAAGAGAGAGACCAGAGGGAGGTTGTGATATCTACCACCACGATGGCCTTAGGTCAGATGGCAGAGTATTCTTCAGTGTCTCCGGGTCCGATGGGGGGGGGAAACGTTCCTCGTTGTCTCTCGATGTCTTCTTGGTTTCTTGGCTTTCTTGTTGGTTTCTTGTGATGCTGGTTGTTTGCTTGGTTCTTCCTGTTGGGTTTTTTCCATGGCAGAATGCTCTTTTTGTAGTCATCCTTGGCATAACCACACCTTCCACTTGGCTGTGGGAATGCTTCAGGGTGGATGATGGAAGGCCTGATGTGTGAATGGCTCCTAATGTGTGAATGGCTCCTGATGTCTCTCCTGATGTTGGCTCCTTGCATAGTCATTAGGTCCTTGGCACAAGCCACTTTAAGCCTGAGGGGTGGTGGTGGTGTAGGAATGAGGTTTGGTAGGTGAGAGGATAAAGGTTTGGTAATGAGGTTTGGTAGGTGAGAGGAAAAAGGGGGGGTACGGTTCTGTTGGTGATTGTTAAGGCATACTTCCAGTACCTTACACCACGTTGAACTCATGCTGGGCTTTAGCCTTTCTGATTTTTCCCCTGCATATGCTAGCAACTTTCTTGTACTCCCCCGAGTTTCCTATTCCTATTCGTCGTGGTTTTGCCCCAGCCGAGGGCCGCACCCCACACAGTCGCTTGTACTTTTAAAAGGAAGGGGGAGGGAAAGTTGGGGGAGGGGGAAAAGGGAAGGAAGAAAGGAGGAAAAGAAACCACAACCTAGAAACCAGAACCACGCAGGTTGGGATAAGGATAGTTTACTAAACAATAACAGAAAACTAGATATAACAATAACAGAAGTTTAAAGCACAAAATAGATAAAACTGGTGATACACAATGCAGTTTCTCACCAAACCACAGAACTCAGGCCGCACAGCTTAGAGCCCGTCCCGGAAAAAAACCCGACCGTCCCCAGAAACTGCACGTCCTGGCGTTGTCTCCTCCTCTTCCCCCCAGTCCCCCTTTATACTGAGCATGACGTAACTGGCATGGAATATCCTCTTTGGCCAATTCGGGTCACCTGTCCTGGCTGCGTCCCCTCCTTTCTCATTAGTAAGGAAGTATGAAGAACTGAGAAAGGTCCTTGATTGCCTGGCAACAACCAGAAACATCAGGGTGCTATCAGCACTGTTCTCATCCTAACACCCAAACATGGCATTCCATCCACTGCTAAAAATAATTAACTCCATCATAGCTGAAACCAGGACATTATCCACCCCTTATTCCATACCATTTACGTCATGACCAGATCCAACAATTTTCTTTGGGTACAACCAGTTTCGTGTTTCACACACCCATATATGTATGTACACATGTATGCACACATACGTGCATACAGATCTTATTCCCTCAGTCTGTGAATCATCCCTCTGAAGTTGTTGAGTTCATTTAGTCCATGATTTTCAGGCTCCATTTGTCGTAACAGTTTCTCAGGATAATTGTATGTTCCATTGGCTCGTTGCACGCTGCATCTCAGGCTCTTGACTGATACACCTGGCATGGTCCATGCTCATAGTCTGTGGGTCAGAGTTTATTTTCAAAGGGAAAAAAAAGTTCTTAAGAGGCCAGGCTTTAGTTCCATCATCATGGCACTCATTCTTCATTAACTTGTATGACTCCGGCTATAATGCTATGGTACAACATACAGCAATCATAACAATAATGAATATACAATAATGGGTTATTTGGCAATTATTATAATTTCTACTTTATTAATTATATTGGCTATTCTCACCCAAAATCAAATCCCCTTGAGGTACACATCGAACTTCTCCATCCCTCTGCATTACCCACCAAGTACAGCCAGGTCCTTGAGCAAAAACAATTCCAGACATGGGTTTACCTTTGCCTGAAGCAGGGATGACCCAAACTCTCTTTCCCAATACACTCTTCATATGCACTACTGGGACTCCGTCTCCCTCTACAGTACGTGGAAATTTTGACTGGGCAGGGCCAGCCCGATTGGTAGATCCCCTAGTGTTAACTAACCATGTGGCTTTGGCCAAATGTGTATCCCAATGCTTGAATGTCCCACCACACATTGCTTTCAGTGTAGTTTTTAAAAGTCCATTATATCGTTCAATTTTCCCAGAGGCCGGTGCATGATAAGGAATGTGGTACACCCACTCAATGCCATGCTCTTTGGCCCAGGTGTCTATAAGAGTGTTTCGGAAATGAGTCCCATTGTCTGACTCGATTCTTTCTGGAGTACCATGTCGCCAGAGGACTTGCCTTTCAAGGCCCAGAATTGTATTTCGAGCAGTGGCATGGGGTACGGGATATGTTTCTAGCCAGCCGGTAGTTGCCTCCACCATTGTAAGCACATAACGTTTGCCATGGCGGGTTTGTGGGAGGGTGATGTAATCAATCTGCCAAGCCTCCCCATATTTATATTTCATCCACCGTCCTCCATACCAAAGGGGCTTTAACCGCTTAGCTTGCTTGATTGCAGCACATGTCTCACATTCGTGGACAACTTGTGCGATGGCGTCCATGGTCAGGTCCACCCCTCGATCCCGAGCCCATCTATATGTTGCATCTCTCCCTTGATGACCCGAGGTATCATGAGCCCATCGAGCTATGAATAATTCACCCTTATGTTGCCAGTCTAGATCTACCTGAGCCACTTTAATCCTAGCAGCCTTATCTACCTGATGGTTGTTTTCATGTTCCTCCATGGCCCGACTCTTAGGTACATGGGCGTCGACATGACGTACCTTTACAACAAGTTTCTCTAACCGAGCAGAGATATCTTGCCATAAGTCATCAGCCCATATAGGTTTGCCTCTACGCTGCCAGTTGTTCTTTTTCCACTGCTGCAACCACCCCCACAGGGCATTCGCCACCATCCATGAATCAGTATAAAGGTAGAGCATTGGCCACTTTTCTCTCTCAGCAATGTCCAGGGCTAACTGGATGGCCTTCACCTCAGCGAACTGGCTTGATTCACCTTTTCCTTCAGTGGCTTCTGCTACTCTTCTTATAGGGCTCCATACAGCGGCTTTCCATCTCCGATGCTTACCCACAATGCGACAAGACCCATCAGTGAACAGGGCATATCGCTTCTCATTCTCTGGCAGTTCGTTGTAGGGTGGGGCTTCTTCAGCGCGTGTTACCTCCTCATCCTCTGGTGACATCCCAAAATCTTTGCCTTCTGGCCAGTCTGTGATCACCTCCACGATCCCTGGGCGATTGGGGTTTCCTATTCGAGCCCGCTGTGTAATTAGTGCAACCCACTTGCTCCACGTAACATCAGTGGCATGGTGTGTAGAAGGAACCTTCCCTTTGAACATCCAGCCCAGCACCGGCAGTCGGGGTGCCAGGAGGAGCTGGGCTTCAGTTCCAATCACTTCTGAGGCGGCTCGAACCCCTTCATAGGCGGCCAGTATTTCCTTTTCTGTTGGAGTATAATTGGCCTCAGATCCTTTGTAGGCCCGACTCCAAAACCCCAGCGGTCGACCTCGAGTCTCCCCTTGTGCTTTCTGCCAGAGACTCCAGGTCGGGCCGTTCTCCCCAGCTGCAGTGTAGAGCACATTTTTAATATCTGTCCCTGTCCGGACAGGCCCAAGGGCCACTGCATGGACTATCTCGCGTTTGATCTGCTCAAAGGCTTGCTGTTGCTCAGGGCCCCATTGGAAATCATTCTTCTTTCGAGTTACATGGTAGAGTGGGCTCACAATGAGACTGTAGTTTGGGACATGCATTCGCCAAAAACCTATAACACCTAAGAAAGCTTGTGTTTCCTTTTTGTTGCTTGGTGGAGACATAGCTGCTATTTTATTAATAATGTCCATTGGGATCTGACGACGCCCATCCTGCCATTTTATTCCTAAAAACTGGATTTCTCGCGTAGGCCCCTTGACTTTACTTCGTTTTATAGCAAAACCGGCTTCTAAAAGGATTTTAATTACCCTGTTTCCTTTCCCTTCTCCCTGACAGTGCTGACAGTGCTGACAGTACTGCCTGCTATCAAGCAGTGTTTGATAAATAGTGGCCAGAGCCCAGCACAGTGCAGTAAGGTGTCCATCTCTGGGAAACCTACAGCAATTTTTCTTTAGGTATGCAGTCACTTGATCGGGGTCTTGTAGCTGTTCAGGAGTGAAGTTCCAAACCATCGGGCGTGAGAAAGTACCTAGGTACTTGCCCATACTTTGCCACATGCCCTGCCACTCGTGATTATTCTGTCTCGGAGAAAGCTCTTCAGTGGTATTCATAAACCTATGCTTGATATATAACAAAAACTGAACCATCTGCCCCAAACCTACCAATAGCAAAATGCTAGTTTGAATATCCCAGAGATATTGAAGATTTTCAAAAACTGCCATAAGAGCTGTTGTATTTAGCCCAAAGGAAAAGAAAGCAGTGCTGTTATTAACCCCTCCCTGTCCAAAGAATGGACAGGACAGCAAAACCTCATACAAGTACCAGATTAAGCTCATGGTCATCGATATTATTGTATCATAGACCGATATCATAAAATACACTATAATGAAGTATGGGAACAAATATGGGAGCCGCAGACCTGAGAGAGTAAAGAATCCTGCCAGGATTGTATACAGCATGCGGTGGTTTTGCTGCCACAGCCATGGACACAGCCTTGTGAATAAATACCACAGCATCGTGACCAGAGATTGCTTAAACAACAGTGCTTATCTTAATTGCGATAGTCAGGGTCAGATCTACCGTTATCCCAACCGTTCGTGCCCCACGTTGGGCGCCAAAATGACTGTCGTGGTTTTGCCCCAGCCGGGGGCCGCACCCCACACAGTCGCTTGTACTTTTAAAAGGAAGGGGGAGGGAAAGTTGGGGGAGGGGGAAAAGGGAAGGAAGAAAGGAGGAAAAGAAACCACAACCTAGAAACCAGAACCACGCAGGTTGGGATAAGGATAGTTTACTAAACAATAACAGAAAACTAGATATAACAATAACAGAAGTTTAAAGCACAAAATAGATAAAACTGGTGATACACAATGCAGTTTCTCACCAAACCACAGAACTCAGGCCGCACAGCTTAGAGCCCGTCCCGGAAAAAAACCCGACCGTCCCCAGAAACTGCACGTCCTGGCGTTGTCTCCTCCTCTTCCCCCCAGTCCCCCCTTTATACTGAGCATGACGTAACTGGCATGGAATATCCTCTTTGGCCAATTCGGGTCACCTGTCCTGGCTGCGTCCCCTCCTTTCTCATTAGTAAGGAAGTATGAAGAACTGAGAAAGGTCCTTGATTGCCTGGCAACAACCAGAAACATCAGGGTGCTATCAGCACTGTTCTCATCCTAACACCCAAACATGGCATTCCATCCACTATTAGAAAAGAAATTAACTCCATCCTAACCAAAACCAGGACATCTTGGTTGAGGAAGATCTTGTTAGAGACCAGTTAAATAAACTGGATATCCACAAGTCCATGAGTCCTGATGGGATGCACACACAAGTGCTGAGGGAGGTGGCAGAAGTCATTGCTAAGCCACTCTTCATCATCTTTGAAAGGTCCTGGAGAACAGGAGAGGTGCCTGAAGATTGGAGGAAAGCCAACATCACCCCAATCTTCAGAAAGGGCAAGAATGACCCAGAAAACTACAGGCCAGTCAGCCTCACCTCCATCCCTGGAAAGGTGTTGGAGAAGCTCATTCTGGGGGTCATCTCAAAACATGTGGAGGAAAAGAAGGTTATCAGAAGTAGTCAGCACAGGTTTACCAAGGGGAAGTCATGTCTGACTAACCTGATAGCCTTCTACAAGGGCATGACTGGACAGGTAGATGAAGGGAGAGCTGTGGACATTGCCTACTTTGACTTCAGCAAGGCTTTCAACACCGTCTCCCACAGCATCCTCACAGGCAAGCTCAGGAAATGTAGGTTAGATGAATGGACAGTGGGGTGGATTGAAAATTGGCTGAAGGACAGAGCCTGGAGGGTTGTGATCAGTGGAACAGAGTCTAGTTGGAGGCCTGTAACAAGTGGTGTTCCTCAGGGGTCAATTCTGGGTCCAGCCCTGTTCAATATATTCATTGACTTGGATGAAGGGACAGAGTGTATCCTCAGCAAGTTTGCTGCTGTTACAAAACTGTGAGGAGTGGCTGACACGCCGGAAGGCTGCACTGCCGTCCAACGAGATCTGGACAGGCTGAAGAGTTGGGCAGAGAGCAACCTTATGAAATTCAACAAGGGCAAGTGTAGGGTCCTGCAACTAAGGAGGAATAACCCCATGCACTAGTACAGGTGTGGGGCTGACCTGCTGGAAAGCAGCTCTGTGGAAAAAGACCTGGGAGTCCTGGTGGACACCAGGTTAAGCATGAGCCAGCAGTGTGCCCTTGTGGCCAAGAAAGCCAATGGCATCCTGGGGTGTATCAAGAAAAGTGTGGCCAGCAGGTCGATGGAGGTTCTCCTTCCCTTCTGCTCTGCACTGGTGAGGCCTCATCTGGAATATTATGTGCAGTTCCGGGCTCCCTGGTTCAAGAAGGACAGGGAGCTACTGGAGAGGGTACAAAAAAAAGGGCTACAAAGATGATTAGGGGACTAGAATATCTTTCTTACAAAGAGAGGCTGAAGGACGTAGGACTTCTTAGCCCAGAGAAGAGAAGACTATGGGGGGATCTTATCAATGCTTATAAATACTTGAGGGGTGGGTGTCAGGAGGATGGGGTCAGTCTTTTTTCAGTGGTGCCCAGTGACAGGAGAAGAGACAATGGGTGTAAACTTGAATATAGGAAGTTCCACCTAACCGTGAGGAGGAACTTCTTTACTGTGAGGGTGGCAGAGCACTGAAACAGACTGCCCAGAGCAGTTGTGGAGTCTCTATCTCTGGAGCTATTCAAAACCTACCTGGATGCTGTCGTGTGCAGCCTGCTTTAGGTGATCCTGCCCTGGCAGGGGGGTTGGACTAGATGATGTCCAGAGGTCCCTTCCAACCCCTATCATTCTGTGATACTGTAACAGCAACAACAACAACTATTATTATTATCATAATCTTTTTCTGTCATATTAAACTGGTTTTATCTCAACCCATGAGTTTTACAATTTCTCTCCCCCATCCTACTGGAATGGAATTGAGTGAATGGCTGTGTGGTTGTTTTAGCTGTCTGCCAGGTTAAACTACAACACTTCCATTCAGGTATTTATGCATATTGGTAAGATCCTCCTCGTCCCATGCCTTGTCTAGGATAAACAGTCATCTCTTTCATCTGGGAGCCTTGAACTGGACACAGAACTCCAGGTACACAGTACTCAACTGCTGCTGAATAAAGGGGAAGGATCACCTACCTGTACTTACTGGCAATACTTTGCCTAATGAGGCCCAGGATACAAGAGCACACATGCTGGCTCTTGTTCAACTTGTTGTCCACTGGGACTTCTTTTTAGTCTCGTCAGTGTCTGGATTTGTGCTGTAATCCAACACATGATCCGTCAGTGCCTCAAAACAGATCTTTTCTTCCAGGACAGTTACACTTAGAGTGATGCCTTTAACCTTTAAACAATACTTTCTTCTAGACTGCAGGTAGCAGGGCCCCAAGGTCCTTTTCTGCAAAGCTGCTTTCCATCTGGTCATCCCACAATCTGTACTGGTGCATGGGGTTATTCTTACCCAGGTACAGGATTTGGTGCTTCCCATTTTTGAACTTCATGAGATTCCTGTCAGCCCATTTCTACAGCCTTTTGAGGTCCCTCTGGATGGTAGCATGACCCTCTGGCACATCGGCCACTTCTCCCAGTTTGGTGTCATCAACAAATGGCTGGAGGTACCTTCTGCCCCATCATCCAGGTCATTAATGATGATGTTGAACAGGACTGGATCTGATATTTGCCCCTGGGTTACACCACTAGTCACTGGCCTCCAACTACACTTTGTGTCACTTGAAGGCTTTTGCTGAATTAGGGCTTTTAGATAGATATCTCTCTTTAATCTTTATTACAGAATCACAGAATGGTTGAGATCGGAAGGGTCACCTAGAGCTAGTTGCCGAAGAACACATCAAGAGGGCTTTTGAATATGGACAAGGGTCAACAAGCAGAAACTGGAACATAGGAAGTTCCATTTCAATATGAGAAAAAATTATTCTTTTTGATGTTGACAGACCACTGGAACAGGCTGCCCAGAGAGGTTTGTGGAGTCTCCTTCTCTAGAGATATTCAAAACCTGCCTGGGCATGATCCTGTGCAACCTACTCTAGGTGATCCTGCTTTAGCAGAGGGAGTTGGACTAGATGATCTGCAACCCTTACCATTTTGTGATTCTGTGATTCTGTAATATCTCCAAGGGGAGAGACTCCACAATCTCTCTGGGCAACCAGTGCTCAGTCACTGTCACAGTAAAGAAGTGTTTCCTGATGTTCAGACAGAACACCTTTTTTTTTCAGTTTGTGCCCATTGCCTCTTGTCCTTTTACTGGGCACCACTGAAAAGAGCCTGGCTCCATCTTCTCTGCACTTTCCCTTCAGGTATTTGTACATTTAAGGAGATTCTCCCCTGAGCCTCTGGGCTAAACAGCCTCAACTCTCTCAGCCAACTAGGCTTTGTGTCACTGATCACTACCCTCTGGGCCCAGCCATTCAGCAAGTTTTCAATCCATCTCACTATCTGTTCATCCAGCCCATATTTCAACAGCTTCTCTATGAGGTCTTCACTATGGGAGACAGTCTCAAAGGGCTTCCTGAAGTCTAGGTAGACTATATCCATTGCTCTCCCCGGCTAGTTATTTCATTGTAGAAGGTTATGAAGTTGGTCAAGCATGACTTTCCCAGCTGACTGCTTCTGTTTATTTTCTTGACATTCATGTGCAAAGAAATGGTTCCCAGGATTAGTTATTCCATCACCTTCCCAGGGATTGAGGTGAATCTGACCGGCCTGTAGTTCTCCAGGTCCTCCTTGAAGACAGGAGTGATTTTTTGCTTTCCTCCAGTCCTTGGTCACCTCTCCTAATTGCCATGATCAATCAAAGATTTTTGAGAGTGGCCTCACAAAAACATCAGACTGCTTCCTCAGCACTCATGGGTGCATCCTATCAGGGCCCATTAGGTTAAGGTCTTTCTAATATTATACTAACTTTGCAAATGAAGTTTCTGTGATGCTTGGACTTAGTTAAGACTTTTAGGAGGCTTAGTGTGGTTAATTCTTTTAAAGCTTGGCTTAAAATGTTTAAAATCTAGCTATAGTTTATATCAGCATGTATTTTATGCTTGTATTGTATTGTATTTTTTCAGTTGAGTCTTATTTTGAAAGTTTCAGAAAGGAAAGTTAGGGGATCAGCCTGGCCAAGGAATAGGACTTTACTGTGATATTTTGTATAGACCAAAGAGGTAATGCATATATTGTGAAAGCCAATGCAGATGATTCTGCAGTGATTGAGGCAGCATATGAAGTAGATCTAGTTTAGAGAGAAAATGAGAGATGATTAATGTATTGAGAAAAGGTCAGGAATTTTAAAGGAACTGAATGTGTAGGGTAAGGAAAAGGAAGAATAAAGATGTGAATCTAGTGTACCAGTAGGAAATGTGATGAACAATGTGGGTAAGATAGGTGCTTTTCCACTGTAGGAAAAAAATGGCTCTCAGGCATTAAACCAATCTGTTTCATGAAGAAGAGTGGTTTTGCTCTGAAAAATTAATTGTATGTATTACATATTTGCTTAAATATGAAATTTTAATTTACATACCCATGATTTAAGAGCAGACTACTTTAGATAGCGATGAAAAATTCAGAAGAAATAAGTTATTTTTATTTTTAAAAAATATTTCCTGTAGTTATGGGCAGGGGTGTAATTTCTCAATGTCTAAATTATTTTCTGCTAAAATAAATTTTTCTTTGCACAGTGATAACTTTGGCTTTCATGAAAGTTTGATATGTTGCTCTAAAAAGTCCTTAATGAAAAATTAAGATTCCCTTCTGAGTATAGTGGCTGAGGCTTCACAGGTGTTTTCAAGCAACACAGCAATTGTCATTTTTGGCACCTTGAAATGGTCAAGGGAGAAAGTTATACATGCGCAAGTAAAAAGTAGCAAAAGTAAGGCAAAAAAGTGAGCTGCATAATTAAATGCCATTTAATGTCCTGCAGAATTTTCCATTTATATGTAATTCCTGTTTTAACATGCACTCTTAAATATGAATTAGCACGCTTATAAGGATTTTAAATTCATCTCACTGACATTATGGTTTATGTCATGTAGCACAGAAGAATTTGAAGAGTAAAATTAAAAACAAATGTCTAATAAATTTTAGAAGATATATCCATAGATTAAAAATTACACAAAACAAATCTTCCTATTCAACATAGACCATGACCATAGCATTCAGAAATAATTGTATCACTAACCTGGACATACAGACTTTTGCTAATCAAAATTGGAGCTTAATGCAAAATCAGATTTAACATATGAAAAATGTGGTCGTGAACTTATATCAGTCATTTATCTAAATATCAACATTGCAGCATGCACTGCTTTCCAAAAGTTTGGGGGTTATTTTTTTTTGCATTGCACTTGATTATATTTTTTTATTTTAAATGGGGTTTATAAATCCTTACTTATTTTACCCCGGTATTTTTCTCTTAACCTTATTAGTACTTTTAATGCAAATACTTTTATCTAAAAAAAATTCTATATGTACTTTTATCTTGCCTTAATAATAAATGTATTTTTTGAAGTTGGGAAATAATAGTTCAGGAACACTGTTAAGGGATGGCAGTCCAATGTCAGTCTATGTAACGATTCACATGGGGAATCAGCAAACTGCTGATTTTTCTATTTAACCATCAAAAAGAATACATCTCATTACTGCTGACTGACAGAAGCATCTGTTTTTCTGTCACACTTGAACCGTCTTATTCAAAGTAATGTGGGGGCTTTTTCTCAGAAATAATTTTTTCATATCAATTTTTCCTTAGGTGTCATGGTTTAATCCTAGCTGGTAACTAAGCACCATACAGCCACTCACTCTTCCCCAGCAGGGTGGGGGAAAGAGAATCAGAAGGGTAAACATGAGAAAACCCTTGGTTAAAAAGGAGTAGGAGGTTGAGGTAGGAGTGGTACATGACCAAATGAAGTTTTCTTCCTTACTAAATATAGTTCCTAAGCTTGGTGTGAAGCATACAGTTCTTGTTCTTCTGCTTCCCAGATGAGTCTGTCTTTGGCATTGAAAATGTTAGTACTGCACTTAGCATATTACAGACTTGCAGTACAATATTACATTCTGTGTTATTTAGTAATTGTGAGAACAGGGATGTCCCATGACTGAGAGTATTGTTTAGATGCACTGAAATACTAGTCATTCTTTTTATAAGGTAAACTATCCTATATTTCTGGTGGTCTTGTTTACAGGTACAGCAAGTACAGACTGTGCAACAAGTACAGCATGTCTACCCAGCCCAAGTTCAGTATGTGGAGGGAAGTGATACAGTCTACACAAATGGAACTATGTAAGTTGGTTATTGACCAAAATTAGAATGTTTACTAAAATATGAAGTTAGATGCACATTCTTTTAATGATTTCATATGGGCTACTGTACTTTAAGTAGCAAAGAAAAATGTATGAACAAAATTTTTTTTTTGTCATTTTAAATCATTATTTGGGTGAAAACAAGTTGAATTCACATCACTTGAATTAATCTAAAATGAATTAATGTAATTGTTACAGTTGGACATAATGCTGCATATATAGTTTCACACTTTGTTTTTTGGGGAAAAAATTAAGTTTATGGATATGTCTTAAGTTATGATGATAGGAAGGATTATTTAAATTTGTCATAATATGATCATCTGTGTAATAAAGAAGCCTTCATGTGGACCTCCTATTATTCTTGTTGAAATTCTACTGGCAATTTCCTAAATTGCTGAGGCAATTGTGGTCATTACTTACAGAAAACATTATGCATTTTTTTTTTCCAAAGGAAAGAAGAAAGGGAGAGGAATGAGAATATTTCCTTTTGCTTCTCTCTTAGACTCTTCTATGTCATGTGCTTTTCTTGCTTTAATGAACGTGCTTTTCTGCCATCACATTCCTTTCTCCCATGTGCAAATTTGAAGTCATAGAATAATTTAGGTCAAAAGAGACCTATGGAGGTTATATGGTACAACCTCCACACACACTCAGAGTAGGGATAACTTCAAAGTTGCTCTGAGAGGACCTTCCCTCCCTCTTTTTCCAGTTACCTCTAAATAAACTCCCTTTAACACTTTTGATCTTTTAAAAGGTTGAGGAAGAACCAAAAGGCATGTTTAAAACCTGTTTGGTGCCAGAAAAAATGTATTTATTGATGATAATCGGGCATTGACACAATGTGGTGGTTTGGCCCTGGCTAGAGGCCAAACGCCCACCAAGCCGCTCGCTCACTCCCAGAGGAGAAACAGGCAGAGCCTCCACGGGTTGGGATAAGGACAGTTTACTGCCAAATATCAAAGTGAATACAGAACAATAATGGCTAGTTACACTTACACCCAGTGCTAACACGGAGTACCTTATTGACCCGACGATTACAGAGGGCTGCCCAACCGTAAGAACCAACCAACCAACCAACCCGACATCCTGGCCACGCTCCAACTGTCCTAAAGAAAAAAAACAGCCCCCACCCTTCCCCAACCAGCTGCTTTTATGGGCAAGTGGTGTCAGGTGGTGTGGAAAACAGCTCCAGCTAACTCAGCTCACCTGTGTTGGCTGATTGGGGAGGCTAACCCTGGCCTGGCCAGAACCAGGACATTATCCACCCCTTTTTCCACACCATCACATCATGCCCAGATCTTACATTTCAGATTATTGGGGAGTTTCATAACATCATTTATCTATTACGTAGAATCATCTGCCATGGACTGATTTTATACACCAAGAATTTAATGGCTATCCTCACCTAGAATTAAATCCCCTTGGGGTACACACTGGATTTCCCCATCCTTTCTCATCACCCACCAAGTGCACCCAGGTCCTTGAGCAAAAGCAACCCCACAAATGGGTTTGCCTTTGCCTGAAGCAGGAACAACCCAGACTGTTTTCCCCAACATGCTTCTCATGCACACTACAGGGACTCTATCCCCCTCCACGGTCTGTGGGACTTTTGATTGGGCAGGGCCAGCTCGATTGGTTAGATCCCCTGGAATTAACTAGCCATGTGACTTTGGCTAAATGCATATCCCAGTTTTTTAGGGTTCCACCACCCATTGCTTTAAGAGTAGTTTTTAACAGTCCATTGTACCTTTCAATCTTCCTGGAGGCTGGTGCATGGTAGGGTATATGATATACCCATTCAATGCCATGGTCTTTGGCCCAGGTGTCTATGAGATTATTCCGGAAATGGGTTCCATTGTCTGACTCGATTCTTTCTGGAGTGCCATGTCACCAGAGGACTTGCTTCTCAAGACCCAGGATGGTGTTCCAGACAGTCGCATGGGACACCAGATACGTTTCTAGCCAGCTGGTGGTTGATTCTACCACTGTGAGCACATACCGCTTCTCTTGGTGTGTCTGCGGGAGAGTGATGTAATCGATCTGACAGGCCTCTCCATATTTACATTTCAGGCATCATCCTCCATACCACAGAGGTTTTAACTGCTTGGCTTGCTTGATCGAGGCACATGTTTCACATTCATGGATGACCTGTGAGATAGTGTCCATGGTCAAATCCACCCCTCGATCACAAGCCCATCTCTATGTGGCATCTCTCCCTTGATGGCCTGAGGTGTCATGGGCCCAGCGAGCTATAAATAATTCGCCCTTACATTGCTAATCCAGGTCTATTTGAGCCACTTCAATCTTAGCAGCCTGATCAACTTGCTGGTTGTTATGATGTTCTTCAGTGGCTCAGCTCTTGGGTATGTGGGCATCTACATGCCGTACTTCTACATTTAGGTTCTCTAACTGGGCAGAGATGTCTTGCCACAATGGAGCAGCCCAGATGGGTTTGCCTCTGCACTGCCAGTTGCTTTGTTTCCATTGCTGCAACCACCCCCACAGGGCATTGGCCACCATCCAGGAGTCAGTATAGAGGTCACTTTCCTCGTTTGGCAATGTTTAAAGCCAACTGGATGGCTTTAACCTCTGCAAACTGACTGGACTCACCTTCTCCTTCAGCAGCCTCTGCACCTTGTGGTGTGGGGCTCCATACAGCAGCTTTCCATCTCTGATGTTTGCCAACAAGACGACAGGACCCATCAGTGAACAGAACATATTTTTTCTCATTTTCTGGCAGTTCATTATACAGAGGGGCCTCTTCAGCACACGTCACCTCCTCCTCTGGTAACATTCCAAAATCTTTGCCTTCTGGCCAATCTGTGATGACTTCCAGGATTCCTGGCCGATTGGGGTTTCCTATTCGAGCCCGCTGCGTGATAAGTGCAACCCTTTTGCTCCATGTAGCATCAGTGGCATGGTGCGTGGATGGGGCTTTTCCTTTGAACATCCAGCCCAGTACTGGCAGTCAAGGTGCCACAAGGAGCTGGGCTTCAGTTCCAATCACTTCTGAAGCGGCTTGAACCCCTTCACATGCAGCCAGAATTTCCTTTTCTGTTGGTGTATAACAGGCCTCGGATCCTCTATAGCCCCAACTCCAAAACCCCAGCAGTCGACTTTGAGTCTCCTTTGTTGTTTTCTGCCAGAGACTCCAAGTAGGGCCATTTTCACTGACTGATGTGTAGAGCACATTTTTTACACCTGGCCCTGTCCAGACAGGCCCAAGTGCTACTGCATGGACTATCTCCTGTTTGACCTGTTCAAAAGCTTGTCATTGCTCAGGGCCCCACTGGAAATCATTCTTCTTCCAGGTTACATGATAGAGAGGACTGACAATGAGACTGTAGTTGGGGATATGCATTCGCCAGAAACCCACAGTGCCTAAGAAAGCCTGTGTCTCCTTTTTGTTGGTTGGAGGAGACATTGATGCTATTTTATTAATAACATCCATGGGTATCTGATGACACCCATCTTGCCATTTTACTCTTAAAACCTGAATTTCCTGAGCAGGTCATAGAATCATAGAATGGTATGAGTTGGAAGGGACCCCAAGGATCACAGAGCTCCAACCCCCCTGCCACAGGCAGGGCCACCAACCTCAGGCCTGGATCTACACTAGGTTGCTCAGGGCCCCATCCAACCTGGCCTTGAACACTTCTAGGGATGGGGCATCCACCACCTCTCTGGGCAGCCTGTTCCAGCACCTCACCACTCTTTCTGTAAAAGACTTCCCCCTAATATCTAATCTAAACCTTCCTTCCTTTAGTTTTAATCCATTCCCCCTTGTCTTGCCGCTGTCTATCCTTTTAAAAAGTTGAATCCCCTCCTGCTTATAAGCTCCCTTCAGGTACTGGAAGGCTGCAATGAGGTTCCCCCGCAGCCTTCTCTTCTCCAGACTGAACAAGCCCAGCTCCCTCAGCTTCTCTTCATAGGGCAGGTGCTCCAGCCCTCTAATCATCTTCATGGCCCTCCTCTGAACCCTCTCCAACAGTTCCACATCCTTCTTGTATTGGGGGCCCCAGATCTGGACACAGTACTCCAGATGGGGCCACACGAGGGCAGAGTAGAGAGGGACAAACACCTCCCTGTCCCTGCTGGCCACCCCTCTTCTAATGGAGCCCAGGATACCATTAGCCTTGCGAGCTGCAAGAGCACACTGCTGGCTCATGTTAAGTTTCTCATCCACCAGAATCCCCAAGTCCTTCTCAGCAGGGCTACTCTCAAGAAGCTCTTCTCCCAGTCTGTATCTATGTCTGGGATTCTTCCGGCCCAAGTGCAACACCTGACACTTGGCAGTGTTGAACCTCATTAGGTTCACCCGGGCCCATCTCTCCAGCCTGTCAAGATCCCTCTGGATGGCTTCCTTTCCTTCTAGGGGGTCGACCACACCACTCAGCTTGGTGTCATCCGCAAACTTGCTGAGGGTGCACTCAATTCCATCATCGATGTCATTGATAAAGATGTTAAAGAGAACCGGTCCCAAGACAGACCCCTGGGGGACACCGCTTGTCACCGGCCTCCACCTGGACATAGACCCATTGACCACCACCCTTTGGCTACAGTCTGTTAACCAGTTTCTTATCCACTGGATGGTCCACCCATCAAATCCACATCTCTCCAATTTAGAGATAAGGATGTGATGGGGGACTGTGTCAAAGGCCTTGCACAAGTCCAGGTAGATGACATCGGTTGCCTTCCCTTTATCTACTGATGCTGTCACTCCATCATAGAAGGTCACCAGATTGGTAAGGTCCCTTAACCTTACTTCGTTTGATGGCAAAATCAACTTTTAGGATAATCTCAATTATTTTCTTTCCTTTCTCGAAAACTTCATCTGCAGTGTTGCCCCATACAATCATGTGATCAATATACTGTAGGTGCTCTGGGGCTTCACCCTGCTCTAATGGAGTCTGGATTAGTCCACAGCAGATGGTGGGGCTATGTTTCCACCCCTGGGGCAGTAGATACCAAGTATACTGGATTCCCTTCCAAGTGAAGGCAAACCATGGCCTGCACTCCGCCGCCAAAGGAATCGAGAAAAAAGCAGTTGCAATGTTAAGCGTGCCATACCACTTGGCTGCTTTTGACTCCAGTTCATACTGGAGTTCCAGCATATCTGGCACTGCAGCACTCCTAGGCAGTGTGACTTCATTCAGGCTGCGATGGTCCACTGTCAGCCTCCACTCTCCATTGGACTTCTGCACTGGCCAGATTATACTACTGAAGGGTGAGCGGGTTCTACCAATCACTCCCTGACTCTCCAGTTGATGAATCAGTTTCTGAATAGGAATCAGGGAGTTTGTTGGTGTGATATTGTCTTCTGTGCACCATCATGGTAGCAATTGGTACCTGCTGTTCTTCAACCTCCAGCAGCCCCACAACAGAAGAGTCTTCTGACAGTCCAGGCAGAAGAGACAGTTGTTCAGTTTCTTCTGTCTCTAAAGCAGCTATTCCAAAAGCCCACCAGTACCCTTTTGGGTCTTTGAAGTACCCTCTCCGGAGGAAGTCTATGCCCAGGATGCATGGAGCCTCTGGGCCAGTCACAATGGGGTGCTTTTCCCAGTCATTCCCAGTTAGACTCACTTCAGCGTCCAGTAGAGTCAACTGCTGGGTTCCCCCTGTCACTCCAGAAATATAGATAGGCTCAGACCCTTCATAGCTCAATGGTATTAAGGTACACTAGGCACCGCTCTCTACTAATGCTTGGTACTCTTGTGGATCTGATGTGCCAGGCCATCAGATCCACACAGTCCCATAGATCCAGTTATCCCTTTCCTCCACCTGGCTGGAGGCAGGGCCCCTCTAATCTTGCTCATCATATTTGCTGTTTACTTCTTGCAAGAAGGACTTGGAGGTCCCTTCAAGAGGGTCACAGGTACAATGACAATTACA
The DNA here is from genome assembly GCA_020800305.1 of Porphyrio hochstetteri. Classification (NCBI taxonomy): domain Eukaryota; kingdom Metazoa; phylum Chordata; class Aves; order Gruiformes; family Rallidae; genus Porphyrio; species Porphyrio hochstetteri. The sequence continues at coordinate 658,242 of JAJHSY010000141.1, read as the reverse complement.
CAGTCTGGTGGGCTGTCTACTGGAAACTGGTGCAGCATTTTCTTGAAGGAATCTTTTTTAACTGTTTTTCCTTGCAATTCATTCACTCTGGCTTGGAGGGCTGAGGTGGGTTTCCCATCCCACCTCCTCATATCTTCACCATGGTCATGCAGGTAGAACCAAAGGATGACTCGTGGGGTGTAGTTTCTATTGGCTCTTTCTGTAACCAAGGAACATCTATTTCTGATGGCTGAAATTGTGGTCTGCACAGGTGGGCAGTAGGACATATCCTCTTTGAGTTGCTGGACCTCTTGGGATAACTTCTCCACAGTTGAGACAAGGGAGGAAGAGAGGCTTTCTTCAAATAGATGGAGTCAGCCAGCCACCTCGTCCACTGTTGGTGCATCTTCCTTTCCCCAGTCTACTATGGCCAGTGAGTTAGCATATGATGTTGGTGCACTTCGCACAAACTTGTGCCACATGGGTCAGGAACACTGGACTTCATCAGGATCAGTGAGCAGCTGTAGATCATCAGGATCATGATAGATCACTTCTCGCACAGCTAACTCCCTCAAATACTGAATACCCCACTCCACGGTTGTCCATTTGCCTGGTCGACACACGACATCTTCAATGAACAGGTACCTTTCCCTTACACTTGATAGGAGTCGTCTCCAGAGGCTGAAGGCTTGGGACTTCTTTCCGATCACCTTGTCAATGCCGCCTTCTCTCGACAGGAGTCCCAGCTACTTGGCCTCCCTGCCTTCTAATTCCAGGCTGCTGGCTCCATTATCCCAGCATTGGAGTAGCCAAGTGATAACGTGCTCCCCTGGGAGGCAGCTGAAATCTTTTCTCATGTCTCTTAGCTCACTCAGACACAAGGATCGAGTTACAACCTCTGGTATTGCCTCTTCTTCAGGTTCTCATGATGATCCTGGTTCATCATCTCTCACAATGCGGACTGATTTCTTTGTCTATTTCTTCTGTATAGGGGCGACCGATACTGGTTGGTTTCCTGACTCGACTATGTAGTCAGCCTCTGAGCTTTGAGTAGCTGCAGTGCTTGTCAGAGTTGGAGGAGCTGCACTCTCTGACATCTGAATAGCTACAGTCATTGTCATAGGGGTTCTTTCTGGCTCAGTTACAGTCTGTTTTTGAGGTTTGGGTAGCCACAGATTTCTTTTCCTTGTCTAGACATTTGCTTGTACTATCCCATGAACCATGCCACCCCTGAAATCTCCTGGCAATATTCTTAAGCCAGTTTTTTGTAATACTTAAAACTTGAAGAACATTCAGGAGAGCGAGCAACAGATACATGCTAGTCTGAACATCCCAGGGATAATCAAATTTCTCAAAGGCTGTTGTAACAAGTCAGAAGGAAAAAGGGGACAAGAAAGCATCCCCCCCATATTCCCCATGAATTAAGTGACCTTATTAAATGAAGTCAGAAGTGACAGAGATGCCACATATAGATACTCTCCAAGGATGACAAACACAGATAATATCTTGTCATAAATTAGCACTGCACAGTACAACAGGATTAAGAGCCTGAGTACCCTTCCTGAGGTGATAAACAGCTGGGCAGGAATTACATAAAGTGGGTGCAGGTTCACAAACCAAAGCCATACAAACAGACAAAACATCATTGTTACCATCACCTCTTTGAATAACATGATAAACATTTTATCACAGCTTTTTAACACAACTAAGTCAGATCTTACCGTTATCCCAACCCTTCATGCCCCACATTGGGCACCAAAAAGGACTGTGGTGGTTTGGCCCTGGCTAGAGGCCAAACGCCCACCCAGGCACTCACTCACTCCCGGAGGAGAAACAGGCAGAGCCTCCACAGGTTGGGATAAGGACAATTTACTGCCAAATATCAAAGTGAATACAGAACAATAATGGCTAGTTACACTTACACCCAGTGCTAACACAGAGTACCTTATTGACCCAATGATTACAGAGGGCTGCCCAACAGTAAGAACAGAACAGAACCGACCGACCGACCGACCCTACACACCAACCACACTCCAACTGTCCTAGAGGCAAAAAACCAACCCCACCCTTCCCCCAACCAGCTGCTTTTATGGGCAAGTGGTGTCAGGTGGTGTGGCAAACAGCTCTGGCTAACTCAGCTCACCTGGGCTGACTCAGCTCGCCTGTGTTGGCTGATTGGGGAGGCTAACCCTGGTCTGGCCAGAACCAGGACACACAAAAAATACAATATCACTGTTAGGTTCAGAGACTGATGAACCATGACTGATGTTCACTTGCAGCATCCTCTCTACTGGCATATTTTGCTAAATTCATTCTTTGGTTAACCTTTTCCCACACATTCTCTTGTTGCCTGACTTTCTTTGCTTTTATAATATCTAATCAATCTTCTGTCCTAAATGGGTCTCTTATTATTAAGAATGACCAATGCATCCTTCTTTAAGATACTGTAAAAACTGAAAGTCACTGATAACATTGTTAAACTGTAATCAAAATTTGAAAATTTCTATGTAGAATGCCTTATCAGTCTAACGTGTTTTTGAAAAATGTCAGACAAAGACAGTGAACTGTTGAGACAAAAGAAAACATATTTCTTCATCCATGCTTGTGTAATTTTTTTCTTTTAAAAGTTCTAGTACATCTGCTCTTTCAATTGTGGACTTGAAACTGAGCAGTGATGTTGGGAGTGTGTGGTTTATTTGCCTGAGTTTATAGCTCAAATATATCAAGCAGAGAACTATGTGTTACCCTATTTATATGTTAAATGCTCTAAAGACCAGTGGATGTGCTCCAGGTTGTCCTAAATGGGGTATCTCCTTGCAACTGCTGCTTTTGCTATTAATTATACCTACTCTGGGTTCTAGTACCTAAACTGTGAACAAAGAGTCTATTCTATTCCACATACAGAGCCTAGGATATATGGTTGAAGGAAGCTATTTTATTAAAACAGAAAGGAGCAAGTACTAAACCTATGGTGGAAATGCAAAATGTTCTCTGAATATTAACGTGGATATTCTTTCATTCTCCTTTTATGGCCATGTGCTAGCCTGATTCTAACACAACCCTCAAGCCCTCCCAAGAGATCATTTACACATGAAAACAGCAACTAAGGCTAGTCAGTGAAGAGGAAAGGAAAACATGAGTTGGCTGGTTAAGACAACTGGGACTGTGATCCAGTAAGCAGGAAAGGGTGAATTGAAAGGCATGATCCAAGATTACAACCAATGGGTGGAAAGGGTGTATGGTGACAGACATGCAAATCTAACAAAGAACCCAAACGCATGGTTGTCTGGGAAAAAGAACTTTAAGAAAAAACAAACAAAAAAAGAATAAAAACACAGACCAGACAAATAGCCCAGAAAAGTTTTCTCCATACAGGAGACAATGCCTATATGATTTTCCTTATATAACTGGTAATAATTTCATATGTAGATAAGTACCTTAAAAGGAGATAGAAGGAGTAGCTGGCTGACATAATATAACTTGTAGTGCTATTTCATCCATCAATAACTGTATTTTAGTATGGTTAAAAATTTACCATAGAAAAAATTAGGTTTTAAGGGACCTCCAGAAGTAATCTAGTCCAACCCTCTGCTGAAAGCAGGTCTAATTAGATCAGGTTGCTCAGAGACTTGTCCCATTGAGTCATGTATACCTCCAAGGATAGAGGTTCCACACCCTTTCTGGGCAACCTGTTCCTGTATTTGACTACCATCATGGAAGAAAGTATTTTCCTAATATCTGATCAGAACTTCCCATATTACAACTTGTATTGATTGTCTCCTGTCCTATTACTGTGCACCTCTGAGAAGTATCTGGCTCTATCTTCTCTGTATTCTCTCATCAGGTAGTTGTAGAAAGCAAAGTCTTTCTTGTACTGGGGAGCCCAAAACTGGACACAGAACGCCAGATATAGACTCACCTGTGCTAAACAGAGGGTAAGGATCACTTGCCTCAGCCTGCTGGCTACACTCTTGGTAATACAGCCCAGGATGCATTTGATCTTCCTTGCTGCAATGACCAGTGGATGGAAAAAAGAAAGTACGGTGGTAGATACACAAATCTAGCAAAGAGCCAAAATACTGTTGGCTCCTATTACACTTGCTTTCCACCAGGACCCCTGGGTTCTTCTCTGCAAAGTTGCTTTGTAAACAGTCAGCCCCCCAGTCTATATTGTTGCATGGGATTATTCCACCCCAGATGCAACACTTGGCATTTATCCATGTTAAACTTCATGAGGATCCCATCAGTCCATTTCTCTGGCCTTTTCAGGTCCCTCTGACCTACAGTAGATTGTGTGCCCCGTGCCCCCCCCCCCCCCCCCCCCCCATTTGGTGTCATCTGTAAACTTCCTGAGAGTGAATTCTTTCCCATCATCCAGATCACTAATGAAGACCTTAAACAGCGTTGGTCCCAGTACTGATCCCTGAGAGACCCCACTGCTGGACTTTGCACCACAGTTCACAGCTCCTTGAGCCCAGCAGTCTGGGTGATTTTTCCCCTGTCTTATCCAGCCCATATCTCAACAATCTGGTGATAAAGGAGATTATGGGAGACTGTTTCAAAGACCTTTCTTCCGTCAAGGACAACATCCACTGCCTCCCCTTGTCCATAGTGCCAGTCACCTTGTCATGAGCAATGAGGCACGAGCTTGGTCAAGTATGATTTGCCCTTGGTAAATTCCTGTTGTCTGCTCCCAATCACCTTCTTGCCTTTCATGTGTTTACAAAGAGCTTCCAGGAGGATTTGTTCCATAAGCTTTCTAGAGACTGAGGTGAGGCTGACTGGCCTGTAGTTCCTGGTATCCTCCATTTAGTACATGAAGATGGGTGTGATGTGACTTTTTCCTGTCATCATGGACTTCCCCCAGGTGCTGTGACCTTTTGAGGATGAGAGAGAACTGCCTTGTAATGACATCAGTCATTCCTTCAACACCCATTGATGCATTCTACCTGGTACCATGGGCTTCTGTACATCTTAAAGAATTAAGTGCTCCTTAACTACATCTTGCTAGCTGTGATTTCTAGCCAGAATCTAGCATTTCTAACAGGCTGTTGTGATTTAGCCCCAGCCAGCAGCTAAAGCATCATGCAGCAGCTCACTTACTCCTCTTCCCCTTGGTGGTATGGGGAGGAGAATCTGAAAAAAAAGGTAAAACTCATGGATTGGGATAAGGACAGTTTACTAGGATAGCAAAGGAAGAGGAAAACAACAACAGTGCTTACAGAAGAATATACAAAGAGGGTGATTCACAATGCAATTTAATAAATTTCCTGAAACCCAGTGCCCAGCTTTAGATCAGGTATGCTGACTATGTCCCCTACCAGCTTCTTGTGAAAATTAACTCTATCCTAGCTGGATACCAGGACATAATCATGCCTTATTCTATACCATCTACGTCATGTCCACACACTTTCCAACTAAGCACCACAACTTTATATAAACATACACAGATGTAATTCCCTTAGTCTATGGGCTAGCCCTCTAAAATGTCCATTCAGTTATTTTAATCCATGACTTTGGGTTCCATCTGTCCTAACAGTCTCTCAGGGGAGGAGAAATAGTGTGTAGTTTTGGTGGTTTAGCCCTGGCTAGAAGCCAGACGCCCACCAAAGTCGGTCTATCACTCCCCTTTTAGTTGGACAGGAGAGAAAATATATATTGAGAGGCTTAGGAATCAGTGTAAGGACAGAGAGAGATCATCCTGTCATCAACGACATGGACAAAACAGACTCAACACAGAGTGAAGGAAAGAAAACTATCTAATTTATTACACTACACTAAAGAAAAGAAAACAGTGAAACCAGAGTCAGGAGTGCAACCGAATCTTAAAACAACGTGATCAGATCTTAAAACACTTTCTCCTCACCGCTCCCTCCTTAGCAGACTTTAGTCAGGGTTATTGCTCCCTTCTTCCCTTCAGTTGTGGCATGGGGGGGGGCAGGGACTGGGGAAAACGGGGTTCTCGGTAGCACCTTCCCCCCCACACACACTCCCTTCTTAGCAGACTTCACTCTAGTCATGATTTCACTCCCTTCCTCCCCCCGATCACAGCACAGGGGGACAGGGACTGGGAGATGGGGGCTTCAGTCAGTTCCTTGCAAGTTGTTTTCCTTCTCGGCCGGGTGGGGGGCATTCATTCCACACCCTCCCCCTGCTGCACCATGGGGTCCCACCCACAGGAGAGAGTCCTCCACGAACTTCTCCAACTTGACTCTCTTCCCCCAGGGCTTTCTCTCTTTAATCAGCTGCCCCACCGTGGATCACTGCTATGGCGGGCAGCCATAAATCACAATGTCTCTCAGTCCCAGTCCTCCATGGGGTCACAAGCCTCCCCCCAGAAAACCTGTTCCGGCGCAAATCTCTCTCTCGCTCATCTCTGTGTCTCTGTTTCTCTCCATGAGCTGCAAGTGCTGGTAGAGGCTTGCTCCAACGTAAGGTCACAGCGTCTTCTCTATTTCTCCACCTGCTCCGTCCAGCATGGAGCCTCTCCACGGGCTACAGGTGGGGTCTTGGCCTTTTCCATGGACTGCGGGGGGGGGGGGGGAACACCCACTCTACGATGGGTTTCTCCATGGGCTGCGAGGGGGCATTTTTCTCTCTGGCACCTGGGGTGCCTCCTCCCCCGCCCCGGCCTTGGTGTCTGCACAGCTCGTTACATCTTCTCACTCCCTTCTCTGGTGGCAAAATGCAGCTGCTTCCAGGTTTATTTCTCCTATATGTGATTCTCAGAGGCGCTATGACTATCTCTTGGCTGCAACTTTGGCCTTGAATTCCTCGTTTATAGTTTGAGGCTGGCAGAAAACTGTAACTGCTGCTTACAAAAACCGTCTCAGCAGCACGCTACACAAAACTGCAACAGTAGTGTTGGATTGTTGCATGCTGCATCTGGAGATCACAGCTGGTCTATCTGGTGCAGTCCATGCCCATGGTCTGCAGGTAGAAGATGTCGATTTTGAGGAAGTGCTGGGGGACGGTTTCTGGAGCGCAGAAGAGGGCAACGAAGCTGGTAAAGGGTCTGAAGCACAAGTCCTATGAGGAACAGCTGAGGGATCTGGGGCTCTTTAGTCTTGAGAAAAGGAAGCTGAGGGAAGATCTTATCGCTCTCTGCAACTACCTGCAAGGCAGTTGCAGAGATGTCAGGGTTGGTCTCTTCTCTCAGGTGACAAGCAATAGGACAAGAGGAAATGGCTTAAAATTGCACCAGGCGAGATTTAGCTCAGATATCAGGAGGAATTTCTTTATTGAAAGGGTTGTCAAGCATTGGAATAGGCTTCCCAGGGAGGTGGTGGAGTCACCATCCCTGGAGGTATTCAAAAGGAAGTCCTTAAGGACGTGATCTAGAGGTGGACTAGTCAAGGTTAAGCTATCTTTGGACTCGATGATCTAAAGGGTCTCTTCCAACCCAGGTGATTCTATGATGGTGTTGTCACTACATTGCAGGTCTTCTGGAGCCTCAACCTATTTCAGTGCAGTCTGTATCAGTCCATGGCAAATGGTGGGGCTGTGTTTCCACCCCTGTGGCAGTTGATTCCAGGTGTACTAGACACCCTTCCAAGTGAAAGCAAACTGTGGCCTGCACTCTGCTGCCAAAAGGATTGAGAAAAAACTGGTGTACCAGTTGGCTGCTTTTGACTCCAGTTCATACTGCACAGCAGCACTCAGCAGCAGCATGACTTCATTCAGGCCACAATAGTCCACTGTCAGCCTCCACTCTCCATTGGACTTCTGTACTGGCCAGATTGGTCTGTTAAAGAGTGAGCAGGAGGAGTCAAAGGAGTTGATTCTGCCCCTCTACTCTGCCGTGGTGAGACCCCACCTGGAGTACTGTGTTGTGCACTAGCATCCCCAGTATAAGAAAGACATTTGGCTGTTGGAACAAGTCCAGACAAGGGCCATGAAGATGATCCAAGCACTTCTTCTATGATGACAGGCTGAGAGAGTTGGGCTTGTTCAGCCTGGAGAAGAGAAGGCTCCAGGGAGGCCTTTCTGCAACCTTCCAGTACCTAAAGGGGGCCTACAGTTAATCTGGAGAGGGACTGTTTATCCGGGACTGTAGTGATAGGATGAGGGGTAATGGCATTAATGGGTGTCATGATCCACAACCTAGACAAGACTTAGTTTGGCAAAGGTTAAACCCCCTTGCATTCCAACCGAATCTCACATCGCTCTGGGAGGCTGGGGGCAGCTGGGCTTAATCCCTGAGTGATGTCCAATTACTAGGTGTTTTATCGTGATAAGTACTCAATTCAATTCTCAATTCAATTCTCAATTCAATTCTCAATTCTCCTGAGAACAGAATTAAGACTCGAAAGGGAGTCAAGGTTAAGGTTGCTTTATTTGGCCCACAACAAACGTGCAGGAAAACGGGGGAAGAAAGAGAAAAGGGTGGAAAAGAGAGATAGAGAGGGAGAGAGAGTGTGAAAAGAGGAAGAGAGAGAGATGCGAGGGGGGGTGTATATCTACCACCACGATGCTACGGCATTCTGTCCAATGGCAGAGTATTCTTCAGTGCCTCCGGGTCCGACGGAGGGGGAGAGCGTTCCCTCGTTTGTCCATTCTCCATGTCCGTTCTCCGTTGCTTTTCTTCCCTCACGTTGCTTGGGTTTTTTCCATGGCCGAATGCTCCCTTTTTGTAGGGATACAGATCCTTTGTATTGCCACAAGCTTCCACCTGGCCTGTGGGAATGCTTCAGGGTGGATGACCGAATGTCCGATGTGTGAATGGCTCCCGATAGTGGAATGTTCTCCTGATGTGTGAATGGCTCCTGATGTCTCTCCTGATATCTTTTGGGTGGCTCGTTGAATAGTCATTAGGTCCTTGGAAGCCTGAGCCGGTGGTGGTGATGTAGTGTGCTAGGAATGAGGTTTGGTTAGGTGAGAGATAAAAAGAGGGGGGCCGGTTCTGTTGGCAATTGTTAAGGCATATTTCCAGTACCTTACAATGGGTCACTCACTGAGGAGACCAGCTCCAGAGCAGGTATGTCCGCACTGGGGAAGAGAATCCCCGTAAAAAGGGCTGACAAAGAGCTCTTTTAGGGGCTTTTTGAAGCTGAGACAGCCACCTGCTTGTACTGGAGGCCGGTAGCTCATGGGTGGGCTGCACCACGTAGGTAGAGCCAGCACATCTGAATGAGGCATACACATGCCACAATGGTCACTCATTGAGCCCACACCCTCCTCCTCTTGAAAGCAGCCCAGAGGGGAGCACAGTGTCCAGGTCGCTGGGCAGGGAGTAAATGAGCTGTGAGTGGGTGTAAATTTATTAGCAGCTGATTAGTGGCTAGGGCCATGACAGAGCACTAAAAATAAATACATAACTAAATTACCAGCTGAATTAAAGAACAAAGGTCTCCACCTGGCAGCTGATCATGCTCCTGACACTAACCAAAATGGATGTGGGAACCCAGGCCAAGCTCCCACAGATGGATGTGGCTGTGTAGGTCACAGGCTGTAGGGAATGGGACAGCCTCTCCCTGGTAGCAGGGGGCAGCTGTGAGTATGGCTGTGTGTGGTGTGAGCAGGTAGATGACCTGCTCAGTCGAGCAGCACAGCTACTTAAAAGCATTAGGGAGGCTGAAATGGAAGTAGACCAGTGGAGCCAGGTTCTGCCATCCATGCAAGGGAAGTGGGTGCACCCAGCAGATGGCCCCCTGGTCCAGGGTGCTCCTGTATCCTGCCCCTGTCAGGTGGAAGCCAGAAGCCTAAATGGAAAGGGTGAGTGGAGGCAAGTTCATGTCAGTGTCAGAAGGTGAGCACCCTCCTTGCCTGCCTCACCTCCTCAGGTGCCTCTGAGAAACAGACATAAGGCTAGTCTTCCCAGGTGCCCTCATGCAATAGGTTTGAGGCTCTGGAGCTTGAGGGGTAGGTAGGTGAGGATGCAGTGGAAGGCCCACCCAGGAGGTTGTCTAGGGTGAAGAAGTCGACTCCATTGACGTACGGAAATAGACTCTATAACTCGAAAGTTATAAAGTAGGTATGTTTAATGCACGCAGATGCACGGGGGATCGCTCTGCAAAAACATGCATACCCAAAGTAGTGACCGTCCCACATTTATACAATGAACAATGAATATTCAATTAACGCCTATACATATTCATTACCTAAACCCACCTACTCTCGCTTCGTATTAAAATGAGTTCCAAGAAGTCATTTCCATAAACTCCTCCCAACTGCGCCTGCGCAGATTCTTCCAAAAATTATGGGCAAGGGTCTTCGGTGGTCATTGAGAGGAAGGCCATGAGTCTTCCTCATGATGTACTTTTCAACTTTCACTTGGAATGTGAGAGTCTGACAGGCTTGCAGTGTTCTTATCAGTTTGAGCTAACCCATGTCCTTATTAACCATCTATTTTCCTTTAGCAAGGATATTTATGGACCCATTTGTGACAGATGTTATCCTGTTCAAATTATTGCTTCCTATAATCGCTCCCTCGAGATCATACGAGACCGTTTCCCACTTCTTAGATGGTCCTTTATCAGGGAAAGATCAAACTGTTTGGTTACGTGACTAAGTTCTATGACTATTTTTTTCTAAGTACTTATTGCCCCTATTTCACCATGCCTTCAAGACTGCCTCCACCATGAAGGAAAGAAGGGTAATTGTCATAGGCGACTCAATTCTGAAGGGAATAGAAGGCCCCATATGTCAGCCAGACCCTATCCATAGGGAAGTCTGGGGCCCAGGCCTGGGACATTATCAAAAAAATACCGGACCTGGTTTGCCCCTCCAATTATTATCTCCTACTGATAGTTCAGACTGGCAGTGACAGAATCGCTGAGAGAAGCCTGAAGACTATCAATAGGGACTTCAGGGGACTGGGTCAGTTAGTGGATGGAGTAGGAGTAGGGGTGGTGTTTTCCTCTATCCCTTCAGTAGCAGGGAGGGGTACTGAGAGGACCTAGAAAACCCACCTGTAAATTCATGGCTGAGAGGCTGGTGCCATTGCAGGAGTTTTGGGTTTTTTGACTATGGGGTGTGTGGTGGTTCAGCCCCAAACAGTGGCTGAGCACCACACGCTGCTCGCTCGCTCCCTGAGGAGAAACATACAGAGCCTACATGGGTTGGGATAAGGACAGTTTACTGACAAAGTCACCGTGAAAGGGGAACAATAACAGCCCTCAGCAAATTTCACTTACACCCAGTGATAACAGAGAGTACTGCATGACCCAAGGACCAGCCTAAGACCCCCAACCACACTCAGACTGCCCTGGAGGCACCCAGGAGCACCCCTCCTGGGTGCTGTGGAAGTGATGTCAGGTGGTGTGGAAAACAGCCCAGGCTAACTCAGCTCACCTGTGCTGACTGCTTAGGGAGGTTGACTCTGGCCTGGCCAGAACCAGGACATTATCCACCCTTTTTTTCCACACCATCTACATGATGGAGTTTTTGGGAGGTTGTTGCAGTTTTGCGTAGCTGGATTTTAATGGAGAAGGGGGAGCTGCAGAGATGGCTCCTGCAAGAAGCAGCTAGAAGCTCTTTGCAGGCCCCAGAGAGTAAACATCCACCGATTCAAGGCCAGAGTTGCTGCTGACCAAGGCCAAGCCAATTGGCAATGGTCACAGCACGTCTGGGAAACACATTTAGGAGAAAAAAAAAAAATGCAAGCAGGTGCATTTTGCCACCAGAGAAGGGAGTGAGAATATGTAAGAAGCCGTACAGACACCAAGGCCAGGGAAGAAGGAGGAGGGGGAAGAATGAGGTACTCCAGGTGCCGGAGAGAGAGATTCCCCTGCAGCCCGTGGAGAAGACGATGGTGAAGCAGGCTGTCCCCCTGGATAATGACGGGGGAGCAGAGACCATCTACAGCCTGTGGAGAGACCGACCCATACTGCAGCAGGTTTGCTGGGGAACTTGTGACTCTGTGGGGGACCAGGCGGGAGCAGTCTGGGCCCGAAGGTCAGCACCCCATGGAAGAGAGCCATGCTGAGGCATGTGGTGAGGAGATGACACCCGGATAGAAAGGACTCATGCTGGAGAAGTTCATGGAGGACTGTATCCTGTGGGTGGGACCCCTTGAATCAGCCGATGTTTACTCTCTGGGGCCTGCAGAGAGCTTCTAGCTTCCCCTTGAACATCCAGCCCAACGCCAGCAGCGGGGTGCCAGGAGGAGCTGGGCTTTCCACTTCTGTAGATTTAACTCCTTCATGTGCTGCTAGTATTTCCTTTTCTGTTGGAGTGCAACGGGCCTTGGATCCTCTGTAGCCCCGACTCTAAAACCCCAGGGGTTGGCCATGCGTCTTTCCTGATGTTTTCTGCCAGAGACTCCAGGTAGGGCCATTCTCCCCAGCTGCAGTGTAGAGAACGTTTCACAGAATCACAGAATCACAAGGTTGGAAAAGACCTTTAAGATCATCAAGTCCAACCATTCTCATCCTAAACTAAATCATATCCCTAAGTACCTCATCTACCCTGTTTTTGAACACATCCAGGGAAGGTGACTCAACCCCCTCCCTGGGCAGCCTGTTCCAGGCCCTGACAACTCTTTCAGTAAAAAATTTTTTTCTAAAATCCAATCTAAACCTGCCCTGGCGCAGCTTCTTGCCATTTCCCTTTGTCCTATCACCTGTCACCTGGCTGAAGAGACCATCACCTATCGCTCTATCACCTCCCTTCAGGTAGTTGTAGGTGGTGATAATGTCTCCCCTTAGCCTCCTCTTTTCTAAGCTAAACAGCCCCAGCTCCCTCAGCCGCTCCTCATAGGATTTGCCCTCCAGCCCCTTCACCAGCCTGGTTGCCCTTCTCTGGACTCGCTCCAGGACCTCCATGTCCTTCTTATGGTGAGGAGCCCAGAACTGGACACAGTACTCGAGGTGTGGCCTCACCAATGCCGAGTACAGGGGCACAATCACTTCCCTAGACCTACTGGCCACACTGTTTTTGATACAAGCCAAGATGCCATTGGCCTTCCTGGCCGCCTGAGCACACTGCTGACTCATATTCAGTCTGCAGTCAACCAACACCCCCAGGTCCTTCTCTGCCTGACAGCTCTCCAGCCAGTGTCCCCCAAGCCTGTAGCGCTGCATGGGGTTGTTATGTCCCATGTGCAGCACTCTACACTTGGCCTTGTTAAACTTCATCCCATTGGTCTCAGCCCATCGGTGGGTGTGGGTTCACATACCAAAGCCAGGTGAACAGACAAAACATCATTGTTACCATCACCTCTTCAAATAACAGGATAAACATTTATCTTAACTTTTTAACACAATCCGGTCAGATCTACCATTATCCCAAAACTTCGTGCCCCACATTGGGAGCCAAAAAGGACTGTGGTGGTCCATCCGGAAACAGTGGCTGAGCACCACATGCTGTTCACTCACTTCAAGTGGAGAAACAGACAAGAGCCTCTGTGGTTTGGGATAATGACAGTTTACTTTCAAATGCACTGCGAAAGGGGAACAATAACAGTCCACGGCAAGTTCCACTCATACCCAGTGATAATACAGTGTACTTTACAGACCCAAGGATAACACAGAGTACTGCACCATGGGAGGACTGACCCAATGCCCCAACTGCACTCAGACTGCCCTGGGGGCACCCAAGAGTAATCCTCCCTGACCAGTCCCTTTTATGGGGGAGTGATGTCAGGTGGTGTGGAAAACAGCCCAGGCTAACTCAGTTCACCTGTGCTGGCTGCTTGGGGAGGTTAACTCTGGTCTGGCCAGAACCAGGACATTATCCACCCTTTTTTCCACACCATCTACATCATGCCCAGATCTTGCATTTTCAGTTGATTTGGGATGTTCATAACATATAATTTGTACCTTATTTATACAATCTATCATTGAATGATTTTTTATACAGCAACAATTTAGCAGCTGTCCTCACCATGCCGGAGCAGGTTTTCTGGGGGGACTTGTGCTTCTGTGGGGGACCAGGCTGGTGCAGCCTGGGCCTGAGAGATTGCACCCCATAGAAGTGACCTATGCGTGGGAATAGCTGAAGCTCCATGGGAAAGGACTCATGTTTCAGAAGTTCCTGGAGGACTGTCTCTTGTGGGTGGGACCCCACATTGGAGCAGGTGAAGAATGTGAGGAAAGCCTCCCCCGCCCCCTCCTGCAGGAAAGGAAAACAACTCCTGAGGAACTGACCGAAACCCCCATTCCCTGTTCCCTTTCCCCCCTTCCCCCCATGCCACCCTGGTGGGGAGAAGGCAGAGAAATCATGAATAAAGGTAATTCTGCAAAGAAGGAGCGGGGGGGGGCAGAGGTGTTTTACGATCTGGTTTTACTTCTCATAATCCTATTCTGGTTTCACTGTGTTTGTGTGTGTATAGTTTAAATAAATTAGTTGCTTTTTATTTTCTTTCTAGTCCGTGTTGAGTCTGTCTTGCCCATGACATTAATTGCAGAATGATTTCTCCCTGTCCTTATCTCGACTTCTAGACTCCAGCTTGGTAGAATTGTGCAACACTGTCCCCCTAACATAACACATACTCCTCCTTTTTCTGCTAACATCATATCTAGGACCATCCGATTCTCCCATGTCATTCTGCTATTGGCATCCAATTGTTCTGATATTCCTTTAACAGCATCCCTTGTATGATTTATGAATCTTTGTTGATTATAATAGATATAATTGATCCAATCTACATTTTTATTTACTGTGACCCACCAAAAAAGGATGATTCTAAACCTGCAGCAATCTGATTCCTGGCCTAAATTCATCAGGAACTCCTCGTGGGACTCCAATTGAGTCCATGTATATTCTGTCAAAGGAAGTCCCCAGTATGCTTCTTTTGGCCCTGATCTCTTTCTCTTTAGAAGTCTTATCCTCTCTGAATGCCAGGGTGAATGGGATGGCCAATTGTACTATAGCACAAGTGCCTTTCCAGTTGGGCGGAAGAATATTCCTTAGAACCTTTCCTCCACAATACCACCACAAGTCAGCTCTCGGAACCTGTAATGAGGAATAGTTCCCACCTTTAACATTTGTCACATTCAACGTTCTCTTGCATCCTGAGAACTCCCCTAAAAATTGTGTAGCCACTCCACCCTGTCGTGAGAGACAAGCCGATTGGTTTCCAACTACACCTGTGAGAACAGGGGGTGTTTGAATGTCCTTCTTCAGCAAGGCTGGGAACAGAAGTGAAAGTGTTTTACAGGTATCATTTCCCCAGGCTGTTTTTTCCTGATACAGTGCAATAATGTGCTCCATCCCTGTGTGATCATTGGACCATCCTAGGGGAAAACGTACAACTTGTGGTTTAGGTCAACTTGAGGCACATGCATAGCAATCACTCTTGTTAAAACGTTTCACAGTGTATTTTACCCATTCCACCCAGGCATTCGTCTCTCCATCTCCTGTTTCTACTTCAAATGTCTGTCTCAAATCCTCAATTCTTACTACTTTTACTATGATAGGATCATTAAAAAGTCTTCCTACCTCTGACCTAGGTTTCTGAGTACTTTTCCAGTCTTCATCTTTCTTTGAACTCCTATTTTCAAATTTTTCTACCATTATTCTGAATTGCCATAATGGATCTTTCCCCATGACCTCTATCCCTAGTCCATAGGGTCGAGTGATAGTACCATTAGCATTACAGATAGTAATTATTATAGGATTACACACCTTTTCTTGGCAATTGTGGGTAGCGTGTCCCTTTGAGATTGTAATCATCTCTTTTAGGGGTTCCCAATAAAAACTTTTACAATTTACATCTGCTGTCCATCCATTAACCTCAGTAGTCCACCAAACATTGCTCCAAGAGGGGCAAGGAGCTATCCCATAGTGTCCAACCTTGTACTGGTTCAGGACACATGTACTTCTCTGCACTGCTCAGTGCCCTTTGGTTCTTTAGACTCCCACAATCCAAAATTTGACAAACATCAAACATGATGCTCTGAAGCCCAGTCCCATCTGGAATGCTGAATTGTAAGTTATTAAGGGATTTTCTAGCATGACCCAGCATTCCTATTTTCATTATAGTGAAGTATAAGCACCATATCAACATTATTTTGAACATTTTCAACCTTTTACACCCCCAAACACAATAGATAAATACTAGTGCAATAAAAAACCTAAACAAAACTTAACTACTAAAACAACAATTTGAACAGTCTTTAAATTACTGTTTCTTCAGTTTGATGAGCAGAGGATTCTTGGTGGGCTGTATACACCAACGTTTGTCCTCAGATGGATGTTCCACTGGTCCTTTGAGCCGGGTGTAATGAGTCCAACCTTTCTCAGCAGTTCTCACAGCAGTTTCAGTTGTCAGTAGAACCTGGAAAGGACCTTCCCATTCAGGCTGCAGTTTGTATTCCTTCCATGACTTAATCAGAACCCATTCTCCAGGTTGCATAGTATGGACTGCAAATTCCAACGGTGGAGTTTGTGCAAAGAGTCCTTTACTCCGGAGAAAGGATAAGGAAGTGGATAGCCCCAGGATATAGTTCTTAAGAAAAGTATCTTTTGTTTCAAACCTTGGTATTTTTCCAATTTCACCCATATAGGCCAAGCCAAACAACATTGCATAGGGAGATATACCTAAGTCTTTCCTAGGTGCAGTCTGAATTCTCAGTAAGGCAATGGGCAAGCATTTGATCCAAGGTAATTTGGTTTCTAAAATTAAAACTTTGATAATTGTTTCTTTAGGGTTTGATTCATCCGTTCAACCCTACCTGAGGAGGGCAGATGCCAGGGAGTATGAAAGTCCCAGGATATCCCTAATCCTTCCATAGTCCCTTTAAGCCCCCTGGATGTAAAGTGACTCCCCTGGTCTGAATCCACATTTTCAATTATTCCATACCTGGGAATGATCTGTCCTAGAAGGATTTTAATTACCCCTGCAGCTGTGGCTGAAGCCATCGGATATGCTTCTACCCATCCTGTTAGATTGTCAACCAATACCAGGAGATATTTCAACCTTCCTATGGGTTGTAATTCAGTGAAATCTATTTGAATACTTTGAAAAGGTCTTAAACCGGGTTCTCTTCCTCCTTGAGGCTGTTTCTTGAGAACCTTTTTATTTATCTTTTTACAAACAATGCACCTTTCGCAGACTTTTTTAGCTATAGTATAAATTCCTATGCACACATACTTCCTTAGAATTAAATCACACATTGCTTGTACCCCCTAATGACTCCCTCGGTGTAAAATGGCCATTATTTCCCTTATGATTTGTTTATTTAGCATTTCTCATCCATCTGAGAGAATCCACTTCCTTTCTTCTGTTTCAGTAGCTCCCAATTCCTTTAATTCCTTTTTCTCTCCTTCAGTGAAAATTGCAACCTCCTTGGGTTCAGATACACAAGAAGTAAGATTACACATCTTAACAAATTTCAGGCCCCAAGGCAGCTTTCTTTGGCTACCTGATCTGCTAATCTGTTCCCTCTAGCTTCCAAGGAATTCCCTTTCTGATGCCCATTTACATGGACTATTGCAATTTCTCTGGGTAAGAGTAAATTCTTCAAAACCTGTTTTACCAGTTCCCCATGTACCAACTCCTTTCCTTTACTGTTAATTAACCCTCTTTCATCCCATATTTTTCCAAATCACAGAATCGTAGGGGTTGGAAGGGACCTCGAGAGATCATCGGGTCCAACCCCCCTGCCAAAGCAGGCTCCCTAGCACATATTGCACAGATAGGCGTCCAGACAAGTCTTGAATATCTCCAGAGAAGGACATTCCACCACCTCCCTGGGCAGCCTATTCCAGGGCTCTGTCACCCTCACTGTGTAAAAGTTCTTCCGCATGTTGGTGCAGAACTTCCTGTGCTCCAATTTGCAGCCATTGCCCCTTGTCCTATCACCACAGACTACTGAAAAGGGGTTGGCCAATTCCCCCTGCATCCCATACTTAAGATATTTATAAACATTAATTAGGTCCCCCCTCAGTCTTCTTTTCTCCAGGCTGAACAGCCCCAGCTCACTCAGCCTTTCCTCATACGGGAGCTGTTTGAACTACCCCAAAAGCGTACCTTGAATCTGTATAAATCGTCCCTTCTGTCCCATTTAATAATTGTAATGCTTGATTTAAAGCATATAATTCGCATGTCTGGGCAGACCAGTCGTTAGGTAATCTTCCCGATTCTTTCACATTTTGATTTTCCCCATCAATAATTCCATAACCATTATGCCTTTTTCCCTGTATGATTCTGGAGGATCCATCAATAAATAAATGGAGACCTGTTGGCATGGGTATGTCCCTCAAGTCAGGTCGCACTTTAGTATGATATTCTATTATATCTAAGCAGTTATGCTCAAGTTCTTGCTTATTAGTCTCCCCTTTTGATAGAAAGGTGGCAGGATTGAGTCATGATTCAGCAGTTAGAACTAAATCATCTTTTTCCATTAAAATTGCCTCATACTTCAAAATCCTAGAATCAGTGAGCCATCTTCCTGCCTTCTGAGTCAGACTTGTCCTTACTTGATGTGGAGTGCTTACTATAAGTGCTCCTCCAAAAATTAGTTTTCTGCTTTCTTCCACCAAGAGGGCTGTGGCTGCTACTGCCTGTACGCATTCAGACCACCCTCGAGATACTGGGTCCAACAGTTTAGATAAATAGGCAATTGGCTGTCGCTTGCCTCCCCACTTTTGAGTTAACACGCCCAGGGCTGTTCCCTTATCTATGGTAGCAAACAAGTGGAATGGTTTGTCAAGGGAGGGCAGTGCTAACACAGGGGCAGTCATCAGGCTTTGTTTTAATTCTTGTATTAATTCTTTTTCTTCATTAGTCCATACCAAGTCATTAGGCTCTTCTTCTAACAATTTAAAATATAATCCCTTTGTTTTTAGTGCATATGATTCGATCCATAGGCGACAATAGCCTGTCAGTCCCAAAAATTTTCGCAGCTCTTTCTTAGTTCTCGGGAGAGGTAACTCAACTATTCCTCTTTACCCCCCGGGTTTATTCTCCATTTCCCTTCACTGATTAGATGTCCTAAACTTCTTTTTCCATGTACTGCAGTTTGGTTTTTGGTACTCTTAGTCCCTGTTTCCCTAGGAAATTTAACAAAGCATTTGTTGTTTCCCTTACGATTATCTTATTTTCCCCTGAGATTAAAATATCATCTACATATTGTAGGAGGGTGACTTCAGTTGGGACTTTAAATTTTTCTAATACTTGTTCCAATGCTTGTCCAAATAAATTTGGTGATTCAGTGAATCCCCGAGGTAAAACTGTCCATCTAAATTGTTGTTTTCGTCCTGTAAAAGGGTCTTCCCATTCAAAAGCAAACATGTCTCTACTATCAGGGTCCAGTGGACAGGTCCAGAAAGCATCCTTTAAATCAATCACACTAAACCATCCGTGGTCATGTGGTATTTTACTCAATAGAGTGTAAGGATTAGGAACCACTGGGTGATGCACTTGAACTATTTGGTTTAACTTTCTTAAATCCTGTACCAAACGATATGATCCATCGGTTTTCTTTACTGATAAGATTGGGGTATTAAAAGGAGACATACATGGGTCCAGAAGCTTATCCTTAATTAAACTCTCTATAACTGGTTGGAGACCTTTACGGCCTTCCAATGAAATAGGATATTGTTTTTGGCAAATAATTTCATTCTCCCTTTTAAATTTAATCTTTAAGGGGGTAATGTTTAATCCACCTCGATTACCCTCTCGCACCCACACTATTGGATCAATTTGGTTTTCATCTTCCTCTGTTAGTAAGGCCATGGATATCACGATTTGATCATCCTGGGTTTTCAATTCCAATCCTAATTGTATTATCAAATCTCTTCCCAATAAATTAGTTCCAGCATCAAGGATATATAAAAGTCGCCCATGAATTTTCTCATCACCTAATCTTGAAGTGGTATTTTCAAACATGGGGACTGGGAATCCTTCCCCTTTTACCCCTGATACGGTTATACTTTGGTCTGATAGCTTCAGTCCTTGAGGTATAAAATTTAAGGAAGTTCTAGAAGCTCCAGTGTCAACCAGGAAGACAACGTCCTCCTCCTGAGGTCCCACCTTCAATTTTATTAAGGGCTCTTAGTAGGACCTTAAATTAAGAAACCCCCGACTTCCCTATTCATGTTCAAAAGACATTAAGGGAATTACCCTTTCTTCTTTTCTTAGCTCAGGACATTCTCGCTTAAGATGTCCCTGTTTGCCACACCGATAACATCCCGCTGAGAGAAAACCGACCTGTGGGGGTTGCCAAGGTCTTCCCCTGCCTCGGCCAATTCCTCCTTTATTCATATTTCTCACAACCCTTCCACTTCTTCTTGTCCAGTTTTCCCCTCTACCTCTCAGTGAAACTGGCTCTCTTTTTCTTACTACCTGATCCACAGCAGATACCATCATTTTTGCTTTCTGCTTCTGTTTTTCTTCCTCTCTTTTCACAAACACTTTCTGAGCCTCTCTTAGTAAAGCTTCCAAAGGTCTTCCATTCCAACCATCTATCTTCTGTAACTTTCGCCTAATATCAGGCCATGCTTTAGTCACAAAATTAACTTTCAGAAGACCTTGTGCTACAGGATCTTCAGGATTCATACCCGAGTATTCTCATTTGTTCTCAGTCGCTGTAAAAACGCTGAGGGTGTCTCATCTTTTTCCTGCTCAATCTCAAAGGCTTTAGTAAAGTTCTGAGACTTAGGAGCAGCCTCCTTTATACCTTCCATGATTAGGTCTCTTAAATCTCTCATGTTACCCCGATGTATTGGATCATTATTATTCCAGTTAGGGTCCACATTAGGAAATTTTTGTTCAGCCGGAATGACTCCCTGGCCTGGCGGGTTTCTTTTTTCCCATTCTTGCATGGCTGCCCGCCTAATCATTCCTCTTTCTTCCCCAGTAAATAAAATATTCATTATAGAAATTTCTTGCCAGGAGTAAAAATTAGGTCCCAGGAATTGATCCAATTGTTCGGCTAATCCTATTGGATCCTCAATTAAAGATTTCATTTCATTTTTAAAGTTTCTCACTTCCATACTTGTGAGTGGGGAATTAACATATCCCACTTGTCCTGTTCCGAGGGGAACTTCTCGGAGAGGATGTAGTTCCTCAGTTATTCTCCTAGTAGGTTTCTTTACTGAGGGGCAAAGGGTAGTTCAAAATATCCTTTTTGCATGGTTCCAATTCTTTGTTAAGCCTAGGGTAAAGAGGTTGAGCAAGAGCACCAGCTATAGTGTCCCGATCAATCTTTTGGTTTTCTAGGGGCGGCAAGGCGTCTAATAAAGGGCTTGCCTCGGGGTTAAGCAAGGGAGGGGTCAAGTTCCACAGGGGGAAGATTATAGGGAGGGAGTAAACAATTTAAGGGATCCCATACTTTGGAATCCTCCATCTTTTTCTCAGAATCATTCTCAGTTATTTTTAATGGAAACAAACATATAACGGAGCCCCCTTTCCAGCAGGAGGCATAATCTATTTCTTCTTGAGAAAGAGGCTTTTTCTTATTGACATACAAATTTAAGGATTGACATAACCAATCCTCTTCTGCCCCAAATTTCGGCCAAAAGACAGCCGGAGGATTAACACTTTCCTTTGTCCAAATAAAACAACAGTACTGTATCATCTTTTTCTTATCCTTATTCCTGGTACAAGACATGTCTTCCCAATTTACCAACATCCTCCCTAAGGGACTGTCTGGAGGAATGTTTCCAGGGGTTTTTTCTACACCCCCCACTTTCTTATTAAGCCGGCTATCCTTATTTCCCATTCGGTCCCTTGGAGACTTTTTTTTTAACAACAAATCAGCCTTTCGCTTCACCCTTCTCCGGCCGCTTCCCTCACGGAAAAACGGAACTGCGAATCCGGGCTCCGCACTCACTTCGTACTTAATTGTACGTCTCTTACACACACACACACACGTCTCCCCGAATGTTCCGACCACCAAGGCAATACTTAACGTCCGATTTTCTTACCTTGGTCCGTGCACGGAGTTGCCTGGTCGTCACGGTGGTGCCTACTATCCTCCCCTCTGGTTCACTAAGTCTACCTTTAAAATTGGTCTCAGGATCTAGCCAGTCCCTCGCTGGAACTCCCGTCGATGATACACAAGACCGTTGAAATCAACGGGACGCGTCGGCGGCAGGAGCTCCTCACGGCGATGATGTCGATCCCGAACGAGCCCCCAATCTGTTAGAAATGCCAAAAAGTCCTAAAAATAAAGGACTCAAGGTAGATACGTTAGTGAAGCAGTAATTTATTATACTGACGTACGGAAATAGACTCTATAACTCGAAAGTTATAAAGTAGGTATGTTTAATGCGCGCAGATGCACGGGGGATCGCTCCACCACAAACGTGCATACCCGAAGTAGCAAAACCGTCCCATATTTATACAATGAAACAATGAATATTCAATTGACGCATATACATATTCATTACCTAAACCGCCTACTCTCGCTTCTTATGCTAATCAGCTTATCAGTCCTTTGTGATTGCGCAGTTTCTTCCAAAAATTGTGGGCAATGGGTCTTCGGTGGTCCTTGGGAGGAAGGCCCCGAGGCCTCCTCACGATGTACTTATCACCTTTCGCCTGGAATGTGCTGCTCTTGCAAGCTTGCAGTGTTCTTATCATTCTGAGCTAATTCATGGCCTTGTTAACTATCTGTTTTCCTCTAATCATGTCCTTTGTCAGCCTCATGTTTTCTTTAACAAAGAGACAACTGACGTATTTAGAATGGAGTTCTTGCTCTTTCTCTTCTCCTCGAGATAGTACAAGGCTTTCACGAGTAATCCCTTCGCTATGGAAAAAAACTCCCCTACTCCTTCACAAGCCGTTCTTACATGATTACCTAGCTAACTTGCAAGAGCTGCCCTTGTATAACTACACTACATATACAATCGTGACTCTATACCCTCAGATCAATTCCCCCCTTTCTATTACACTAAGTAAATTCTTTTACTTAAACAGCTTTCCTGAATGATATAAGGCATCGTATATAATAGTTATCCTTTTAGACATTTTCCAAAGCCATAGGTACAACATCTTCTGGTTGTATATCATGAACAGGCCCGTCCAGACCCCTACTACGTGTTCCCATTACATGCTTTTCAATTCTTTTTAATTGCTTGTTTAGTGCCACCATATAGGAGGTCATTATTTCTTCACGAATTTGTGAAGATGTTCCTTTTTGCACCCCATAAGGCCGCCCATATAAAATTTCGAATGGGCTAAGCCCTTCTCTTACTCTTGGTCTAGTTCGTATTCGTATAAGAGCCAATGGTAAAGACTGAGGCCAAGTTAGATTAGTTTCCTGCCCTAACTTGACAATCTGTTGTTTGATTAGATGATTCATTTTCTCCACCTGACCACTTGATTGTGGTCTGTATGGGGTGTGTAATTGCCAATCTATTCCTAATGTGTTGTACAATTCTGGACAGAGGACCACATTTTGTGTCTGAGGACATTACCGCTGGGACTCTGAATCTGGGTATTATTTCTTGGAGCAATACCTTGGTTACTTCCCGGGCTTTAGCAGTTCTGCACAGGAAAGCTTCTGGCCAGCCTGAAAAGGTATCCGTTAGTACTGACAAATATCGGTACCCCCCTTTTCTAGGGAGATCCGAAAAGTCAATCTGCCAGTGTTGTCCCGGACCGTTTCCTTTCCCAATCTTTCCAAATTTCAGCCCTTTCATTACTTTAGGGTTAGTCTGGAGGCAAAGATCACATTGTTGGGTTACCTGTCTTACGGTAGTATATAAGTTCCGTGCTATTATGTTTTTAGTAAGATCTTTATATAGGGCTTCTGCCCCCCAGTGCCTTTTCCTATGTTCTTCACGGACTACTGACCATATCATGTAGGAAGGGATCACTATTCTCCCTTGCGAGGTTATAGCCCACCCTTCCTCATTATATGATCCCTCTAAGTCATTAATGAGTTTGCGGTCCTCTTTTGTGTATTCCAGTTTATCCCCTAAAGTTATTTGTCCGTCAGGTATTAGCGCACCCTCTACCTTGATTGCTTCTCTGGCTGCTTGTTTTGCTTCCCTGTCTGCCAGCTCATTTCCACTTTCCAATTCTGTGCTCACCTTCTGGTGTGCCTTAATGTGCATAATTGCCACCTTTTCAGGAAGCTGTACTGCATTCAGGAGTCTCAAAATTTCTTCTGCGTGTTTGATGGTTTTTCCTTGAGAATTTAACAATCCGCTTTCTTTCCATATTGCTCCATGAGCATGTACCACCCCAAAGGCGTACTTAGAGTCAGTCCAAAAGTTTACAGTCCTTCCCTGGGCTATCTCCAGGGTCCTGGTGAGAGCTATGATCTCAGCCTTCTGGGCTGAGACATCAGCTGATAGTGGCCCTGACTCTATTACCTTTTCAGAAGTGGTAACAGCATATCCGGAGTGTCTCCTTCCGTTCAGCATATAGCTGCTTCCATCGGTGAACCAGTGTTCGACTCCATCGATTGGAACGTCTTTAAGGTCTGTGCGACTAGAATGCGTGGCTTCAATTGTTTCCAAGCAGTCGTGACTCACTGGCTCCCCGATGTTTCCATCGAGGAATGAAGCCGGATTGATGATGTTTGTAGTCACAGTTTTAACATCATCCTGTTCAACCATTATGGCTTGATATCTCAGGAATCTCTGTGGGGAAAGCCAATGCCCTCCCTTTGCTTCAAGGACCGCGGATACAGTATGGGAAACCAGGACAGTCATTTTCTGGCCCAGGGTGAATTTCCGGGCTTCTTGGATGTTTAAAATGACAGCTGCCACTGCTCTCAGACAGCCAGGCCACCCTTTTGCAGCGGTATCCAGCTGTTTAGAAAAGTACGCTACTGCCCGCCTGTATGGTCCCAAATCTTGTGCCAATATTCCTAATGCCATTCCCTGTTTTTCGTGGGAGAATAGGAAAAATGGTTTACTTACATCGGGAAGCCCCAATGCTGGTGCTGACATTAGAGCTTTCTTTAGCTGATGGAAAGCTCGGTCCGACTCCGCATCCCACTGGAGGTTCTTCTGGTTAGCTGTCATCAGGGAATATAGAGGCTTCACAAGCAGACCATAATCACATATCCAAAGTCGGCACCACCCTGTCATGCCTAGGAATGTTCGTAATTCTTTTATAGTTCGTGGTCGGGGGGTTTGGCATATGGCCTCTTTCCGGGCTTGTCCTAGAACCCGTTGTCCAGCGCTGATCTCGTACCCCAGGTACGTAACCTGTTGTAGCACTACCTGTGCCTTTTTCTTAGAAACCCGGTACCCCTGTAGTCCCAGGAAATTTAACAGACTCACGGACCAAATGATGCAGGATTCCTCATTTTCGGTTGCAATGAGAAGGTCGTCTACATACTGCAACACCTTCCTTTCTTCTGATAGTGGTTCCCATGACTCCAAGTCTTTTGCTAGCTGAGTCCCAAAAATTGTGGGGCTATTTTTAAACCCCTGTGGCAACACTGTCCATGTGAGCTGGGTCTTTCGACCACTTTTGGGATTTTCCCATTCAAAAGCAAAATTTTTCTGGCTGGCTTCATGGAGAGGGAGGCAAAAGAAAGCATCCTTTAAATCCAGGACCGTAAACCAAGCTAAATCAGGGGTTAATGTGGTTAGTAGGGTGTAGGGGTTAGCTACCACTGGATATAGATCTTCTGTTACCTTGTTGATGGCTCTTAAGTCCTGAACTATCCTATAGGACCCATCAGGTTTCTTAACTGGGAGGATAGGTGTGTTGAATTCTGATTCACATTCTTTTAGTAGTCCTAGTTCTACTAACCGTTCTATGATTGGACGAATTCCTTCCCTGTCTTCCCTTTTCAATGGATATTATTTGATCCTCACCGCATTCTGTCCCTCTTTTAATTTTACTATTATTGGTGGTGAGCATTTTGCTCGTCCTGGTACATCAGTTGCCCAAACTCCAGGATATACCTGGTCCGTGATTCTGGTATCAATTTCTCCTACTGCAGGGGTAGTAACCAAGGATAAACTCATAATTTGAGTATATTGATGCTCATTTACCTCCAGAGTAATTTCCCCTTGTCCAAATTTGATTGTTGCTTCCAATTGTTCTAATAAGTCCCTCCCCAGGAGGGCCTTTGGAGAGCTTGGCATGTATAAAAATTTATGGATCCCCATTTGCTTATCCAATGTATACTTTAAGGGTTTGCAAAAGTAAGCCTTTTCAGCCTGGCCCGTCCCACCTTTCACTGTAATATAATCTTTTCCCAGAGGCATCAAAGCTTGATTTAAAACTGAATAGGTCGCTCCTGTATCTACTAAAAACTCAATTTCCTTTTGCCCCTCTCCTAACTTTAGTTTTACTAACGGGTCGGTTAGTCAGCTTTCTTCCTCTACGTGAGCTATCGTCTTTCTTTGATTATTGTGCCACTTCGCATTCCTTTGGCGCTCAGGGCACTCATGCTTCCAGTGCCCGGTCCTTTTGCATACTGCACATTGATTTCTCGCTAGGGGTGTTAGCCCCTGCCCTGGTTTAACTTTATATGCCCAATTCTCATTTTCTCTTACTACAGCCAGTATTTTCCTCTGATCACGCCTGTAGCTTTCTTATCGATTACTAAATATTCTCCAAGCCTCTTCTAATAGCTTTTCTAGGTCTCTGTTTTCAGGAGGTCTTGATTTCTGCAATTTGCGCCTAATATCCCCCTGGGATTGTCCCAGGAAGAGGGATATTAGTTGCTGTGCCCCTAACTCCGAATTCGGGTCTAAAGGTGTATGTCGGCGCATCGCATCCCTTACTCTGTCTAAGAATTCAGAGGGTGTTTCAGAGGGGCCCTGTCTGACTGCGTATAGGATTGCCCAATTTATTGTCCTGGGAATTGCTTTTTCCATCCCCTTAAATATCCACTCCTGGTATGCCTGTAATTTTTCCATATCGGCGGAGCGGTTCGGATCCCATGCCGGGTCTGACAAGGGAAACCATTCTCTAAAGTTATCTCCTTTTATGTCATAATGTTCCTTTGCTAATTCTCCCGCTGTTTTTATAATTAATTGCTTCTCAGTTTCAGTTAAACAATCCAATAACAATTGTAGGTCATTCCAGTCGGGATTGTGTTGCCTTATTATAAATCTAAAATTCTGTGCCGTGTTTATCGGATCATTACGGTATTCCCGTGCAACCTCCTTCCATTCTTTCAGGTCTGCACCCGTGAATGGAATTTTTATTTTCATTACCCCTTCGTCCGAATTTACGGCCTCTCAAAGGGGTGCCTGTAAGATTGTCTTCTTTCTAGTGTGTGAAGACACTGGGCTACTTGGGAGCTGGACTGGCTTTTGCATTTTCTCATGTGGGGGTGGAGGCTGATCTTTTCTGGAAGTGGTTTGTGGGGTTTCCTGTTCATCCAGGGATGGACTGGAAGCCCGAGCCCCGGCTGCACCCTGTCTCCCCATCCTATAAGGTGGATGGAACAAATCATCTACCTCGGGCTCTTGTTCCTCACTTAGTTTAGTGCATCTCTGTCTAATACTACATGCTGAACAACACCTTCTCAACTTTCCTGTACGCTCTTTCCTATCTTCTCTTTCTAAGGCTAGTACCATAGGATCCCAAGGGGGTACTAGTCCACAGTCTCTTTGCCATTCAGGTTTGTCCCGAAGGACAAAAAAACATATCGGCATATGATACCTCATTCCATTTACCTTCTCTTCTAAGAAACAACATTAGTTACAGGAGAGTGTTATAATCTAACGTTCCTCCCTCCTGAGGCCACTTTGCTCCATCCTCTAGTTTATATAGCGGCCACCACTGATTACAATATTTAACCAGCCTCTTTTTGTCTTCGGTACCACCCTGTCCCACAATATCCTTCCAATGTTTTAATATTCAACCTAAAGGTGATTTCTCACAAGGCTTACTTCCCCCAGCTCCCATCTTGCAATTTCAATTGCTTCACTTTTCTCCAGCTGCCTTAGTCGCCCAAGGTCGGAAACACGGATAGAGCTCTTCACTTACTTTGTAATTAGACTACCTCTCAGTCAAACACTTGAATCATTCAAACAACACACGGTACCGGCACGAAGATTTCTTGCATATGCAAAGCATAACACTGGTTATGAAAAGGGTTTTTTTTGTTTGTTTGTTATTTTTTTTTCTTTTTTTTTTTTCCCTCACAGATATGCTGCAGCTCAGTCACTCACCACTCACACCAGAGTTAGCTCATTTCACTCAAACAATGAGCAATTACAAGAACAGTTCGCAGTTACAATGACAAACACAATGACAAACTCAACAACAAGCACAATTACAACCCTAAAGCAAGCCCGGGCACTTCCAACAACGCAGTACTGCAATTATTAATCCAGCCGTTATCCCCCTACAGCTGGAAGGATAAACCGAGTCGACATATGAGTCCTAATTCCAGTCGGGCCTCGTGATCAGTGACCCCCCCCCGTACGCCAGAACTTCTATCCGTACGGGCCTCTGAGTCACCCGATCTACTCCCAGATTCTTGGGTTTGCTCGATCTACCCTCAAGATCGCTAGCGGCCACCCCTTGGTCAACAAACCCGCTCCTAAAGTACCTTTCCTCCTAGGGACTACGCTGTGCACCGGACGTCTCCGCGCGTCTTATCAGCAGCCCTGTTTCCAAACATACCGTTTTATCCGTAGATCCAGGGGTTTCTCTTCTGCTCCCGGGTGAACAGCTGGGAAGAGGAGGCTCCTTCGAGGAAATCTCTCGGGGCGCGCCAGGAGCGTCCGCTCTGCAGCTGGTCCCGCAGCCGAGCAGAAATCCTCCTGGCTAGCTCGCCAAAATGACGTACGGAAATAGACTCTATAACTCGAAAGTTATAAAGTAGGTATGTTTAATGCGCGCAGATGCACGGGGGATCGCTCCACCACAAACGTGCATACCCGAAGTAGCAAAACCATCCCATATTTATACAATGAAACAATGAATATTCAATTGACGCATATACATATTCATTACCTAAACCCGCCTACTCTCGCTTCTTATGCTAACCAGCTTATCAGTCCTTTGTGATTGCGCAGTTTCTTCCAAAAATTGTGGGCAATGGGTCTTCGGTGGTCCTTGGGAGGAAGGCCCCGAGGCCTCCTCACGATGTACTTATCACCTTTCGCCTGGAATGTGCTGCTCTTGCAAGCTTGCAGTGTTCTTATCATTCTGAGCTAATTCATGGCCTTGTTAACTATCTGTTTTCCTCTAATCATGTCCTTTGTCAGCCTCCTGTTTTCTTTAACAAAGAGACAACTGACGTATTTAGAATGGAGTTCTTGCTCTTTCTCTTCTCCTCAAGATAGTACAAGGCTTTCACGAGTAATCCCTTTGCTATGGAAAAAAACTCCCCTACTCCTTCACAAGCCGTTCTTACATGATTACCTAGCTAACTTGCAAGAGCTGCCCTTGTATAACTACACTACATATACAGTTCTGACTCTATACCCTCAGATCAAAAACCACCTCATGTTTATAGCTTGTTGCACCCATGACATCTTAGGCTATCAAAGAAAAGATGCCACATATAGATATGCTCGTGATCAAGGAGTGGATTTTACCATGTATGCTATCTCAGAGGTCATCCATGAATGTGAAACATATACCTCAATCAAGCAAGCCAAGCAGTTAAAGCCTGTCTGGTATGGAGGATGATGGCTGAAATACAAATATGGAGAGGCCTGGCAGATCGATTACATAACTCTCCCACAGACATGCCAAGGCAAATGCTATGTGCTAAGAAGCAACCACCAGCTGGTTAGAAACTTATCCTGTGCCCCATGCCACTGCCCGGAACACCATCCTGGGTCTTGAGAAGCATGGCAACATGGCACTACAGAAAGAATTGAGTTGGAAAATGGAAATAATTTCTGGAATAATCTCATAGACACCTGGGCCAACGAACATGGCGTCAAATGAGTATATCATATACCCTACCATGCAGCTGCCTCTGGAAAAAGTGAATGGAACAATGGACTTACGAACCACAGTAGGAGCAATGGTTGGTGGAACCCTAAAAAACTGGGGTATGGATTTCACAAATGCTACCTGGTTTGTAAACTCCAGGGGGTCTACCAATTGACCTGGCTCTGCCCAATCCAAACTCCCACGTACTGTAGAGGGGAATAAATCCCTATAGTGTGCATGAAAAACCTGTGTAGGAAGACAGTCTGGGTTATCCCTGCTTCAGGCAAAAGCAAAGCCATTCATGGGATTGCTTTGTCTCAGGGACCCGGGTGCAATTGGTGGGTAATGCAAAAGAATGGGGAAGGCCCATATGTACCCTAAGGGGATTTAATTCTAGGAGAGGACAGCCAATAAATCGAATTGTTTCTGTATAATCTATCGATGGTATTATTTTATGAACCACCCAAATACTCTGAAAATGTAAGATCTGGGCATGATGTAGATGGTGTGGAAAAAGGGGTGGATAATGTCCTGGTTCTGGCTAAGACAGAGTTAACTTTCACAAGGAGGCAGCACAGGTGAGCCAGCACCACTTGCAGCTTGCTCACCTGGAGAAACAGACAAAGCCCCGCCCCCCCCCTCCCCATCTCACCCCCGTGTTGGGATAAGGACAGTTTACTGAAAAGGAAAGGGGAACACTGAGCACTTTACTGACCCAATGGGGTGGTAACACAGAGCACTGCACAAATTCAGCAACTGACCTGAGGCCTGACTGCACTGCCCCAGAGCCACATGGAATCCTCCCCTCCCTGACTAACTCCTTTTATGGGGGCCTGATGTCACATAGTGTGAAAAACAGCCTGGGCCAGCTTGGCTCACCTGTGCTGGCTACTTGGGGAAGTTAACTCTGTCCTGGCTGGAAACAAGACACACACCACGTGACACCATTCTCCCAATAAAAGGGGGGGTTGATCAGGGAGCGGTGGATCTGTGTGGCTTTGGGACAGTTTGAATGTAGTCTGTGTTCAGGTCAGTAAAGTGCTCTGTGTTATCACCCTTTGTGTACTCTGTCACTGTCTCTCTTGTTCCCCTCTTGCTGTGCTGTGTCAGTAAACTGTCCTATCCTAACTCGTGGGTGCTTTGTCTGTTTATCCTCTGGTGGACAGGGTGAGCAAGCAGCGCATGGTCCTCAGCCGCTGCCTGGGGCTGAACCACGATATCAATTAATCACTGCACATTGCCCACCTTTGAGATATATACATGGATGTAATTCTTTTAGTCCATGTGCCATTGCTCTAAAATGTTCAGTGAGTTCATTTAGTCTATGACTTTAGGCTCCATTCACCTTCACATTTCCAAGCCAGATCTACATGAGCCACTTGAGTCTTAGCAGTCTGATCCACCTACTGGTGGCTATGATGTTCTTCAGTGGCCCGACTCTTGGCTATGTGGGCATCGACATGACAAGTAGCTTCTCTAGATGGCAGCAACAATATCTTCCAACTGTGGAACAACTCAGATGGGATTGCCTCTGCACTGCCAGTTGCTTTCTTTCCATTGCTGCAACCACCCCAATAGGGCATTGGCCACCATCCAGGAGTCAGTATAGAGGCACAATTTGGGCCACATTTCTCATTTGACAATGTTTAAAGCTAGCTGTATGGCTTTCACTTCCACAAACTGTCTTGATTCACCTTCTCCTTCAGTGGCTTCTGTGCCTCATCATGTAGAGCGCCACTCCACCCTCTAGCAGAGTCAACTGTTGGGATCCCCCTGTCACTCTAGAAATGGGTTCTGCTCCTTCATTGCTCAATGGCACAAGGGTACACTGTGCACTGGTGTCCACTAGAGTCTTGTACTCTTGTGGATCTGACATGCCAGGCCATTGGATGCATACAGACCAATAAATTGCATTATCTTTTCCTCCACCTGGCTTGAGGCAGGGCCCCTCTAATCCTGCTCATATTTGCTAATCGCTTCTTCAGAAATGACTCGGAGGTCCCTTCAAGAGGATCACAGGTACAATCAGGCCTTTCACACTGTCTGGGGGGCTGCGTACTGTAAAATGTAGTGGCGATTTTCCTGGAAGAATCCCTTTTTATGACTGTTTTGCCTTACAGCTCATTTACTCTTGCCCAGAGGGTTGAGGTAGGTTTCCCATCCCCATCTCCTTATGTCCTTATCTCCATGGTTGCGCAGATAAAACCACAGGATGCCGTGTGGTGCGTACCTTCTATAACCTCTCTCTTGAACAGAGGAACGCTTCTAATAGCTGAAATAGAGATCTCTACTGAGTTGCCAGACCTCCAGGGACAGTTTCTCTACAGCTGAGATGAGGGAGAAAGGAAGACTTTTTTCATATTGCCAAAGTCAGCCAGTCACTTCATCCACTGTTGGTGCCTCTTCACTTTTCCAGTCCATTAGTGCCAGTGAATTGGTATATGATCATGGTACGCGTCATACAAACATACGCCATGTGGCTTGGGTACATTGGACTTCATTAGGGTCGGTGGGTAGCTGTGCATTGTCCAGGTCATAATAAACCATCTCCCACACAGGTAATTCCCTCAAGTACTCGATACCTCACTCCATGTTTTTCCACTTGCCTGGCCAACATACGACATCTTCACTGAAATGATACCTTACCCTTGACAGAAGTCACCTCCAGAGGCTTGTGTCTTTTTTCCAATTGCCTTGCCAATGCCCCCTTCCCTAGACAGGGATATAGCTGTTTGGTCTCCCTGCCTTCTAATTCCAGGCAGCTCACTCAGGGTCATTGAGGGGTCAGTGATAATCAGGGTCAATGATAATAAGTGGGATTATCTCTGTTTCTGTGTCTTCCTGTTTTCTCGCAATGGTCCCAGTTCATCATCAGCCTTCACTAAGCAGACTGATTTCTTCGTGTATTTCTTCTTCTGTATAGGGGCAACTGATACCAGTAGGGGTTGGCTTTCTGGCTTAATTATAGTGTCTGTCACTGCGGTTTGAGTAGGCACAGTGCCTGTTGTGGGGGTTCGTGTAGCTGCTGTGCCTGTCTATCTGTCTGTTTTCCCTCTTCCCCTTGATAGCGCTGCCTACCATTGAGCAGTGTTTTCTAAATAGTGGCCAGGGCCCAGCACAGTGCAGTAAGTTGTGCTTCCTTTGAATAGCTACAGCATTACCCTTTCAGATTGTCAGGGTCCTGTAGATGTTCAGGGGTGAAGTTCCAGGATATTATGGGTGAGAACATCTCTAGATACCTGTCCATACTCTCCCACATGCCATGGCACCCCTGACTATTCAGCCCCAGGGAAGATTTCTTGGTGATATTCTTGAAACATTTTTTATAACCCTAAACAGGACTCGAAAAACATTCAGGATCTCAAGCAATAGGAACATACTAGTCTGAACATCCAAAATTCTCAAAAGCTGTTGTAACCAGCCTGAAGGGAAAAGGGGACAGAAAAGAATAGGAGAAAGTATCCACCTCATAGATTGTGATTATTAAACATTGCTGAGAGATGTTGTCCAAGATATGGGCATTGCAGAAATGCCACATTCCAATACCAGCTTCCGCTCGTGGTCACTGATGTTATCACACAGTACAACAAACTGAGATTCCTGACCCCTCTCCCAGAGGTGATAAACAACGCAGAAGGGATTATATAGAGCAAGTATAGGTTTACCTACCACAGCCATGTGACAAAACAAAACATTGGTCCTTGGGAGCAGCGGCTGTTTAAATAACATTATAAATACTTCTCACGACTTTGTTTTCAACACGCTCGGGTCGGATCTACTGGTATCTCAACCCTTCGTGCCCCACACTGGGAGGCAAAAAGGGCTGTCATGGTTCAGCCCCAGCTGGCAGCTGAGCACCTTGAGGCCACTGGATCACTCCTCCTCTGACAGGATGGGGAGAAGAATGGGCAGACAAAGGCAAACCTTGTGGGTTTGGATAAGGACAGGATGGAGAGAGGGATACAACAAGAGAACTTAGCATAGAATCATAGCATGTTTAGGGCTAGAAGGTGCCGGAGACGAAGTTTTGCGGACTCAACTCGGATCAATGTGATCAAAGCTGAGCTCGTTTATTTAACCACACACACAGCTTATATAGGTTTCTATATTAATACACAAGTTACATTATGTTGCTATTGGTTATATGCTCTGTTCACCCACCTTACATGCATCTCACTATTACTAACAATTGGTTAAAGCTATGCAGTCACGTTAGTCCTTATAAGGCAGCTGTTAACATTCTTGCAGTTTCTTATCTCATGGCTTGTTTCTTACAAGCTCCTGTTCTCACAGACATCTGCTCTCCTCTTACTGCATAATGATCATGCCCCAACATATCTTCGCTTGACCCCCAGGCCTGCTCCCATGGGAATTGAGCTGCGTGGCAGTAAATCTGGATGGGCCACAAACCCACTCCTCTCAAGATACATTGCTACAATTCCCCCTTCTTGTTTATGGACCAGTCAGATTTTGCAAAAACATTATCCATCCTACAAGAAAAACACTGTGAAATGCACAGCAAAAATAACACTAAGGCAAAAATAATTAACAAAAACATAAGTCCTTATTTAACTAAATCTAAAAGCCATCCCGTAAACGAAAAGCCATACTGTAAAGCGTGTCAAGCTAAAAACTGCTAATTGGTTACACACACTGTTCACACCAAACTGATTAATTAGTAATTATAATGAGTTCTGATAAGCATATCTTATAGCTAAACATTGTTAGTTTACCTTTGATGTCTAAAAGTTATCTGCACACCTGCTATGTCGACCATTTATTATGGATAGTTCATGACATGTTCGCTTACTTCCAAATACCTTCTCACAACTCCTTCTTGGTTTAAGGCAGTCTGTACCCCTGTCCTCAAGGCCGTCATGTTTTGAGAATGTGATTGTCAAATACCTCACAGCATGAGTAACTTTCCTGTCTCATGGGAATTTGAGGATATTGTCAGGGCCTGTGTCTTCTGTGAGGAGAGTCAGGCCGCCGGCAGTCCTGCTGTCCTCCCTGACAATTTTTCCCTTTTAGTATTTGTGTTACAAAAACTGCTTGTAGAGATCTCTGCAAGGGCCCTTTGCAGAAAGCTCAATAAACATGGCAGTAAGACAAGTACTATAATTACAAAACCAATAATCCAAATTTGACCATTGACAATATCCATCCTGAAATTCCCCACTCATGAAACCAACTGTCCAGTCCAAAGAATTCCCCCCTTTTTTTTTTCCTTTTTTTTTGTTTGTTTTGTTTTGTTTTGTTTGGGTGGTCGTGGGGTATTTTGGGGGTGGTTTTTTTGGGTTTTTTTTGTTGTTGTTGTATCTTTTGTGTTTGATTTATTAATTTCTGAATGCTCGTGTGAATCGGCTGAGAGTGGTCAGACAGATTCATGCAGCACATGCCATCAAAATCTTCACAACAATGTCTGTGAGTCAGCAACAGGAAATCAATTGCTGCACGATTCTGTAAGGTGGCATGTCTCACAGAATCCACATCTATAGCTAAGTGCCTTAATTCCTTTGCTGTTGTTTTTGTTTGCTTTGCCAATCAGGAGTGTCAGGAGTGCAGATAACACAAGCCTCACATTTTCGTGCAGGCATCCATTGTAGTCTGTGATCTTAGGCTGTGCAGAAGTCAGTATATTCCTAATTTTCATTTACCACAAACACATGCATATTTCAAAGACTGTTAGATGGTTCAATATGTCCCGCAGCAAAATTCATAGTCCATCATGGCTGCAGTTGGAACACTTGACTTCAGTTACTGGGATCAGGATCCCGTCCTGGTTCATGCAGGCTTGCTTTCTTCTGGATCCACAGCTTTATCCACTTGGCTGGTACCCACTTGGTTCCCGTATCTGTAATGACACAGGCAGATCAATTCCCATGGGAATTGAGCCACATGGCAGTAAATCTGGATGGGCCACAAACCGACTCTTCTCAAGATATATTGCTACAGGAAGGGACCTTAAAGATCATCAAGTCCCAACCCCCCTGCCACAGGCAGGGACACCTCTGACCAGGCTGCTCAAGACCACATCCAACCTGGCCTTGAACACCTCCAGGGAGGGGGCATCCACCACCTTCCTGAGCAACCTGTTCAAGTGCCTCACCACCCTCATAGTGAATAATATCTTCCTCATATCAAATCTTAACCTACCCCCTTCCCATTTAAAACCATTCCCCCTTGTCCTATCACTAGATGCCTTTCTAAAAAGTCCCTCTACAGCTTTCTTGTAGGCCCCTTTCAGGTACTGGAAGGCCGCTATAATATGTCCCCGGAGCCTTCTCTTCTCCAGGCTGAACAACCCCAACTCTCTCAGCCTGTCTTCATAGGAGAGGTGCTCCAGCCCTCTAGTAATCTTTGTGGCCCTCCTGTGGACCCGTTCCAACAGTTCCATGCCCTTCTTATGATGGGACTCCAGAACTGGACACAGTACTCCAGGTAGAGTCTCATGAGAGCGGAGTAGAGGGGCAGAATCACCTCCCTTCACCTGCTGTTCATGCTTCTTTTGATGCAGCCCAGGATGCGGTTGGCCTACTGGGCTGCGAGCATGCATTGTTGGTTCATGTTGAGCTTCTCGTCCACCAGCACCCCCAAGTCCTTCTCTGCAGGGCTGCTCTCTATCGCATCATGCCCCTGCCTGTATTGATGACAAGGATTGCCCCAACCCAGGTGCAGGACCTTGCACTTGGCCTTCTTGAACCTCATGAGGTTCACATGGGCCCACTTCTCCAGCTTGTCTAGGTCCCTCTGGATGACATCCCGCTCTTCTGGCATGTCAACTGCACCACTCAGCTTGGTGTCATCTGCAAACTTGCTGAGGGTGCACTCAACCTCACCATCAATGTCACCAATGAAGATATTAAATAATACTAGTCCCAGTACGGACCCCTGAGGGACACCACTTGTCACAGAACTCCACCTGGACATCAAGCCATTGACGACTACTCTCTGGATGTGACCATCGAACCAATTCCTTATCTACCAAACAGTCCACTCATCAAATCCATATCTCTCCAGTTTAGAGAGAATGATGTTGTGGTGGACTGTCAAAGGCTTTACAGAGGTCCAGATAGATGACATCCATCGCCCTTCCTGTGTCCACTGATGCGGTCACCCCATTGTAGAAAGCCACCAGGTTGGTCAGGCAGGACCTGCCCCTGGTGAAGCCATGCTGACTGTCTCGAACCACCTCCCTGTCTTCCATGTGCCTTAGCATAGCTTCTAGGAGGATCGGTTCCATGATCTTCCCAGGCATAGAGGTGAGGCTGACAGGTCAGTAGTTCCCCAGGTCGTCCTTTTTACCCTTTTAAAAACTGGGCATAACACTGCCCTTCTTCCAGTCACCAGGGACTTCCCATGACCACCATGACTTTTCATATATGATGGAGAGTGGCTTGGCAACCACATCAGCCAATTCCCTGAGGACTCTGGGATGCACCTCATCAGGTCTCATAGACTTATATATGTTCAGGTTCCTCGGGTGGTGACAAACCTGATCTTCCCCTACAGTGGGAGGGGCTTTACCCCCTTGTGCCCCATCTTGCTGTCCACTGACCCAGGAGGGGTGAGGAGAGCTGTTGCTAGTGAAGACTGAGGCAAAGAAGTTGTTGAGTACCTCAGCCTTCCCCTCATCTGTTGATACAAGGTCACCATTTTCATTCATCAGGGCAGGTACGCTTTATTTCACCTTCCTCTTCTGGTTGACATACCTGCAGAAGGTCTTCTTGTTATTCTTTGCATCCCTTGCCAAGTCCAGCTCCAGCTGCGCCTCAGCCTTGCTGACCCCATCCCTACACAACTGGGCAGAATCCCTATATTCTTCCCAGGTTACCTGTCCTTGCTTGCACTGCCTGTGCAGTTGCCTCTTGCTCTTTAGTTTCATAGAATCATAGAATCATAGAATGGTATGAGTTGGAAGAGACCCCAAGGATCATAGAGCTCCAACCCCCCTGACACAGGCAGGGCCACCAACCTCAGGCCTGGATCTACACTAGGTTGCCCAGGGCCCCATCCAACCTGGCCTTGAACACTTCCAGGGACGGGGCATCCACTACCTCTCTGGGCAGCCTGTTCCAGCACCTCACCACTCTTTCTGTAAAAAACTTCCCCCTAATATCTAATCTAAACCTTCCTTCCTTTAGTTTTAATCCATTCCCCCTTGTCCTGCTATTGTCTATCCTTTTAAAAAGTTGAATCCCCTCCTGCTTATAAGCTCCCTTCAGGTACTGGAAGGCTGCAATGAGGTCCCCCCGCAGCCTTCTCTTCTCCAGACTGAACAAGCCCAGCTCCCTCAGCCTCTCTTCATAGGGCAGGTGCTCCAGGCCTGGAATAGGCTGCCCAGGGAGGTGGTGGAGTCTCCTTCTCTGGAGATATTCAAGAGCCGTCTGGACGCCTATCTGTGCAATATGAGCTAGGGAGCCTGCTTTGGCAGGGGGGTTGGACCCGATGATCTCTCGAGGTCCCTTCCAACCCCTGTGATTCTGTGATTCTGTGACTATCTTGGCTGACATTTATTTTGTCATGTTTACAGTTTTGTAACATAGTATACAAAATAAATGGTATCTAAATAAAAATTTAACTTTGACTATATAATTTCAAAAGTTACAACAGTTTTATACATTACTATATAATGTATTAATACTTGAATGAGATCTTCCTTTCATCTCTTCAATTCTTGTCATACTTTTTTCCACTCCTCTTCAGATGGGACTGAAAACATTTTCTGTGAAGTTTAATGAATACTTATTTTAACAGTGAGTCCATGTTAATTACTCAGCACTTTGACATGATGAAATGTTATTTTGTGTGGAGGCAGGGGGTTGTTTGCCAATCCTATTTAGTTTTTTTATAGCTATTGTACACTCTTTTCTACAATGATGTTTCCCTCACTTAAACAAATAAATAACTACTACTTCTTTTGTTTTCTTTTCCTGAAGTCGAACAACTTATCCTTACACGGAAACCCAGATGTATAGCCAAAACGCTGGGGCAAATTACTTTGATACTCAAGGAAGTTCTGCACAGGCAACAACAGTGGTCTCCTCTCATAGTATGGTTGGTACCGGAGGGATTCAGATGGGTGTTCCAGGAGGACAGCTCATTAGCAGCTCAGGAGGGACCTATCTGATTGGCAATTCAATGGAAAATTCTGGACATTCAGTGACTCAAACAGCACGGGCCTCCCCAGCTACAGTAAGTACTTCAGAGCTATGTTAAATATTTGGGGATAGTTTCTTTGTCGCTATGATGTTCCTGTGTGTTGACATGGTTCTGTAGCAAAAAGTACATTATGTTGTCAGAATCAGTAATACACAGCTTTGTCTTGCAAATATTTACGTTTAGTTTAACTTTGTGCATGTGAATAGTATTGAGTGCTATTGTGATTTAACCCCAGCTGGCAACTAAGCACCACACAGCTGCTCACTAGAGAGAATTGGTAGAGTTAAAGAAAACTCATGGGTTGAGATAGAGAGTTTAATACATAAAGGAAAAGCTTTGTGCAAGCAAAGCAAAACAAGGAATTAATTCACCATTTCCCATCAGCAGGCAGGTGTTCAGCCATCTCCAGGAAAGCAGCACTCCATTATGTGTAACAGTTACTTGGTAATACAGGGATTTTTCCTAGGATACATGTCCCTGTTTCCACTGCAAGGAGGTCCTTACTGGTCCATGCTGGTTTCCATCCTTCCTTGCCTGATTTCTTCTATGTGTCAATCAAGAGCTCTTGTGCTCTAAGTAAAATGGCCTCTAAGAGCTGCAAGCTCTGTTTAGCTCGCTTGTCCCCGAGGGCAATTTCCCGGGGGGGTCCCATCCACTAATTCCTTAAACAATGGAATGTTTGCTCTCTTAAAATTCAGAGTCCTGACTCTAATTTTGCCTGGCCTATATTCCTCAAGATTGTGAATTCCACCAGGGCATGATCTCCACAGGCCAGGCTGCCACCAGTCTTGAGATTGCTAATTATTTCTTGACATCTGTAATTAATTTTAGGCTCTTGATACATACAAGTGAGAGTCAATTGAAACCTGAACATTTCATCTTAAATGGTGATGTCAACACGCATACTCCATTTTAACTTTACCAATATATAAATAAATCAGGTAAACTAGAGCAGCAGCACAGCAGTTCATTCTTTCTTTGCTTTGCACCTGATTGTTTTTGCACTCACTTTTAACCCTCATCCTACATATACCATATTTTTCATACTTGCACAGAAAATTTAAGAAATCATGATAATGTATAGCCAGGCCTGCTTTCTAATATAAATGTATTCAAATATTTTTAATTAATTTTGGATAATTTTCACATGGAGACAAACAAACTAGCCATGGGCTTATTATAACCTCTGACACTTTTGCCATATTAAGTTTCAGTTCTGTTTACAACAAAAAACTTAATTTTGTTTTTTTTTACACTTACTAATTAAATTATTGGGGTTTTTTTTGTAACTTAGCCAATTAGTCTTAACAGTGATAAAATTTCAGCTCTTCCTGATAATTCTACTTATAGATTGTGGGAGAAGTGATTTGCCCTAATTGGTTGGCAATTTGAAATTATATTGCATGTTGAATCCTTGAAAGATGAGTCTGTGTGGTTTACTGACAGTTACTATCAGAGGATAGGCAGCTACAGCAAAGACTAATTAGAAAATTATCTGCCCTATAAATAATGGAATTCAAATCATCCTGCACTTTTTATCATATGTGAATGTCTTAAGGGCTATTCTGATATTCTGATTTGAATTATATTCTCAATGTTTCTTAATGTCAAAACTTTCAAAATGTGTATATAATTATTAAATTAAAAAATGTATTTTGTTTTTCAGCAAGGGAGGAGCTCCCATGTAGAGAGTTTTGTGGAATCATGGCTGGTGGCCAAAGGCCATGAGCTTGGTACAGTGAAATTGGTCAAGCAGTAAGGGCGTGAGAAACGTGGTGGATGTAACAAAGACGTTATATCTTTAAGATAGTAAAGTATGGGAAAGAGGAACTAAGCACGGGGGAAGGAGCCATAGGCATTCGGAGTATGTGCCAATATGGGCAGAGATGTTCTTTTATCTTGAACCAATTATGAGCTCAATTTTTGCAATATGCATAAGCTAGTTATTGTAACCATAAAAGTGCGATGTGTAACCGAATAAAGCTGAGACTTGCTGGACATCATCGGATGTGGCTGTCTCCCCGTTGATTTTCCACACTCCCATCCATTAACTCCGTTTTTTCTAACAAGCATTAGGATTAATTTCTAATTGTCAGCAAGCATAGGAACTCCTGACTCAGAAATATACCCTATTTCAGTAATGCTTGTGCAGATCAAAAGGTACATGGAAATAAAAACAAAGTCAGTATTAATTAATTAATTAATATTTCTGGCACTAAGTACAGTGTTCTAAGTTGTGGTTTTGCATGGCAAGGTTCTGGTGGAGAAGGGGGGGGCCTTGCCACACAAAACCACAACATAAGTATTCTTCTGATATAAAAGAAAGCACAGTACCTTCCTAAAATAAGCCATACTATAATGGAGTGGGAGAAAAAGAATAACAGCTAGAAATAGAGGCCCAACAGTAATGTCATATCCTGATAATATAATTTTGGTGGAAGTATAATAATTATTTTAAGAGAAAAAAAAACCCTATATAAACTGCTATAGCTTTATTTTAAGCTGGAGTGATTATGATTTGGAAAGTAGTTTAAGATGATACTTTATTTTTTAAAACCGTCAGTCTCTTTCCAGGTAAAGGAATTTTTTTCCTTTTCTGTTTCCTCACTCCTCTAGTAATTGGTGGCACACTTTTTATGTAGCTGGATTTGTCCTAGGATAAAAAAACTGCTTTAGATTGAAAAAAAACCCCCCAGATATTCAGGGACCTTTGTTACATTAGAATATTAAATGATCTAGTCTAACCTTTTAATTCTTCTTCTGAGCACAGTGACTTGTTTAGTGAAAAAAAGAATCACAATCAATTCACAAGAAGATGAATGATATGTTTAATCAGTCATTCAAGTGGTCAGTTACTACCACTGCTAAAAATGTTGGTCAGTTATGAATTAACAATTGGGGTGGTAAGATTAGAGGATTTGGGGATTTTGTACTCTCTGTTCTACATCTTTTTTCTGCCCCATATCTGTGAAGCCTCATGAATTCTCCCTAGCCCTTTCAGAAAGAAAGATAATTTTCCATGTTTCAGAGTAGATAGAAGTACATATATGTTCTACCCTGCCCCTGTGAGCCCCATACAGCCCCCACTGTATATCCAGAAAATCCCCATGAGACTAAGGTCAGTCACACTTGCACCATTTACATTCTGGCCTCATCTGCTTATGTTGCTTATTTCTTTCCATCTTTCAGCCATTAGCTTTTTCTGGTGGTTTAACCTTGGCTGGACCAGGTGTCCACCAAGCTGCTCTATTGCTCCCCTCCTAAGAAGGAAAAATAGGCAAGAAAAATAAGGTGGGAAAAAACCCAACCCCAAACTCATGGGTTAAGATAAAGATATTTTAATACAGCAAAATCAAAAGGCCATGCGTGGAAGCAAAGCAAAAGCAAAAGATTATTCTTTACTTTCCGTAAGCAGGCTATGTCTGGCTACTTCCCAGGAAGCAGGGCTTCAGTACATGTAGCAGTTGCTCCAGAAGACAAATATTGTGAAAACTGAATACTCCCCCACTTCCTCCCCTTATCTCTCAGCTTCTTATTGCTGAGAACACATAATTTGGTATGGAATATCCCTTTGGTCAGTTTGGGTCAGCTATCCTGACTGTGTCCCCTCCCATGATCTTGCCTATCCCCAGCCTACTGCTGAGGACAGAAATGTTGGAGAGACATTCTTGATGCTGTGCCAGCACTGTTCAGTAATACCAAAACACTGGTGTGCTATCAACACCTTACTAGCTGCAAATACACAGCACAGCACTATGAGAGCTGCTATGGGGAAAAGTAACTCCATCTCAGCCAGACCCAATACAATTTCACACCTTATTCCATACTATTTGTGTCATGCTCAAGTCCTACATACTTTAATACAGATAAATACCATCCCCAGTTCTTTAAAAGATAGATTTGGACTGTTCAGAAAGCTGCTCGATAAGATTCCATGGGAGGCAGCCCTTGAGGGCAAAGCAGCCCAAGAGGGTTGGTTGCTCCTCAAGAAGGTAATCTTGGCGGCACAAGAACAGGCTGTCCCAGTCGGTCAGAAGAGGGGTCGGTGAGCTAGGAAGCCAGCCTGGCTGAGTAGAGAGATTCAGGCTGATATACGGGAAAAGAAGGAAAAATATGAGCTTTGGAAGAAGGGGCAGGTGTCTTGGGATGATTATAGGAAATTAGTGAGATCATGTAGGGAGAAAGTCAGAAGGGCTAAAGCTGATCTGGAACTCAGGCTGGCCAGTTCTGTAAAAGATAATAAAAAGTCCTTCTCTAGGTATATTAATCGTAAAAGGAGGGTCAAGGAGAATCTCCAGCCCTTATTGGATGCTGATGGCACATTAGTGACAAGGGATGAGGACAAGGCTGAGGTCCTTAATTCCTTCTTTGCCTCAGTCTTTAACAGTAAAGAAGGATATTCTGTGAGTACTCATCCTCTGGAACTGGCTGACAGGGAGGGGAAGAATCACAAAGTTCCCATGGTTCAGGAGGAAATGATTAGCGACCTACTTGGCCAGGTAGATACCCACAAGTCAATGGGGCCAGATGGGATTCACCCAAGGCTGCTGAGAGAGCT
This sequence comes from Porphyrio hochstetteri, assembly GCA_020800305.1. Classification (NCBI taxonomy): domain Eukaryota; kingdom Metazoa; phylum Chordata; class Aves; order Gruiformes; family Rallidae; genus Porphyrio; species Porphyrio hochstetteri. The sequence goes on along the minus strand of JAJHSY010000141.1, from coordinate 614,833 downwards.
GTCAGATGTGCTTGCCAAACCCCTTTCCATCATCTAACAGCAATCCTGGCAGACTGGGGAAGTTCCAGTCGACTGGAGGCTGGCAGATGTTACACCCATATACAAGAAGGGTCGGAAGGAGGATCCAGGGAACTACAGGCCTATCAGTCTGACCTCAGTCCCAGGGAAGATCATGGAGAGGGTCATCTTGGGAGCTATCATGCAGCACATGCGTGATGGCCAGGGGATCAGGCCTATTCAACATGGGTTTACAAAAGGTAGATCCTGTCAAACTAACCTGATCGCCTTCTATGACAAGGTGACCCGCTTAATGGATGAGGGGAAGGCTGTGGATGTGATCTACCTGGACTTCAGTAAAGCCTTTGACACAGTTTCTCACAGAATTCTGACTGAGAAACTGGCTGCCACTGGCCTGGACAGGTGAACCCTCAGCTGGGTTAAAAACTGGCTGGATGGCCGAGCCCAGACGGTGGTGGTGAATGGAACAAAATCCAGCTGGAGGCCGGTCACGAGTGGCGTCCCCCAGGGCTCAGTCCTGGGTCCAGTCTTGTTCAACATCTTTATCAATGATCTCGACGAAGGGATTGAATGCTCTCTCAGTAAGTTTGCAGATGACACTAAACTAGGAGGAAGTGTTGATCTGCCTGAGGGTAGGGAGGCTCTTCAGAGGGATCTGAACAGACTGGAACGATGGGCTGAGACCAATGGGATGAAGTTTAACAAGGCCAAGTGTAGAGCACTGCACATGGGACATAACAAGCCCATGCAGCGCTACAGGCTTGGGGGAGACTGGCTGGAGAGCTGTCAGGCAGAGAAGGACCTGGGGGTGTTGGTTGACTGCAGACTGAATATGAGTCAGCAGTGTGGTCAGGCGGCCAAGAAGGCCAATGGCATCTTGGCTTGTATCAAAAACAGTGTGGCCAGTAGGTCTAGGGAGGTGATTGTGCCCCTGTACTGGGCATTGGTGAGGCCACACCTCAAGTACTGTGTCCAGTTCCGGGCTCCTCACCATAAGAAGGACATGGAGGTCCTGGAGCGAGTCCAGAGAAGGGCAACCAGGCTGGTGAAGGGGCTGGAGGGCAAATCCTATGAGGAGCGGCTGAGGGAGCTGGGGCTGTTTACCCTAGAGAAGAGGAGGTTGAGGGGAGACCTTATCACCACCTACAACTACCTGAAGGGAGGTTATAGAGAGGTAGGTGATGGTCTCTTCAGCCAGGTGACAGGTGATAGGACAAGGGGGAATGGCATGAAGCTGTGCCAGGGCAGGTTTAGATTGGATGTTAGGAAAATATTTTTTACTGAAAGAGTTGTCAGGGCCTGGAATGGGCTGCTCAGGGAGGTGGTTGAGTCACCTTCCCTGGATGTGTTCAAAAAAAGGGTAGATGAGGTACTTAGGGATATGGTTTAGTTTAGGATGTGAATGGTTGGACTTGATGATCTTAAAGGTCTTTTCCAACCTTATTATTCTGTGATTCTGTGATTCTGTATGTTCCACGGGCTTCCTCTGATTCTCCCGATGTTCAGAAACAGGCTATGACCTGGGCTGAATCTGTCAGGATGGGTGTTCGGGACAGGAGAAGCAGTATGTTCAATTGTTGGGCACCAGTACCAGCTTGCTTTGGGTCACTGTTGCACTCGTCTAGCTCTTTGCGAAACTCACTCTTTATCAGTTCAGGTCATTCCTGCCGAGGGATTCCTGTCTGCTGTGTGCCCAGACAGTTGAACCATGGTCTCCACCAGGCGGAGAGGTTCTCTCAACACGACTGGGGCAACCCCTATGGAGGGCCTGCCCAGGGATGCTGCGGTTCAGGTCTCTGGCTGCAGAGAATGCCTGAGTTTGCTGCTGCCAGGGAAGAGGAGCAAACGCCTCACGTGTGTGAGGTGTGAGCAGGTGGACGATCTGCTAGGTTTGGTAATCAAACTAAAAGAAGAGCTCGAATCACTGAGAGCTATCAGGGAATGTGAGCAGCAGATTGATTGATGGAGTAGCTCCCTGGCATCCCAGAGGGAAGAGTGCCAGGAGGACACCTCCAAGCTGAAGACGGACCCTCTGTCCTGTCCTAATGAGGTAAATGGGAGTGACCCGAACCCTGAGGAGGGCTGGAAGACAGTCCCGTCTCGCCGTCGTAGGCGGTCCCACTGCCTACCTACCCCGCTCCCCCAGGTTTCCCTAAGCAACAGGTTTGGGGCCCTGGAAGTTGAGGAGGAGGTATGTGAGGGGATGAGTGCAGCCCCTCTCTGCCTCAGAGGAAGCGAAAGCCTAGAGTGAGGCAGAAGTCTGCACGCCTTGAGACTGCCTCTGTTAGGCAAGAGAGAAGGGGAGTTGTGGTCGGGGATTCCCTTCTCAGAGGGACGGAGGGCCCCATTTGTAGACCAGACCCTACACAAAGGGAGGTGTGCTGCCTCCCTGGAGCCAGGGTCCGTGATATTACCAGAAGGCTCCCAGGGCTGGTAAGACCCTCTGACTACTATCCTCTACTGGTTGTTCAAGCAGGCAGGGATGCAATCATGAAGTGTAGCCTGCGTGCTATCAAGAAGGAGTTTCGTGATCTAGGGCGATTTGTTGAGGGGGGAGTGCTCAAATAATATTCTCATCTATTCCTACTAGTGGGAGGAGAGGTTCGGAGCAGGTCAGGAGAACCCATGTGTTGAATGAGTGGCTGAAAGGCTGGTGCCGGCATAGGAACTTCGGGTTTTTTGACCAAGGGAAGGTGTACTCTGCTCCTGGCATGATGACTGCTGATGGGGCTCACCTGTCCCAAAGGGGAAAGCGAATCCTTGCCCAGGAGATGGCAGGGCTCATTGAGCGTGCTTTAAACTAGTTAGGAAGGGGGGAGGGGATATTATGATGGCTCTTGGGGTTAGGCATGGGCTTTGGGAGACACAACGTGAGTTGGCGGTGGAAGAAGGTAAATGCCAGCAGCACAGTGACGGACTTGGGGATGTTGTTCCATGTGACAGTGGGGAAAATTCTGTGGATTGCCCTGAGGACTCCTCAGTGGAGCCACTATTGCCCATCCCCTGTCGGAAATCTCGCTGTGATCTGCTGAGGATACCTGCACCTGCTGCCCCACTAAAATGCCTTTATACAAATGCACGCAGCATGGGAAACAAGCAGGAAGAATTAGAGATCTTTGTGCGGTTGCAGGGCCACGATCTCATTGCGATCACAGAGACGTGGTGGGACAGCCTGGATGACTGGCACGCTGTCATGGATGGCTATGTGCTTTTCAGGAAGGACAGGCTAGGGAGGTGAGGTGGAGGAGTTGCTCTTTATGTTAGAGAGCAGCTTGAATGTATTGAGCTCCTCCTGGGGAAAGATGACCCATCAGTCGAGTGCTTGTGGGTAAGAATCAAGGGTCACGCTAGTCTGAGTGACACTGTTGTGGGTGTGTGCTATAGGCCCCCTGATCAAGAGGAGCGGGCTGATAGTGCTTTCTATGAGCAGCTAGAAGTAGCCTCGAGATCCCAGGCCCTGGTCCTTATAGGGGACTTCAACTACCCAGATATTTGCTGGGCAAGCAATACGGCCAGTCGTATGCAGTCCAGACAATTTCTGCAGTGTGTTGAGGACAATTTCCTGCTACTGATGGTGCAGGAACCTACAAGGGGAGGGCGGGTGCTGGACCTTGTTCTTACTAACAAGGATGGACTCATCAGGGAGGTGAAGGTTGGGGGCAGCTTAGGACAAAGCGACCATGAAATGATAGAGTTCAAGATCCTGAGTGGAAGAAGCAAGCCAAAAAGCAGGATAGCTACCCTGAATTTTGGAAGAGCTAACTTTGATCTCTTCCGCAACCTTTTAGGAGCTATCCTGTGGGCTACGCTGTTAGAAGGCAAGGGAGCCTGTGAGAGCTGGCTAGCATTTAAACAGCACTTCTTCCAAGCACAGGATAGGTGCATCCCTTTGAGTAAGAAATCGGGAAAGAGAGGCAGAAGACCTGCGTGGATGACCAGGGAGCTAATGTGTAAACTCAAAGGGAAGCAGAGGGTTTATGAACTGTGGAAACAGGGTCTGTGCACCTGGGAGGAATATAGGGATGTTGTCAGGACCTGTAGGTACACGACTAGAAAGGCTAAAGCCCGCTTGGAGATGAAACTGGCAAGGGATATAAAGGATAATAAAAAGAGTTTTTTCAGATACGTGAATACTAAGAGGATGATCAGGGATAATGTAGGTCCCTTGATGAATGAGGCGGGTGTCCTGGTATCGGGTGATGCTGAGAAGGTGGAGATACTGAATGCCTTCTTTGCCTCTGTCTTCACTCCAAAGGCCCCTCGGGACCCGCAGATCCTGGATGAAAGTAGGAGTGTTTGGGGAATGAAGAGCTTCCCTCTAGTTGAGGTAGGGGTGGTCCAGGAGCGGCTCAAAGGGATTAATGCACACAAATCCATGGGCCCGGATGGGATACATCCACGTGTGCTGAGGGACCTGGCGGAAGTGATTGCAGAGCCGTTTGCTATCATCTTCGACAGCTCTTGGAGAACAGGAGAAGTACCTGAGGATTGTAGGATAGCCAGTATCACTCCAGTCTTCAAAAAGGGCAAGAAGGAGGACCCTAACAATTATAGGCCAGTCAGCCTCACTTCTGTCCCTGGAAAGGTTATGGAACAGCTTGTTCTGGATGCCATTACCAAGCAACTGGAAGAGAAGAAGGTCATGAGTAGTCAGCATGGATTCACCAAGGGGAGATCGTGCTCGACCAATCTCATAGCCTTCTATGATCTCATCACCGGCTGGGTGGATGGAGGGAGAGCAGTGGATGTCATCTACCTTGACTTCAGCAAGGCTTTCGATACTGTCTCCCATGACATCCTGATAGAAAAGCTAAGAGATCATGGGATAGATGAGTGGACAGTGAGGTGGTTTGAGAACTGGCTGTCGGACCGGGCTCAGAGGGTCGTGATCAGTGGAGCAGAGTCTGACTGGAGGCCTGTGACTAGCGGTGTTCCCCAGGGCTTGGTGTTGGGTCCAGTCCTGTTTAATATCTTCATCGATGACCTTGATGAGGGAATAGAATCCACCCTCAGCAAGTACGCCGATGATACAAAGCTGGGAGGGGTGGCTGACACGCAGGAACACTGCGCTGCCATCCAGCGAGACCTGGACAGGCTGGAAAGCTGGGCAGGGAGAAACCAGATGAGGTTTAATAAAAGCAAGTGTAAAGTCTTGCACCTGGGGAGGAATAACCGTCTGTATCAGTACAGGCTGGGGGATGACCTGCTGGAGAGGAGCTCTGTGGAGAAGGACCTGGGGGTCCTGGTTGATGACAGGTTGGCCATGAGCCAGCAGTGTGCCCTGGTGGCTAAGAGGGCCAATGGGATCCTGGGATGCATCAGGAAGAGTGTGGCCAGCAGGTCGAAGGAGGTGATCCTCCCCCTCTACTCTGCCCTGGTCAGGCCCCACCTGGAGTATTGTGTCCAGTTCTGGGCTCCCTGGTATAAAAAAGACAGGGATCTCCTTGAGAGAGTCCAGAGAAGGGCTACGAAGATGATTAAGGGCCTGGAGCATCTCCCCTATGAGGAAAGGCTGAGTGAGCTGGGACTGTTCAGTCTGGAGAAAAGAAGACTAAGGGGGGACCTTATTAATGTTTATAAATATCTTAAGTATGGGATGCAGGGGGAAATGGCCAGCCCCTTTTCAGTGGTCTGTGGGGACAGGACAAGGGGCAACGGCTGCAAACTGGAGCACAGGAAGTTCTGCACCAACATGCGGAAGAACTTTTACACAGTGAGGGTGACAGAGCCCTGGGACAGGCTGCCCAGGGAGGTGGTGGAGTCTCCTTCACTGGAGATATTCAAGACTCGTCTGGACGCCTATCTGTGCAATATGTGCTAGGGAGCTGCTTTGGCAGGGGGGTTGGACCCGATGATCTCTTGAGGTCCCTTCCAACCCCTATGATTCTATGATTCTATGATTCCTTGGGGTGCCCCTGACAGGCAATGCGCTGGCCTGTAAGGATGAAGAAGTACAGATATTTTCTTTAAAGTTTTGGAGCCAAGAAGACACCTTCTCCACAGTTGGTGTGTCCATATCTGGGCAAGCCATTGCTGCCAAGCTCTTAGTATATGACACTGTGGCACTCTGAATCACCTCCCTCCATATGGCCCATGTGCACAGGACATCCTCTGGATCTTTGGAGACCTCATCATCATCTAGATCACTGTAGATGACTTCCAGCAGTGCTAATTCTCTGAGTTGCTGGATGCCTTCATCTGCGGTGCTCTGCTTTCCTGGGATTTTCCTTGAATGAATATCTTTTCCCTCACACTTGAGGGAAGCTGTCTCCAGAGACTGCAAATTTCTGCCTCTTTTTCAATTATTCTCTCAATTGCCTGGTTTCTAGCAAGGGACACAAGCTAATGGGCTTCCCTGCCTTCTAGTTGCTGACTGTCTGTCCCATTAGACCCAGGGCTGGATGGTCGCATCTAGAGGGTGGTGGTCAATGGCTCCAAGTCCTGATTGAAGATGGTGAAAAGTGGTATCCCTCAGGGATCCGTACTGGGACCGGTGCTGTTTAATATCTTTATTAATGATATTGACAGTGGGATTGAGTGCACCCTCAGCAAATTTGCTGATGACACAAAGCTGAGTGGTGAAGGTAATATGCCAGAGGGACTGGACGCCATCCAGAGGGACCTGGACAGGCTGGAGAAGTGGGCCCAGGTGAACCTCATGAGGTTCAACAAAGCCAAGGGCCGGGTCCTGCACCTGAGTTGGGACAACTCCCAGATCCATTTCTGCAGGGCTGTTCTCCTACCACTTCCCTCCCAATTTATACTTGTGCCTGGTGCTACGTTGTCAGAAAGGCAGAATCTGGCATTTGGACTTGTTAAATTTCATGCTATTAATGATTGCTCAATGCTCCAATCTATCTAGACCCCTCTACAAGGCCTCTTGTCCCTCAAGAGACTGAACAGTACCTCCCAATTTGGCATTGTCAGCAAACTTGCTGATGGTGCATTCATTTCCTGAATCTAGATCATTGATAAAAATACTGAACAGATCTGACCCTAGATTTGAACCCCGAGGGACACCACTGGTGACCAGTTGCCAGCCAGATGCAGCCCTATTCACTGCAACCCTGCGAGCTCTGCCCTTCAGCCAATTCTTCACCAAGTGCACAGTGTACCTGCTCACCTCAGTCGGACAACTTGTCAAGAAGGATGCTGTTGAGGGACAGTACCAAAAGCCTTACTAAAATCCAGAAAAACTACATACACCACCTTTGTTTCATCTACTAGGCAGGTGACCTTATCATAGAAAGTTATCAAATTAATTAATCAGGACTTTCCCTTTGTGAACCCGTGTTGACTGTGCCTGATGATTGCACTGTCCTTTAAATGCCTTCCAGTATGATCTTCTCCATAATTTTTTCAGATATTAAGGTTAGACTAACAGGCCTGTAGCTTCCTGGGTCTTTCCTCTTGCCCTTCTTGTAAATTGGAATAGCATTAGCTAGTTTCCAGTCAGCAGGGGTCTCCCCAGACTCCCAAGACCTTTGGTAGATGATTAAGAGAGGTCCTGCCGTAACATCCTCTAGAACCTTCAATACTTTGGGATGAATCCCATCAAGCCCCATGGACTTGTGAAAGTTCAGCGGATACAACTGGTCCCTTACAAATTCAGTGTCCACAAAGGGAAAGTCACTGTTCCCACAGTCATGGTCCTCCAACTCAAGGGACTGGGCAGTCCAAGGTCTATCAGTATTATTGAACACTGAGGCAAAAAAAGCATTGGATGCTTCTGCTTTTTTTTCATCCCTATTAGTCAGGTGACCATCTTCAACAAGTACTGGTCCAATGTTTTCCTTAGACCTTCTCTTGCTATTAAGGTACATAAAAAAATCCCCTTTCTTCTTGTCTGACACAACACTGGGCAGTTTCAACTCTAACTGAGCTTCAGACTTTCATGTCGTGTCCCTGCACATACAAAACACAGCTCTGTACTCTTCTTGTGAAGCCTGACATTGCTTCCAGAGATAATAGTTTCCTCTTGAGCTCCATGAGTTCCCTGTTCAGCCAAGCTGGTCTTCTGCCCCATTTGGTTGACTTACAACACACTGGAATCACCTCCTCCTGTGCTTCTAAAATGTGGTTCTTAAAAGCTGACCAGCACTCGTGGACTCCTAAGCCCTCAAACGTAGATTGCCAGGGTACTCTGCTAAGTAGCTCCCTGAATAGCTTAATCCCTTACATATAGTGCAGCAACTTCCCCCTAATATCTAATCTAAACCTTCCCTCCTTTAGCTTTAATCCATTCCCCCATGTCCTGCCATTATCTACCCTTTTAAAAAGTTGATTCCCCTCCTGTTTGTATGCTCCCTTCAGGTACTGGAAGGCTGCAATGAGGTCCCCCCGCAGCCTTCTCTTCTCTAGGCTGAAGAAGCCCATCTCCCTCAGCCTCTCTTCATAGGGGAGGTGCTCCAGCCCTCTAATCATCTTTGTGGCCCTCCTCTGAAGCTTCCCCAACAGTTCTACATCTTTCTTGTATTGGGGCCCCCAGGTCTGGGCACAGTACTCCAGATGGGGCCTCATGAGGGCAGAGTCACCGGCCTCCACCTGGACGTAGACCCTTTGTCTACGTTCTTTCAACCTGTTTCTTATCCACTGGATGGTCCACCCATCAAATCCACATCTCTCCAATTTAGAGATAAGGATGTGATGGGGGACTGTGTCAAAGGCCTTGCACAAGTCCAGGTAGATGACAACGGTTGCCTTCCCTTTATCCACCAATGCTGTCACTCCATCATATAAGGTCACCAGATTGGTAAGGCACGACCTTCCCTTGGTGAAGCCGTGCTGGCTGTCCCGGATCATGCACTCATCCCTCATGTGCTCCAACATATCATCCAGGAGGATCTGTTCCATGATCTTCCCAGGCACAGAGGTGAGGCTCACCAGCCTGTAGTTCCCCAGGTCTTCCTTGCTCCCTTTCTTATAAATGGGAGTGACGTGACCCAAGGAGGAAGGCCCTGTCAGCAGTCTCTCCTTGATTAGGCAGCCTGTAGTAGACCCCTATCACCAGCTGTCCTTTATTAGTGTGGCCAGCAGATCAAGAGAGGTGATTCTGCCCCTCTACTCTGCTCTGGTGAGACCTCACCTGGAATACTGTGTCCAGCTTTGGAGCCCTCAACAGAAGAAGGACATAGACCTGTTATGTCCATGTCATACTGGTGTGTTATCAACACCTTGCTAGCTACCAATACACAGCACTATGAGAGCTGCTATGGGGAAAATCAACTTCATCTCAACCAGACCGAATACACTTTTGTTGTGTTGAAAAATGTAAATTAAATTCTGTTAAAAAATAAATTTAAAATGCTCTGTAACACTTAGCATTTTGTTTCTGGTTTTGCCACTTAATATATTTATTCAGTAGATCACATACCTACATTAACTATCAGCATGTTATATTTAGTGTATTAATTATTTCTGAATTATCTCATTGTGGGTTGACCTAGCCACCAGATGCCCACCAAGCTGCTCTCACTCCCACTCCTCAACAGTCTGGTTTGCCTATGAGAGTAATTGGAGAGTGATCTCCTTGCCTCTATCACAACCCACAAGCTTTTCATCATATTTTTCTTCTCCTGTGTTGATGGAAGGGGAGTGTTAGAGTGGCTTGGTGAGCATCTGGAGGCCAGCCAAGATCAACCCACCATACTTTCACAGGCAAAAATACTTGATTTGGGTAAATTATCGTAATTTATTGGCAGTTAAAGATAGCAGGATAATGAGAAATAGGAACAAATTTAAAACCACCTTCCCCCACCCCTCCCTTCTTCCTAGGCTCAGTTTCACTCCCTGTGGTATCTGTTCCAGCGTTATCCTCCATGGGCTGTGGGATGACAGCCTGTCTCACCATGGTCTTCACCACAGGCTGCAGGAAGATATCTGCTCCTTCTGCACCTCCTTCCCCTCATTCTTCATTGACCTTATTGTCTGCAGAGTTGTTTTACTCCCATACTCTCACTCCTCTCTCCCAGTTGCTGTTGTGCAGCAGTTTTTACGCTTTCTTAAATATGTTATCACAGAGGCACTAGCAGCATCGCTGATTGATTGTTTCAGTTTTGACCAGCAGCGTGTCTGTCTTGGAGCCAGCTGGAAGTGGCTCTGTCTGACATGGGGGCAGCTTCTTGTGTCTCCTCTCAGAAGCGATACCTGCACCCCTTCCCTGTCTACCAAAAGCTTTCCACATAAACCAAATACACTCTTATGGAAAACTCTGATGCAATTGATTTAATAATTTTCAGTAGAAAAATATAACAGAAATCAAGTTAAAATGCTGTTGAAATTAAAATACATTTGAGTGTATTGTTCTCATCATTAAAAATTGGCCAGAGGAACATGTTGTGGATTTAACCCAACAGGCAGCTTAACCCCCCCCACAGCCATTCACTCACTCTCCCCTTTCCCAGTGGGATGGGGGAGAGAATCAAAAAGATAAAAGGTAAAACTCCTGGGTTGAGATAAAAACAGTTTAATAGGACAGAAAAGGAAGATGATGATGATGATGATGATAAAGATAATATATAAAAGAAGTGATGCACAGCACAATTGCTCACCACCCAGAGCCAATACCCAGCTAGCTCCTGAGCCACACTGCCTCCTGGCCAACTCTCCCAAGTTATATACTGAGCATGACGTCATATGGTATGGAATATCCCTTTGGACAGTTTGGGTCAGATGTCCTGGCTGCATCCCCTCCCTTCTTCGGTGCCTCTCGCATTCTCATTGGCAGACCAGTATGAGAAGCTGAAATGTTCTTAACTGCTTGGTAACAACTAAAAGGTCCCTTCCAACCCCTATCATTCTGTGATTCCGTGATTCCGTGATTAGTGTGTTATTAACAATTTTCACATCCTAAATCCAAAACACAGCACTATACTAGCTGCTAGGAAGAAAATTAACTCTATCTCAGCTGAAATCAGGACAGAACACAGTGACTTTTGTTTCTGAGGTATTAAAAATTTGATCTTTGAGATGTGTCTATATCCCTAGGGTGAATTTCTTTCTGTTCCTTTTCTTTTTTTGTGTGAAAATGCGTAAAGTAGCTTAAATATGACTAGCCACTGACTGGTATCATAACAGTCCAATTCTCAGGGGCATGGTCTTAGCACTTTTCTGGATGAGTGGATTCCTGTGTGTCTAATTAAATATCCAGTTTGTTCTAAAAGTGGCAGTTCATTTCTTACCAACTCTGTCTTGTCATACTTTTTCTGAATTTTTAAAAATAACTGCCTGAACTTTCTGCTTTGTTTTTCAATCCTGATTTCCTGATGGGACTAACTCTTGTGGAAGTGCATGGTTCTTGCTATGTGTTTTTTAGCAATTCAGTGCCTGTTCTGTTTTGGGGAGATTTTTGAGTTTGTACTATATCTGGCAGATCAACTACAGGGCAGCTCAGTGGTTTAGAATAAAGAGTGCATGAGAAAGGTGAGGTATACAAACTACTGCTTGATTTATGTTATGGTGTTGCATCCAAGAGAAAGAGTAGAATTGATAATCTGACAAGCCATTTGAAACAGCCAATGAACAAGATAAAAATGGACAGTGAATTGTCATTTGAGAATTTAGGGAAGAAAAAGTCATCTGATATAAACTTCAAGTATTTTGAATTTTTACCAAGTCATGGATGTTATGTATGCTTCTGCTCCATATGTTGGCCCCATATGATGTTTTCTGATTATAAGATTTATATTCATCAGTAAATATGCACACCCTACACACACGCAGATAACTGTAATATGTTTATTTTATAATAAAATGCAATGGATGCTCTTAGCATTTGAAATACCCTCACATAGACATCAGAAAGCGAACAAAATAATTAGGGCAGATATCTGGGTGGGTAAAGTCCCCCATCAGGATGAGTGCCTGCAAACTCACTGCCTCCTGCAGCTGAAGGAGGAAGGCCTCGTCAGCAGTCTCTCCTTGATCACAGAATCACAGAATCACAGAATCACAGAATTGTAGGGGTTGGAAGGGACCTCGAGAGATCATCGGGTCCAACCCCCCTGCCAAAGCAGGCTCCCTAGCTCATATTGCTCAGATAGGCGTCCAGGCGGGTCTTGAATATCTCCAGTGAAGGAGACTCCACCACCTCCCTGGGCAGCCTATTCCAGTGCTCAGTCACCCTCACTGTGAAAAAGTTCTTCCGCATGTTGGTGCGGAACTTCCTATGCTCCAACTTGCAGCCATTGCCCCTTGTCCTATCCCCACAGACCACTGAAAAGGGGCTGGCTGATTCCCCCTGCATCCCCTGCTTCAGATAATTATAAACTTTGATTAGGTCCCCCCTTAGTCTTCTCTTCTCAAGGCTGAACAGTCCCAGCTTACTCAGCCTTTCCTCATAGGGGAGATGCTCTAGGCCCTTAATCATCTTCGTAGCCCTTCTTTGGACTCTTTCCAGGAGATCCCTGTCCTTTTTATACCAAGGAGCCCAGAACTGGACACAATACTCCAGGTGGGGCCTGACCAGGGCAGAGGAGAGAGGGAGGATCACCTCCTTTGACCTGCTGGCTACACTCTTCCTGATGCATCCCAGGATCCCATTGGCTCTCTTGGCCACCGAGGCACACTGCTGGCTCATGGCCAACCTGTCATCTACCAGGACCCCCAGGTCCTTCTCCACTGAGCTCTTCTCCAGCAGGTCATCCCCCAGCCTGTACTGATACAAACAGTTGTTCCTTCCCAGGTGCAAGACTTTACACTTGCTTTTGTTGAACTTCATCTGGTTTCTCACTGCCCAGCTCTCCAGCCTGTCCAGGTCTCTCTGGATGGCAGCGCAGTGCTCCTGCATGTCAGCCACTCCTCCCAGCTTTGTATCATCGGCGTACTTGCTGAGGGTGGATGCTATTCCCTCATCAAGATCGTCAATGAAGATATTAAACAGGACTGGACCCAACACTGAGCCCTGGGGAACACCGCTGGTAACAGGCCTCCAGTCAGATTCTACTCCACGAATCACAACCCTCTGGGTTCGGTCCGACAGCCAATTCTCAACCCACCTCACTGTCCACTCATCTATCCCATGCTTTCTCAGCTTTGCTATCAGGATGTCATGGGAGACAGTATCAAAGGCCTTGCTGAAGTCAAGGTAGATGACATCCACTGCTCTCCCTCCATCTACCCAGCCTGTCATGAGATCGTAGAAGGCTATGAGATTGGTCGAGCACGATTTCCCCTTAGTGAATCCATGCTGACTACTCCTCATGACCTTCTTCTCTTCCAATTGCTTGGAGATGGCATCCAGAACAAGCTGTTCCATTACCTTTCCAGGGGCAGAGGTGAGGCTGACTGGCCTATAGTTACTAGGTTCCTCCTTCTTGCCCTTTTTAAAGACTGGAGTGACATTGGCTATCCTCCAGTCTTCAGGCACTTCTCCTGTCCTCCAAGACCTGTCGAAGATGATAGAGAGCGGCTCAGCAATCACCTCCGCCAGCTCCCTCAGCACACGTGGATGTAACCCATCTGGGCCCATGGATTTGTGTGCATTAATCCCTTTGAGCCGCTCCTGGACCTCCCCTACTTGAACCAGAGGGAAATTCTTCATTTCCCAATCAGTCCTACTCTCATCCAGTGTCTGTGGGTCCCGGGGGGCCTTTGAAGTGAAGACCGAAGCAAAGGCGGCATTCAATATCTCCACTTTCTCAGCATCCCCCGTAACCAGGACACCCTCCTTATTCAGCAAGGGACCTACATTATCCCTGGACATCCTCTTACTGTTCACGTATCTAAAAAACCCCTTTTTATTATCCTTTATGTCCCTTGCCAGCTTAATTTCCAAGAGGGCTTTAGCCTTCCTAGTTGCATCCCTACAGGCCCTGACCACATTCCTGTATTCTTCCCAGGTGCTCAGACCCTTTTTCCACGATTCATAGATCTGCTTCTCTTTGAGTTTGCTCAATAGCTCCCTGTTCATCCATGCAGGTCTTCTGCCTCTCTTTCCCCATTTCCTCCTCAAAGGGATGCATCGTTCCTGTGCTTGGAAGAAGTGCTGTTTGAATGCTAGCCAGCTCTCGCAGGCTCCCATTCCTTCAAACAGCGTAGCCCACGGGATAGCCCCCATTAAGTGGCGGAGGAGATCAAAGTTAGCTCTACCAAAATTCAGGGTAGCTATCCTACTTTTTGGCTTGCTTCTTCCACCCAGGATCATGAACTGAACCATTTCATGGTCGCTTTGCCCTAAGCTGCCCCCGACCTTCACTTCCCTAACAAGTCCATCCTTGTTAGTGAAAACAAGGTCCAGCAGCCGCCCTCCCCTTGTGGGCTCCTGCACCATCTGTAGCAGGAAATTGTCTGGACTGCATACGACTGGCCGTATTGCTTGCCCAGCAAATATCTGGGTAGTTGAAGTCCCCCATAAGGATCAGTGCCCGGGAACTTGAGGCTACTTCTAACTGTTTATGGAATGCGTTATCTACCTGCTCCTCTTGATCGGGGGGCCTATAGCACACTCCCACAACAATGTCCCCCATACCGGTTTGCCCCTTGATTTTAACCCACAAGCACTCGACAGAAGGTTCATCCTTCCCCAGGTGGAGCTCAACACATTCTAGGTGCTCTCTCACATAAAGAGCAACTCCTCCACCTCGCTTCCCTAGCCTGTCTTTCCTAAAAAGCACATAGCCATCCATGACAGCGTGCCATTCGTCCAGGTTGTCCCACCACGTCTCTGTGATTGCGATGAGATCATGGCCCTGCGACCGCACAAAGATCTCTAGTTCTTCTTGTTTGTTCCCCATGCTACGTGCATTTGTGTAAAGACAGTTCAGTGGTGAAGCAGATGTAGGTATCCTCAACGGCCCACAGCGAGATTTCTGACAGG